>JAWNNU010001940.1:0-196190 GCA_035044585.1 Scaptomyza polygonia | reverse complement strand
GGTTTTACGAGGGAACTATCACTATTGAAAAACGTAAAGACAAGAGCTTATAAAAGGTTTAAAAAGTCCGGAACTACCGTAGATTTGTTTTCGTATATAGTGGCAAGGTCTAATTGTAATGTTGACAATTAATGTAAAAGATTATACAAATTCGCAATGGTATATGTATATTTTTACCTCGAATGTGGTTCTGTTCATCCGAAAGTGTTCCATTTGCACAAAAACTAACAGCTGATCAAGAAGTAAGCTCAAAAGTGAAAAACTTTTACGCTTAGAAAGATGGCGACCGCTGACTTAACATGTTTGAAGTGCGCTTACTAAGCAGAGCGTTCAGCGAACGATTACATAACATGTATTGCAAGCGCTAAATTCCCTGAACGCAGCTATTGTTGTTGCTACATGTAAGAAATATTTTATCTGATATGAATTAATGTGATATGATTGATTATAAATATAAAACACATTGTGATGTAATAATAAATAATCTCATCGAAGATAAAGCACTATTTATGTATAATTTATTGCATTGTCAAATTTTAAAAATATTATTATAAACATAAGTGTTTCTTGATATATGTAAGTAAAATGAATAACATAACATAACCTGTTTACATAAAATCAAAAATTGTATATTAAAACTGGTTCTACTTCTAGAGGATGCCAAGAAACTATCTTCCTTTCAATATTAGTGAGTTTAGCTCAAAAATTGTAAAAGGTACAGAAGAGTGATGTGTCACTTAGAATTGATATGTCGTAACGTCGGTATCGAATTGGAAAATCAAAAAAAAAAAAATTTAACTGAACTCAAAATTAACATGTTAGATCTTTAACTTTTGGATTATAAATCTTGATTTATGATTTCAACGCAGACTAAGTTTAGCACAAGACTAAGGTCGTAATTGCTTAAACTGGAATCTATACTCAATTTGACGTCATTTAGCTTGAAGCGCGCGCATTTCATACTCAAGTATTTGTGTACTTGATGGTCCCAGTATGAAGTATTACCATAGTACTTGATTTAATTAATACCCGAAAATCTCAGATAGATACATGTCGCAGTTAAACTATTGTGAAATCTGCTAATCATTCATGCTTAAAATAAATATTTAAGAAATTAGAATCAGTCTTTGTAAGTTTTTGTTTATATGCTTACCGTGACGGGATGTGAACCTTTGAACACGCAGTGTATTGCGCTGACCCACCCATGAGCATGTTCCGAACCCTGCAGCATATTTCAAGCGGAGACATTCGCAATGAGGAAAGCAGGAGAAGCGTTGACAGCAATCAAAGCCTTGAAAGCCCACTACATAAGCTCTCGAAACATCCTTGCAAGCAGGGAAACGCTAGTGCGCATCTACTGGATTCCAAGCAATCAGGAATCGAGGGCAACGAGATAGCAGACACTTTGCTAAGCAGGGTACAACGGGACTCAACAGCGAGACTGTGGAAGTCCCGATCTTCCTGCGAACGCTTCACTCCCACATGGAAGCACAGGCATGGGATTCAGCAGCACAGAGGTGAAAAAACACCTCCGACTGCAGGATCTCCGAAAAAATGTTCATGTCCTACAACGGCAAGCTAACGCAATACATACTGAAATAACAAAGAAAGACTGCCGAAGGCTCGCAGGTCTTCAGACAGAACACTGCTAGATCGCAGTAAATGCGAAAAGACTGGGCCCAACAGACAGCGACGATTGTAGAAAATGCAAGAATCAGTGTGTCGAGGAAACGTTAGGAAACGTTGCTGCCCGCACTGGCAGCAAAACGACAAAAACACTTCCGCAGCCCACTTCTGGCTTTGCTCGAAGAAGCCAGCAAGCAAAAACTAAAAAACCTTCTAGCGTTTGACCGAAGTACAAACACTCCGCAGGACCACATACAGATATAGTCGGAATCATCTCCGACCACCGGCCCCACTAAGGACCTCTTTAGCGGTCTATGTGTAACACTCCCCTGGGAGGGTCAGCCGGTTTAACCTTACCTTCCTATGCAAGTGTTTGATACATATATTTCTTGCTGGGCCTGCTTGCCTAGATTTTTGTTATTTCTGATATTTTTCGCTTTTCTGTGTCGGCGGCAAACGAAATCGACAAATGCACTACTGAACTACTGAATATACTTTCCGAATTTGTGTGCATTTTTGCATTACACTGGCTTGAAAGAATCATCCCAGTTCATGAGGCAGACTCACGTAGGCTTTAAAGCTATGCATGATGGGTTTAACAAATTGCGTGTATCTTTTAAAGAGCTAAAGTCAAATTTTAAAAATAGCAATATAATGGTAGAATCTCCGAAGCGAAAAAAGACTTCGGAGCGTAATTCACTCAGTGCTCCACCTGTCTAACCCACAAAACCTCTTCTGGTCTCCAATATAAATCCTCCAATGACAAGCCCATTAATGTTATTTAACTCGCCTGCTCGAAACACCAATATTAATACAACCAATAACGACTTTACTCCAAATCCTATTAATGAACATTCCATATCAATAGAATGCGTACCTATTAATTCTACTGTGGGTACACCTGGGGCCCACAAGCCTCTAGTTGTTGCCTATTAACAAAGATATTTTCGTGTCTAGGCTGCCATCCGACACTCCATTGGATGATATGAGTGCCTACGTTAAAAGTAAAATTGACTCCCCATTTATTAATGTTGAAAAGATCAAGTTTAAACATTCCCGAAACATATCTTCTTTCAAGTTGAGTGTTCCGCCCGAACTTTTGCCAACAATTTGTTCTGAAAAGTTTTGGCCACCAAAGCGCGTTGTTAAGAAGTATGTGAACAAGCGAGTAATTAAAAATAATAGTATAAGAATCAGTAGTGCACCGCCTGTTATCCATCCTGTTGCCTGAACTTCGGCGGCATAAAAATATTGGAGGCCTTAACACTAGACTTTCTAAATTTTATATAAACAGCTTATCCTTTGATTTACAAAAAGTTTAAATCACATAAACCTGGCTAATAATCCGATATATCTGATTACTCAGTTTTGTCTAATAAGTTTAATTTGTATAGATGCGATCGCAGCTCCCGCAAGGGCAGCGGTGTTCTCATTGCTGTTGACTCTTGTATTTTCTCTGAGCAGGTACTGAGTTTCTATGTGTTAAAATATTATGTAGCGGCCGCTCATTGCATATTACTTGCTCAATAATTCTTCCCCATTCTGAAAATAACATTTACATATCCCATCTGAATGCCATGCAACTTGTTTTGTCGTTGTTGACGGATATGGATCATTTTGTAGTGGTTGGTGATTTTAATTTGCCACATGTTGTATGGTCTATGATTGACACATCTTTGGCGCAATTACCGGCTACTTCTGATGATTTTATCGATGGCCTTCTGTAGTAAGGCCTATCACAAGTTAACAAATTCTTCTAAGTCCAAAATAAAAATGTATAGAGGTGTATCCAAGTTGTCGGCTATTCCGAAAGTCTTTGAAAAAATTTAATGCTCTCAATTGCAGGACTTATGTAGTGCAATTTTATTTCCTTAAAAACACGGTTTTTTTAGGCGAAGATCTACTACTACCAACCTTCTTGAATTTTCCTTGCTTTTTATCAAAAAGTTTCAGACCAAAATGCAACTGACGTCGCTTATTCAAATTTTAGTAAGCCATTTGATTCTGTTAGTCGTTCTTTGTTGATTAAAAAATTAACTATAACTGGAGTTCCAGTAAAACTCTTGTCGTTGCTTTCGGAGTACTTGTGTGGCCGACACACAAAAAGTAGTTTTTAAATCTTCTGTATCAAAATCTATTTTTGTTACCTCTGGTGTCCCTCAGGGGAGTCACATGGGACCATTGCTATTTAACCTCTTTATTAACGATCTTCTAGCTGTTATTATTAACTCTCGTGTTTATATGTACCTGATGGTGTAAAGCTATTTTTAGTAGCAAATTAAAATTTGATTCTCACATATCGTTGATGGTCAGTAAGGTTATAAATGTTCTTGGCTTCATGGTCAAAAGAGTTTAACGATTCCTACACCACGAAAACGCTATATACATCTATATTTCGTCCCATCCTGGAGTATGGATCTTGTGTGTGGTTCCCGCAATACGGGATTCAGCATTGTAGAATTGAATCTGTGCAGAAGAAATTTCTTCTGTTTACGCTAAGAAGTTTTAACTGGGTTCCTGGAATAGACCTACTCCCAAATTCAAATAGACTTCTATTAATTTATCTTCCCTCCCCGTTCAATTATGCATGGAGTATTTATTCATCAATAATCTACTTAATTGTGAAATCGACTCATCAGTTATGTTAAGTCGAATAAAATTAAACGTTCCTAATAGATCTTTCCGTAACTGATTACCCCTTAGCCTTTGAACACGACGATTCACTAAAAAAATGAAAACGACTGCTCACGCTTGAAATCTGCAATGATTCTGATTTATTCTTACAAATCCCAGGTTTTACTTTACTAACAGCGTATCTTAAAAAAGGCCTGCTGTGGTACATTATCACCAGCAGACGGTCATAATCTTTGTTTTATTTAGGTATATTTGTTTACCTCTTTTGGTTATATTTTTACGAAGAACTAATTACTGCTGGTCACTATACAATCTTAGCGACCCATGTGCAAAGTTTATTTATTACTTTACTATTACTATGCTGGTATCTACAGTTTGGTTCAATATTATTGCCGAGACCCAAGTGAAGCTCGGTGTACGTGTTTATGCGTGAACAGCCTTGATCTTTTCTCCAGCAACTATTTAATTCATGAACCATTTCGTGTTATAGGTTCTGACTATAACAGGCTTTATTCCCTTGCCTCTCTGGTGACCTGAACAACAGTACTAAAACAATCGATCATCTTTCTTTATCAAATCGTAGACACTAACATTAATTGGGTTTTTCCCAATCCACGCAACAATTGTTGGGCCACTAAATCTCGTGTTGAAATTCCCACAGCTTTAACGTTAACTTTTTTATTATTTCAACATTAATTTACTTTCTTTTTACTTTTAATTTAATTATTGTACAATACCTGTATTTTTTATTTATTTTATTAATCTTAATTTCATGTCAGCTGCTCATATCTGACTATAAATAAATAAATGGCTGCGTTCAGGGAACAAAGCGGTTATAAAGCTGCCTGTAAGCGCTTAGTATTATTCGGTGAAAGCTTTTAAACGCACTGCTTAGCGTTGCACATGGTTTTGCACATTAGTTTGGATAGCATTTAACAGACTTTGCAATGTTGACACCTTTGTATAAGATTATACAAATCCCAATTTACGCTTAGGAAGATGGCGACCGCTGACTTTACATGTTTGAAGTGCGCTTACTAAGCAGAGCGTTCAGCGAACGATTACTAAACATGTATTGTAAGCGCTTAGTTCCCTGAACGTAGCCAATAATTGTCAATGAAATCTCTAATACATGATTTTCATCTATATATTGTTTATTTTAAGTGAGTGAATACAAAAAAAGTGAAATGAAGTGTGGGTTTACGAATTTATATTAAACATGTTTTATTGAACATGAATGCCACACCTTATTGACAAAATATAAACAAACACCTGAAACTGTATTAACATTTGAAGAATCTCAAGTTTTCCTATTCAATTGCACCAAGTTCATATTAAGTTTATACTACCCTTCAAACTTGGTCTGTTTCAAGCAGATTGAGGCAAACCTAAAAAATATTCTACTGTGTTTGGCCCTTAAGGGAAAAAGCTAGGTATCATGAATATGTCTTGGGAGATCATGCTATTCTTTAGATTTTTAGAGGTTTTCTTCCTGGTCTAAAGAACTTGTGGGATAGTTCGGAGGGGGCTAAGCTATGGCCACCAGGCGGGTCGCGGGTTGCGGAAAGCGAACGGCCTCTCTATGAGGTTAGCTGCGAATAAGCGAGAATCATTGCAAATAAGCAGTCCCGGACAAACAGCGGGTGCGTTACAGTTCACCGCACCGACAAGACGCTTGTGTCGCCGTCTTTAAAGCAAAGCCTCACACACTCCCAACTCCCTCATACATACCTACCTCATTCATTCCCCCATATCTCACTCCGGGCTGGACTAAGGTATTACTCGAACCGTGCCGAGTGTTAACTTGGTTGGGGGCCCGGATTAAAAACTCAGCCTTACCCGGGTACTGCAGATCTCTGCCCGGGTGGACCTCTTATTTCTCTGCAACTCGTGGGAACATTAAAAGTAACAAAAAACAAGAATTTAAAGTGCAGCAGGATATCCCTGCTGCCAGTGCCGCGAGGCACAGAATGCCCCTACGGCAACAACGAAGTAGGCCGCAGGCGGCGGCAAAACACAGCGGCGCGCACAAGCGACGGAGAGGGAAACCCCAAGTCACCGTGTCCCAGCTGCACAAGGAGGAGGATGCAAGGCTGGACTATCCCAGCCGATGCGACCGAATCTAAACGCAGTTCGGCGACATGGCGTGCAGCGCCAGCAGCCCAAGGCGCAGATGCCAAAATTGGGAGAGCCGGGCGGTTTGAATGACCCAAACTGGAAAAAAATGAACGGCTCAAAGACCAAATGGTACTTAAGGTACATTCAGCAGCGACTTCCCCCAGCCGAGTCACTGCGCAGGGCAATGGCTAGCCAGAACAGGGACCAGCCCCCAAACGTCTCAGCAGTACGCTGACGACACCCCCTGCCCCACCCCCCCAAGAGGGTGTGCCAGGAAGAACGGCCGAGCACGTCGGCAGCCGCCACGGCAGCAGCAAAGAGGTCTTCATCTTCAATGCCCACCGAGGCTCGTATTTCGTACGCTGCGAAAAAGGTCAAGGTGGCCGTGTTACCTATGGAATACCCGCAGGTGATGCTTAGCCATGGGGACTTGTCCGCATTGGAGGAGGCCATCCTAGCCTTCCGGGTTGGCTACCTGGTCATTGAATGCTCCGACGAACACTCAGCAGAGTGGCTGAGGACCGTGGCGTCGAGACTGCGATCGTGGAAAGGTGCTCCACTGCACTGCAAGATAGGTGATGACATTCCATCACCTCACAACATCACCATTTTCTGCCGAAGAAGCGCGGATCGGTCAACCGAATCCTTGTTGGCTCTGCTGAGGAACCAGAACAAGATCGAGAACAACTCGTGGAAGGTGCTGTCGAGGAGGACGGAAGGCGGAGGTGCGCTGATGGTGATCGGCATGGATGAAGCTTCCAAGGACGCAATGATGGCGAAAGACCACCAGGTCTCATTCCGCTACGGGACCGTCCCCGTTATCGGTCTGAAGAAGAGGAGTGCTGGCGCGAATCTGCCCCCGCCCAAGACTCAGCCCCGGCAGCCGCTTGCTCGGCACCCACACCTCCAACCGCCACTGACCATCCGGCAAAGACCGATCCCTCAGAGGATCTGGCTGAAGATAAGGAGCTGGCCGACATGACGCTCGGTCCAGAAGAGCTGGAGGGGATGGATGGGGCGATGTTATCACAGGAGCTGGCGGAGGAACTGCTAATTGCAGAGGAAGCAGCTGACGTCATCATGACGGGCAGCGGTGATGGGTAGCTCCCAACCTGCATCACTAGGAGCTGGAGCGGCGGACGAGTGATGGTGACGCCAAACGTCACCGCCACTGGGCTAGCCCAGATAAACCTCCATCGTGCTAAGGCATCCTCGGGTGTCTTAGCCAGGATGTTTATCACCCAACATCCTCTACCTAGAGCATGCATCATGGTAAGAAAATATATTAATTTTACTATTCTTTCAGAATTCCTCACTAGGGACTGCGTTCCGATTGCCATAAGGGCAAGAGGAAACGCCCCCCCTATTGTGGTGGCATCTGCCTATGATGTGGACTGTGCGCCACCCGAAATAGAGAAGCTGATGAACCACTGCAGGAAAGAGAAGCTGCCGGTTATAATCGGTTGCGATGCCAATGCGCACCATTCCATATGGGGTAGCACAGACATCAACAAAAGGAGTGAGTGCCTTACCAAGTTTATATTCAAGTCTAATTTAGAAATTAGTAATGTCGGATCGACACCGACATTTGTAACTAGAGTTAGAGAAGAGGTGTTAGAAATTACTCTGATTAGTCGGTCTATTAGGCCACACATCAGGGAATGGCATGTCTCTTCAGAAGAATCCATGTCCGATCACAGGATCATCCTATTTAAACTTCAGGTTAATACGGATAGTAGCGTACCAACTCGTTACCCCAGAAAAACAAACTGGAAAAAATTTAGGTCTACCCTAGAACTAAACCTAGCCACCGAAAACTCTGGAACACCCAGATACACTGGTGAGCTAGAAAAAGTTGTTAGATATCTTAATAGTAGCATTGGAAATGCATATGAAGAAAGCTGCCCAGTAAGGAGAACGCGTAAGGAAAAAGATGCCCCATGGTGGAACGACAGTCTTGAGAGACTGCGGCTCACCACTCGTCACCTTTTCAATAAAGCCAAGAGAGACGGGTCACGGGATACATACCGCGAAAGCCTCACCTCCTACAGCAAGAATATTAGGAAGGCCAAGCGTAAGAACTATAGAGACTTCTGCGAAAGCATAGCAAGTACGACAGAAGGTGCCCGGCTGCATAGAGCATTATCAAAGCGGGCACCGGAGGCTAATCTAGCCCTGAAGCGATGTGATAATTCATACGCGAGCACTAATATGCAAAGGCTAGTGCTCCTGTTTGAGACGCACTTCCCAGGGAGTATCCCCTGGCAACAGAGCGAATCATATGAAACAGGAGCTCAGCACAGACCAACGGCCAGCGCCTGGACAAGCGCAAAGTCGGTGGCAACGATGGAGAAAATAAAGTGGGCAATTGGATCCTTCCAGCCTTACAAATCTCCTGGTCTGGATGGCATATTACCGGGTTTCCTTCAGCAGGGACTGGAAATACTCTTACCCACTCTAAGGAAAATCCTGGTGAGTAGCCTAGCACTTGGTCATATACCAAGCACTTGGAGTAGAGCTAAGGTGGTCTTCATCCCCAAGATTGGGAAGAAAGATATCACCAACCCAAAGTCCTTCAGACCCATCAGCTTAACATCGTTTTTGTTGAAAACGTTTGAAAAGCTGGTGAACTATTATATTAGGAGTACTTTGCTTACACAGAGTCCACTGCAGGCAACGCAGCATGTATACAGGACAGGTAGGTCTACGGACACGGCCCTGTATGAGCTGCACCGCTCTTTGCGAGCCGCAGTAGTAAATAAAGAAGTAGCAGTCTGTGCATTTTTAGACATTGAAGGTGCTTTCGACAACACATCTCACGATGCTGTCAAGGACACCTTGAATAAAAGAGGGCTGGACAGCACAACCAGTAGATGACTTTCATCCCTACTAGGGTCCAGACAGGCTACGGCATCTATACAAGGTAACAGTAACAACCACAAGGGGCTGTCCGCAAGGGGGGGTTTTATCACCTCTCTTATGGTAGATGAACTACTAAGTAGACTTGCCAACAGGGGTATCCAATGTCAGGGCTATGCAGATGACATTGTGATAATAGCTAGGGGCAAGTATGAAAAAACTCTTTGTGACTGGGACATAGGATCACGCATGATTAGTTTAGGGAAATTGGTCTCAACCTAAACCTTACAAAAACCATCATCGTTCCGTTCACCAGAAGATACAAGCTACAAAGGATGACGGAGATAAGGCTCGCAGGGAGTCCAATAGAAACAAGCAAGGAAGTTAAGTACCTTGGGGTCACTTTTTACAGTAAATTAAACTTTGGCACCCATGTTCAGAATACGATTGCGAAGTGCTGCAGAGCGCTGTATACGTGTCGTAGCATAGCCGGGAAGTCATGGGGAACATCACCAAAGATAATAAGATGGCTATACCTTATGGTAGTAAGGCCCATGCTCACGTACGGAGTGATTGCATGGGGGGATAAAGCACAGCAAATCACTGTGCAGAAGCAGCTTGAAAAGCTATAGAGAATGGCATGTGCAGGAATCACGGGAGCGATGAGGACCTGTCCCACATCAGCGCTTGAGGTTCTGTTGGAGATAACACCACTCCATCACACAATTAGGCTACAACAGAAGGCAACCCTTTTAAGAATGTCCGCTGAAGGAGTTGGGAGAGGAGATATTCTTAGTCGAGTAGATGCAGACATGCTTTCGGGTGAACTTCCCCTACTGGCACAGCCAAGGGACGAAATGAAAGCCGAACATATGTTCGCGCAAACGTTTCAAGTTCACCTGTGCAACAAAAAGGAGTGGACATCTCTAGAAGCGATCCACAACATGGAGCCGCACACTATTAAATGGTGCACCGATGGGTCCCTAACACAATAAGGCTCCGGTCTTGGTGTGGTGGGCCCTCGGCTAATTTACCATGAGGCCCTAGGTATGCACACCAGCATATTCCAAGCTGAGGTATGTGCAATAGGGAGGTGTGTGGACTTTAATTTAAAGCGCAACTATCGGAATAGAGATATAGCCATCTTATCCGATAGCCAAGCTGCTATAATGGCACTTAAGGCCTGTTGTCACATACACCGTAAACCGAAACCGAAAAAAAAATATCGATTGCAGTTTCGGTTGCTGTTTCGTTTGCTGGACGTTTTTGCGTGGGTTGCCACATACAACGAGAACCGAAACCGAATATTTCTTCTTAGTTTTATTATCAGTTGCAAAATGCAAAACTATTTATTGGAGCATAAAAGAATCGCAGCATTCCTTGCTGCAAATGATCGGTTTGAAAAAGATATTTTAATGTTGTTCATGCTGATCAAGAACAAAGTTAATAAAAGGGAAAGCACACACAAAATCTACAGGGAAAGATCCAAAGAAGGGGCTGTGGACATTTTGATAGAACGCCATTTAAAGGACGACGATACAAAGATTCGCGAGTACTTTCGAGTGACCCCGTTGTTGTTTGGGCAATTGTTAGATGTTTTGAAAGAAGACTTGAAAAAAAACCAACGACTTGGGTGCGCAAACCAATAAGCGCCCAGCATAAATTGTGCCTTACGTTACGGTATTTGGCAACCGGCGAAACATTTCGATCCCAATCGTTTCAATACCGTGTGCACCATTCCACTATTGGGCGAATATCAGAGAAATGCCTTGAATCCCTCATTGTGCATTTTCTCCTCGTCTTCCAAACTTAATTTAACTTTTTGATTCCTGGACATAATTTTTAATTAGTTTTTAGTTTATAGTTTATTTTATCGCATGCAATTCACATGGAAAACACAAAGAATTGACCAGGTGAATAAAGTCAAAAGTACTTGTTTTGGTTTCAGTTGCTAATGTACTGAATCCGATTACGATTGCTAGCAACTGAAAAATACCGATGTTTCGGTTGCAGTTTCTATCGCAGTCGCAAATGTACTGAATTCGGTTTCGGTTTCGGTTTATGTGACAACAGGCCTTTAGTAAGACTGAAAAAAGGGCAAAGGTAGTTCGTGAGGTACGAACCAATCTAGACACTCTGGGATCACAAAATAGGCTTGCCCTAAGATGGGTCCCAGGACATGTCAACATAGCGGGGAACGAAGAGGCAGATAAGCAATCAAGATTTGAGGCAGCGACACCCCTAATAGGACCCGAGCCGTTTTGTGGTGTAGGAAGAAGCACAATACGTGAGGAGCTTAAGAGCGAAGAGAGACGACTACGCAGTATGAGCTGGGCAAGGACACCAGGACTCAGACAAGCAAAGACAAGGTAGCTATAACCCCAAACGATTTAAGCAAGTTATATCAATGTAGACTAAGAATAATAATAAGAGAGGTTTTCTTTAATATTTCTTTTTGTTAGTTTTTATTTTGTTGTTTAATATATTCTTGTGTGATATAGAAACTGACATTTCTATTTTTTATGAGACCTTGAATTCGCATTTGAATATTTGTGTTCCCCTCACTTGCCCTTCAAGTGCAAAAAAACCACCTTGGTCTTACGAGGGAACTATCACTATTGAAAAACGTAAAGACAAGAGCTTATAAAAGGTTTAAAAAGTTTGGAACTACTGTAGATTTGTCTTCGTATATAGTGGCAAGGTCTAATTTTATTGCGTTTAACACTTCTTGTTATAATAATTATCTTAATCGTTGTAGATCAAACTTTTCCCGTGATCCCAAACAGTTTTATAAATTTGTCAACTCTAAACGTATATGTTCAAGCTTGCCATCCTCAGTTTACCTCGATAGTACGAAAGCATGTTCTGATCAGGCTGTGGCCGATCTATTTGCTGAGTATTTTCAATCAGTATACTCAACGAGTTTATATATTTGCAGTACTTCCTATCCTTTTCTAGTTCAAACGTCCAATTGCATATATGTCCCAGTTATTACTGAGTGTACGCTCTTAAGTGACCTCAACTCTATCAAACCTGGCTACTTGCCCGGTCCAGATGGATTGCCCGGTTGTATACTTAGATACTGTGCGGATTCACTTTGTAAACCCTTACATAAATTATTTAACTTGTCGGTTGACTCAGATGTGTTTCCTGGTATATGGAAGGAATCATTTATTATTCCATTCCATAAAAATTCTTCTAAATCTAACGCTAAAAACTACATGGGTAATCCAAGTTGTCTGCCATTCCGAAAGTCTTCGAAAAAATTATTTACTCTCAATTGCAGCACATATGTAGTTTAATTTTATCAACATGGTTTTGTTAGGCGAAGATCTACTACCACTAACTTCTATTGAATTCTCCTCGCTTGTTATCAAAGGGTTTCAGGCCAAAATGCAACTGACGTCGCTTATTCAAATTTTAGTAAGGCATTTGATACAGTTAATCATACTTTGTTGCTTCAAAAATTTAATATCATTGGATTTCCAAAGAAACTCGTGTTTTGGCTTTCGGAGTACTTGTGTGGTCGAACCCAAAAAGTTGCTTTTAAATCATCTATATCCAAACCTATTTCTGTTACCTCTGGTGTACACCAGGGGAGCCACCTAGGAACTCTGCTATTTAATCTTTTTATTTATGATCTTCCAAATGTTATTACTAACTCACGTGTATTTATGTTTGCTGATGATGTGAAGCTTTGTTTTACCTAACGCGATACTTCTCTGTGTAACTCACTTCAGTCAGATTTGAGTGCACTGTCGGCCTGGTGCCGTTGTAACTTACTAAATTTAAATTGTTTAAAATTAAATGTCTTGTCTTTTTGTAGAGGTACCCCTCATACTGCACAGTACTTTCTTGATGCTTTACCACTTTTCTGCATCACTCTTGATAGCAAATTAAAATTTGATTCTCACATATCGTTGATGGTCAGTAAGGTTATAAATGTTCTTGGCTTCATGGTCAAAAGAGTTTAACGATTCCTACACCACGAAAACGCTATATACATCTATATTTCGTCCCATCCTGGAGTATGGATCTTGTGTGTGGTCCCCGCAATACGGGATTCAGCATTGTAGAATTGAATCTGTGCAGAAGAAATTTCTTCTGTTTGCGCTTAGAAGTTTTAACTGGGTTCCTGGAATAGACCTACTCCCATATTCAAATAGACTTCTATTAATTAATCTTCCCTCCCTGTTCAATTATGCATGGAGTATTTATTCATCAATAATCTACTTAATTGTGAAATCGACTCATCAGTTCTATTAAGTCGAATAAAATTAAACGTTTCTATTATATCTTTCCGTAACTTTTTACCGCTTAGCCTTTGAACACGACGATTCACTAAAATTTTTGAACGCACTGCTTAGCGTTGCACATGGTATTGCACATGGTTTTGCATATTAGTTTGGATAGCATTTAACAGACTTTGCAATGTTGACACCTTTGTATAAGATTATACAAATCCCAATTTACGCTTAGGAAAATGGCAACCGCTGACTAAACATGTTTGAAGTGCGCTTACTAAGCAGAGCGTTCAGCGAACGATTACTAAACATGTATTGTAAGCGCTTATTTCCCTAAACGCAGTCAATAATTGTCAATGAAATCTCTAATACATGATTTTCATCTATATATTGTTTATTTTAAGTCAGTGAATACAAAATACGTGAAATGAAATGTGGGTTAACGAATTTATATAAAACATGCTTTACTGAATATGAATGCCACACCTTATTGACAAAATATAAACAAACACCTGAAACTGTATAAACATTTGAAGAATCTCAAGCTTTCCTATTCAATTGCACCAAGTTCATATTAAGTTTATACTACCCTTCAAACTTGGTCTGTTTCAAGCAGATTGAGGCAAACCTAAAAAATATTCTACTTTGTTTGCCCCTTAAGGGAAAAAGCTAGGTATCATGAATATGTCTTGAGAGATCATGCTATTCTTTAGATTTTTAGAGGTTTTTTTTTCATATTTCTTTTTGATAGTTTTTATTGATGTGTTAACATCTTTAGGCACGGGTACTCATTCCTGCCATGTGATAATACATGCAAACAATGCAGCGTGCCGCTCTGCAAAAAGGGCAAATTCAGCGTGCTCGAACGACTAACAAATTTAGAATGCAGTCGTGGACCGACTGCAAAATTTCATATACATATTCATCTGAGTATGATTGTATTGGTGTAGCGGCAGAGAATAACTGTAAATTACAAAGTCTTGCTAACGATGTGTCCAAGTTGAAAGGGTAGTATAAACTTAATATCAACTTTGTACAATTGAATAGCAAAACTTGAGATTCTTTAATATAATTTCAATTCTACATGTTTGTTTATATTCTAGCATTGTTTATTGTTTATACTCTAGCATAAACAATATATATATTAAAATCAAATATTAGAGTTTTCACTGACAATTATTGAATATTGGTTCAAGGGGTATTTTTTCTTTGTGCAGCTTGTGCGTCTCAGCAACGACAAGCCAGTACGTTGTTGTTTTGTTCAGTTTCCCTTTGCGTTAAGCGACCCGTCGATTAAAGGAGAGGCGGCGGGTCAGCGGACAGCAAGAACGGTAAAAAGTTGTTAGTACATATTGTATAAAAGTGCGTTTGAAACATATATTTCTTGCTGTGCCTGCTTATCGAGGTTTTTGTTATTTTTGATATTTTTCCCTTTTCTGTGTCGGCAGCAAACGCGCGCTTACATGTACATATGTACCAATGCACTACTGAATACACTTTCGTAATTTGTGTACATCTTTTACTATGCGAGTTTTAACTAAGAAACGTAGTTAATTTAACTATAGAAAATGTTGATTCAACTAAAAACATAGTTAAACAGCAAATCAAACATGAAAAATAGTTTAATCAAAGTGAGTGCACTTAAAAACAACATGCCATGTCCAATTTAACGTTGAAATATATTTAATTCAACTATTTACGCATAGTCAAAAAACAAAACAAAAATTCCATTCAAAACCACCATAGTTAATTCTAACTTTATTGTTATTAACAATGAGTATGTTCCCTATTTAAATTAAATTAGTTTAAAACTAACCGAGTTCGAAATATATTCGGCAACAGCGCAATGGCTAAGGCATCCGCTTCGTGAACAGACATCAGGTTCGAATCCCGGTTTAGGCCCATCATATATCGTAATCGGTAAGTTTGATTTAATAAGATTTCGATGTATTTCCAGCAATTTTAATAGTTAATAACAATTACCGCGAGTGAATATAAACTGGCACATGGCATACTTGGATTTTATGAACTCGAAATGTTAAAATAAGAAATCTCATGTTCAGTTCCATTATAATAAAACGTTCAATCTTATATTTTTGTGCATCTATATTAATACGTTAGCGTTTTAAATCAGCTATGAAAAATGTTGATTTTACTATTTTATATGAAATGAAATGAAATTATGTACGAAAATAGTTGAATTTATCATGAATATGCTTATTTGTACTACGTTTTTTTCTGAGTGTACAAACGGCTGTTAACACATCGCTCGTGAGTTCTAAGACTCATTAGTTTATTTTTTTGCTTGATATATTCTTGTAGTGATATAGAAACTGACATTTCTATATTTTATGAGACCTTGAATTCGCATTTGGATATTTGTGTTCCCCTCACTTGCCCATCAAGTGAAAAAAAAACAACCTTGGTTTTACGAGGGAACTATCAATATTGAAAAACGTAAAGACAAGAGCTTATAAAAGGTTTAAAAAGTCCGGAACTACCGTAGATTTGTTTTCGTATATAGTGGCAAGGTCTAATTGTAATGTTGACAATTAATGTAAAAGCTTATACAAATTCGCAATGGTATATGTATATTTTTACCTCGAATGTGGTTCTGTTCATCCGCAAGTGTTCCATTTGCACAAAAACTAACAGCTGATCAAGAAGTAAGCTCAAAAGTGAAAAACTTTTACGCTTAGAAAGATGGCGACCGCTGACTAAACATGTTTGAAGTGCGCTTACTAAGCAGAGCGTTCAGCGAACGATTACATAACATGTATTGCAAGCGCTAAATTCCCTGAACGCAGCTATTGTTGTTGCTACATGTAAGAAATATTTTATCTGATATGAATTAATGTGATATGATTGATTATAAATATAAAACACATTGTGATGTAATAATAAATAATCTCATCGAAGATAAAGCACTATTTATGTATAATTTATTGCATTGTCAAATTTTAAAAATATTATTATAAACATAAGTGTTTCTTGATATATGTAAGTAAAATGAATAACATAACATAACCTGTTTACATAAAATCAAAAATTGTATATTAAAACTGGTTCTACTTCTAGAGGATGCCAAGAAACTATCTTCCTTTCAATATTAGTGAGTTTAGCTCAAAAATTGTAAAAGGTACAGAAGAGTGATGTGTCACTTAGAATTGATATGTCGTAACGTCGGTATCGAATTGGAAAATCAAAAAAAAAAAAATTTAACTGAACTCAAAATTAACATGTTAGATCTTTAACTTTTGGATTATAAATCTTGATTTATGATTTCAACGCAGACTAAGTTTAGCACAAGACTAAGGTCGTAATTGCTTAAACTGGAATCTATACTCAATTTGACGTCATTTAGCTTGAAGCGCGCGCATTTCATACTCAACTATTTGTGTACTTGATGGTCCCAGTATGAAGTATTACCATAGTACTTGATTTAATTAATACCCGAAAATCTCAGATAGATACATGTCGCAGTTAAACTATTGTGAAATCTGCTAATCATTCATGCTTAAAATAAATATTTAAGAAATTAGAATCAGTCTTTGTAAGTTTTTGTTTATATGCTTACCGTGACGGGATGTGAACCTTTGAACACGCAGTGTATTGCGCTGACCCACCCATGAGCATGTTCCGAACCCTGCAGCATATTTCAAGCGGAGACATTCGCAATGAGGAAAGCAGGAGAAGCGTTGACAGCAATCAAAGCCTTGAAAGCCCACTACATAAGCTCTCGAAACATCCTTGCAAGCAGGGAAACGCTAGTGCGCATCTACTGGATTCCAAGCAATCAGGAATCGAGGGCAACGAGATAGCAGACACTTTGCTAAGCAGGGTACAATGGGACTCAACAGCGAGACTGTGGAAGTCCCGATCTTCCTGCGAACGCTTCACTCCCACATGGAAGCACAGGCATGGGATTCAGCAGCACAGAGATGAAAAAACACCTCCGACTGCAGGATCTCCGAAAAAATGTTCATGTCCTACAACGGCAAGCTAACGCAATACATACTGAAATAACAAAGAAAGACTGCCGAAGGCTCGCAGGTCTTCAGACAGAACACTGCTAGATCGCAGTAAATGCGAAAAGACTGGGCCCAACAGACAGCGACGATTGTAGAAAATGCAAGAATCCGTGTGTCGAGGAAACGTTAGGAAACGTTGCTGCCCGCACTGGCAGCAAAACGACAAAAACACTTCCGCAGCCCACTTCTGGCTTTGCTCGAAGAAGCCAGCAAGCAAAAACTAAAAAACCTTCTAGCGTTTGACCGAAGTACAAACACTCCGCAGGACCACATACAGATATAGTCGGAATCATATCCGACCACCGGCCCCACTAAGGACCTCTTTAGCGGTCTATGTGTAACACTCCCCTGGGAGGGTCAGCCGGTTTAACCTTACCTTCCTATGCAAGTGTTTGATACATATATTTCTTGCTGGGCCTGCTTGCCTAGATTTTTGTTATTTCTGATATTTTTCGCTTTTCTGTGTCGGCGGCAAACGAAATCGACAAATGCACTACTGAACTACTGAATATACTTTCCGAATTTGTGTGCATTTTTGCATTACACTGGCTTGAAAGAATCATCCCAGTTCATGAGGCAGACTCACGTAGGCTTTAAAGCTATGCATGATGGGTTTAACAAATTGCGTGTATCTTTTAAAGAGCTAAAGTCAAATTTTAAAAATAGCAATATAATGGTAGAATCTCCGAAGCGAAAAAAGACTTCGGAGCGTAATTCACTCAGTGCTCCACCTGTCTAACCCACAAAACCTCTTCTGGTCTCCAATATAAATCCTCCAATGACAAGCCCATTAATGTTATTTAACTCGCCTGCTCGAAACACCAATATTAATACAACCAATAACGACTTTACTCCAAATCCTATTAATGAACATTCCATATCAATAGAATGCGTACCTATTAATTCTACTGTGGGTACACCTGGGGCCCACAAGCCTCTAGTTGTTGCCTATTAACAAAGATATTTTCGTGTCTAGGCTGCCATCCGACACTCCATTGGATGATATGAGTGCCTACGTTAAAAGTAAAATTGACTCCCCATTTATTAATGTTGAAAAGATCAAGTTTAAACATTCCCGAAACATATCTTCTTTCAAGTTGAGTGTTCCGCCCGAACTTTTGCCAACAATTTGTTCTGAAAAGTTTTGGCCACCAAAGCGCGTTGTTAAGAAGTATGTGAACAAGCGAGTAATTATAAATAATAGTATAAGAATCAGTAGTGCACCGCCTGTTATCCATCCTGTTGCCTGAACTTCGGCGGCATAAAAATATTGGAGGCCTTAACACTAGACTTTCTAAATTTTATATAAACAGCTTATCCTTTGATTTACAAAAAGTTTAAATTACATAAACCTGGCTAATAATCCGATATATCTGATTACTCAGTTTTGTCTAATAAGTTTAATTTGTATAGATGCGATCGCAGCTCCCGCAAGGGCAGCGGTGTTCTCATTGCTGTTGACTCTTGTATTTTCTCTGAGCAGGTACTGAGTTTCTATGTGTTAAAATATTATGTAGCGGCCGCTCATTGCATATTACTTGCTCAATAATTCTTCCCCATTCTGAAAATAACATTTACATATCCCATCTGAATGCCATGCAACTTGTTTTGTCGTTGTTGACGGATATGGATCATTTTGTAGTGGTTGGTGATTTTAATTTGCCACATGTTGTATGGTCTATGATTGACACATCTTTGGCGCAATTACCGGCTACTTCTGATGATTTTATCGATGGCCTTCTGTAGTTAGGCCTATCACAAGTTAACAAATTCTTCTAAGTCCAAAATAAAAATGTATAGGGGTGTATCCAAGTTGTCGGCTATTCCGAAAGTCTTTGAAAAAATTAAATGCTCTCAATTGCAGGACTTATGTAGTGCAATTTTATTTCCTTAAAAACACGGTTTTTTTAGGCGAAGATCTACTACTACCAACCTTCTTGAATTTTCCTTGCTTTTTATCAAAAAGTTTCAGACCAAAATGCAACTGACGTCGCTTA
The DNA here is from genome assembly GCA_035044585.1 of Scaptomyza polygonia. NCBI lineage: Eukaryota > Metazoa > Arthropoda > Insecta > Diptera > Drosophilidae > Scaptomyza > Scaptomyza polygonia. The sequence goes on along the minus strand of JAWNNU010001940.1, from coordinate 176,681 downwards.
TTCAAATTTTAGTAAGCCATTTGATTCTGTTAGTCGTTCTTTGTTGATTAAAAAATTAACTATAACTGGAGTTCCAGTAAAACTCTTGTCGTTGCTTTCGGAGTACTTGTGTGGCCGACACACAAAAAGAAGTTTTTAAATCTTCTGTATCAAAATCTATTTTTGTTACCTCTGGTGTCCCTCAGGGGAGTCACATGGGACCATTGCTATTTAATCTCTTTATTAACGATCTTCTAGCTGTTATTATTAACTCTCGTGTTTATATATTTCCTGATGGTGTAAAGCTATTTTTAGTAGCAAATTAAAATTTGATTCTCACATATCGTTGATGGTCAGTAAGGTTATAAATGTTCTTGGCTTCATGGTCAAAAGAGTTTAACGATTCCTACACCACGAAAACGCTATATACATCTATATTTCGTCCCATCCTGGAGTATGGATCTTGTGTGTGGTTCCCGCAATACGGGATTCAGCATTGTAGAATTGAATCTGTGCAGAAGAAATTTCTTCTGTTTACGCTAAGAAGTTTTAACTGGGTTCCTGGAATAGACCTACTCCCATATTCAAATAGACTTCTATTAATTAATCTTCCCTCCCTGTTCAATTATGCATGGAGTATTTATTCATCAATAATCTACTTAATTGTGAAATCGACTCATCAGTTATGTTAAGTCGAATAAAATTAAACGTTCCTAATAGATCTTTCCGTAACTGATTACCCCTTAGCCTTTGAACACGACGATTCACTAAAAAAATGAAAACGACTGCTCACGCTTGAAATCTGCAATGATTCTGATTTATTCTTACAAATCCCAGGTTTTACTTTACTAACAGCGTATCTTAAAAAAGGCCTGCTGTGGTACATTATCACCAGCAGACGGTCATACTCTTTGTTTTATTTAGGTATATTTGTTTACCTCTTTTGGTTATATTTTTACGAAGAACTAATTACTGCTGGTCACTATACAATCTTAGCGACCCATGTGCAAAGTTTATTTATTACTTTACTATTACTATGCTGGTATCTACAGTTTGGTTCAATATTATTGCCGAGACCCAAGTGAAGCTCGGTGTACGTGTTTATGCGTGAAAAGCCTTGATCTTTTCTCCAGCAACTATTTAATTCATGAACCATTTCGTGTTATAGGTTCTGACTATAACAGGCTTTATTCCCTTGCCTCTCTGGAGACCTGAACAACAGTACTAAAACAATCGATCATCTTTCTTTATCAAATCGTAGACACTAACATTAATTGGGTTTTTCCCAATCCACGCAACAATTGTTGGGCCACTAAATCTCGTGTTGAAATTCCCACAGCTTTAACGTTAACTTTTTTATTATTTCAACATTAATTTACTTTCTTTTTACTTTTAATTTAATTATTGTACAATACCTGTATTTTTTATTTATTTTATTAATCTTAATTTCATGTCAGCTGCTCATATCTGACTATAAATAAATAAATGGCTGCGTTCAGGGAACAAAGCGGTTATAAAGCTGCCTGTAAGCGCTTAGTATTAATCGGTGAAAGCTTTTGAACGCACTGCTTAGCGTTGCACATGGTTTTGCACATTAGTTTGGATAGCATTTAACAGACTTTGCAATGTTGACACCTTTGTATAAGATTATACAAATCCCAATTTACGCTTAGGAAGATGGCGACCGCTGACTTTACATGTTTGAAGTGCGCTTACTAAGCAGAGCGTTCAGCGAACGATTACTAAACATGTATTGTAAGCGCTTAGTTCCCTGAACGCAGCCAATAATTGTCAATGAAATCTCTAATACATGATTTTCATCTATATATTGTTTATTTTAAGTGAGTGAATACAAAAAAAGTGAAATGAAGTGTGGGTTTACGAATTTATATTAAACATGTTTTATTGAACATGAATGCCACACCTTATTGACAAAATATAAACAAACACCTGAAACTGTATTAACATTTGAAGAATCTCAAGTTTTCCTATTCAATTGCACCAAATTCTTATTAAGTTTATACTACCCTTCAAACTTGGTCTGTTTCAAGCAGATTGAGGCAAACCTAAAAAATATTCTACTGTGTTTGGCCCTTAAGGGAAAAAGCTAGGTATCATGAATATGTGTTGGGAGATCATGCTATTCTTTAGATTTTCAGAGGTTTTCTTCCTGGTCTAAAGAGCTTGTGAGATAGTTCGGAGGGGGCTAAGCTATGGCCACCAGGCGGGTCGCGGGTTGCGGAAAGCGAACGGCCTCTCTATGAAGTTAGCTGCGAAAAAGCGAGAACCCTTGCAAATAAGCAGTCCCGGACAAACAGCGGGTGCGGTACAGTTCACCGCACCGACAAAACGCTTGTGTCGCTGTCTTTAAAGCATAGCCTCACACACTCCCAACTCCCTCATACATATCTACCTCATACATACCTACCTCACTTCCCCCACATCTCACTCCGGGCTCATACATACCTACCTCATTTCTTCCCCCACATCTCACTCCGGGCTGGACTAAGGTTTTACTCGAACCGTGCCGAGTGTCAACTTGGTTGGGGGCCCGGATTAAAAACTCAGCCTTACCCGGGTACTGCAGATCTCTGCCCGGGTGGACCTCTTATTTCTCTGCAGCTCGTGGGAACATGAAAAGTAACAAAAACAAGAATTTAAAGTGCAGCAGGATATCCCAGCTGCCAGTGCCGCGAGGCACTTTGAGGACCGCTTGCTTGACGGTGAAGCCCTTAAACGTGGGAATGTAGGCCGAATGCGGCGGCAAACACAGCGCGCGCACAAGCGACGAGGGAAACCCCAAGGCACCGTGTCCCAGCTGCACAAGGAGGAGGATGCAAGGCTGGACTATCCCAGCCGATGCGACCGAATCTAAACGCAGTTCGGCGACATGGCGTGCAGCGCCAGCAGCCCAAGGCGCAGATGCCAAAATTGGGACAGCCGGGCGGTTTGAATGATCCAAACCGGAAAAAAATGAACGGCTCAAAGACCAAATAGTACTTAAGGTACATTCAGCAGGGGCTTCCCCCAGCCGATCACTGCGCAGGGCAATGACAGGGAGTAATTTGGCGAGCCAGGCACAGGGACCAGCCCCCAAACGTCTCAGCAGTACGCTGACGCCACCCACTGCCCCCCCCCCCCAAGAGGGTGTGCCAGGAAGAACGGCCGAGCACGTCGGCAGCCGCCACGGCAGCAGCAGTGAGGTCTTCATCTTCAATGCCTACCGAGGCTCGCATTTCGTACGCTGCGATTGCGAAAAAGGTCAAGGTGGCCGTGTTACCTGTGGAATACCGGCAGGTGATGCTTAGCCATGGGGACTTGTCCGCATCGGAAGGCCATCCTGGATGAGGTTATCCTCACAGGGTGGGACACCGCGGTAGCGTTCGCGGGCATTCAGTTCCGGGTTGGCTACCTGGTCATTGAATGCTCCGACGAACACTCAGCAGAGTGGCTGAGGACCGTGGCGTCGAGACTGCGATCGTGAAAAGGTGCTCCACTGCACTGCAAGATAGGTGATGACATTCCATCACCTCACAACATCACCATTTTCTGCCCAAGAAGCGCGGATCGGTCAACCGAATCCTTGTTGGCTCTGCTGAGGAACCAGAACAGAGGAGGACGGAAGGTGGAGGTGCGCTGATGGTGATCGGCATCGATGAAGCTTCCAAGGACGCAATAATGGCGAAAGACCACCAGGTCTCATTCCGCTACGGGACCGTCCCCGTTAGCGGTCTGAAGAAGAGGAGTGCTGGCGCGAGATCTGCCAACGCCCAAGACTCAGCCTCGGCAGCCGCTTGCTCGGCACCTACACCTCCCACCGCCACTGATCATCCGGCAAAGGCCGATCCCTCAGAGGATCTGGCTGAAGATGAGGAGCTGGCCGACATGACGCTAGGTCCAGAAGAAATGGAGGGGATGGATGGGGTGGTGCCGATGTTCACAGGAGCTGGCGGAGGAACTGCTAATTGCAGAGGAAGCAGCTGACGTCATCATGACGGGCAGCGGTGATGTTGGTAGCTCCCAACCTGCATCACTAGGAGCTGGAGCGCGGACGAGTGATGGTGACGCCAAACGTCACCGCCACTGGGCTAGCCCAGATAAACCTCCATCGTGCTAAGGCATCCTCGGGTGTCTTAGCCAGGATGTATATCACCCAACATCTTGGGCTAGCCCTGGTCCAGGAGCCATGGGTCAACAATGGCATAAAAGGCCTATACACCGCTGACTCGAAGGTAATCTGGGATCAAAGAGATCCTCTACCTAGAGCATGCATCATGGTAAGAAAATATATTAATTTTACTATTCTTTCAGAATTCCTCACTAGGGACTGCGTTCCGATTGCCATAAGGGCAAGAGGAAACGCCCCCCCTATTGTGGTGGCATCTGCCTATTTCGCCGGTGATGTGGACTGTGCGCCACCCGAAATAGAGAAGCTGATGAACCACTGCAGGAAAGAGAAGCTGCCGGTTATAATCGGTTGCGATGCCAATGCGCACCATTCCATATAGGGTGAGTGCCTTACCAACTTTATATTCAAGTATAATTTAGAAATTGGCAATGTCGGATCGACACCGAGCTTTGTAACTAGAGTTAGAGAAGAGGTGTTAGACATTACTCTGATTAGTCGGTCTATTAGGCCACACATCAGGGAATGGCATGTCTCTTCAGAAGAATCCATGTCCGATCATCCTATTTAAACTTCAGGTTAATATAGTATAGGATAGTAGCGTACCAACTCGTAACCCCAGAAAAACAAACTGGAAAAAATTTAGGTCTACCCTAGAACTAAACCTAGCCACCGAAAACTCTGGAACACTCAGATACAGTGGTGAGCTAGAAAAAGTTGTTAGATATCTTAATAGTAGCATTGAAAATGCATATGAAGAAAGCTGCCCAGTAAGGAGAACGCGTAAGGAAAAAGATGCCCCATGGTGGAACGACAGTCTTGAGAGACTGCGGCTCACCACTCGTCACCTTTTCAATAAAGCCAAGAGAGACGGGTCATGGGATACATACCGCGAAAGCCTCACCTCCTACAGCAAGGAGATAAGGAAGGCCAAGCGTAAGAACTATAGAGACTTCTGCGAAAGCATAACAAGTACGACAGAAGGTGCCCGGCTGCATAGAGCATTATCAAAGCGGGCACCGGAGGCTAATCTAGCCCTGAAGCGAAGTGATAATTTATACACGAGCACTAGTATGCAAAGGCTAGTGCTTCTGTTTGAGACGCACTTCCCAGGGAGTATCCCCTGGCAACAGAGCGAATCATATGAAACAGGAGCTCAGCACAGACCAACGGCCAGCGCCTGGACAAGCGCAAAGTCGGTGGCAACGATGGAGAAAATAAAGTGGGCAATTGGATCCTTCCAGCCTTACAAATCTCCTGGTCTGGATGGCATATTACCGGGTTTCCTTCAGCAGGGACTGGAAATACTCCTTCGCACTCTAAAGAAAATCCTGGTCAGTAGCCTAGCACTTGGTCATATACCAAACACTTGGAGTAGAGCTAAGGTGGTCTTCATCCCCAAGATTGGGAAGAAAGATATCACCAACCCAAAGTCCTTCAGACCCATCAGCTTAACATCGTTTTTGTTGAAAACGTTTGAAAAGCTGGTGAACTATTACACTAGGAGCTTAGGAGCGAAGAGAGACGACTACGCAGTATGAGCTGGGTAAGGACACCAGGACTCAGACAAGCAAAGACAAGGTAGCTATAGCCCCAAACGGTTTAAGCAAGTTATATCAATGTAGACTAAGAATAATAATAAGAGAGGTTTTCTTTAATATTTCTTTTTGTTAGTTTTTATTTTGTTGTTTAATATATTTTTGTGTGATATAGAAACTGACATTTCTATTTTTTATGAGACCTTGAATTCGCATTTGAATATTTGTGTTCCCCTCACTTGCCCTTCAAGTGCAAAAAAACCACCTTGGTCTTACGAGGGAACTATCACTATTGAAAAACGTAAAGACAAGAGCTTATAAAAGGTTTAAAAAGTTTGGAACTACTGTAGATTTGTCTTCGTATATAGTGGGAAGGTCTAATTTTATTGCGTTTAACACTTCTTGTTATAATAATTATCTTAATCGTTGTAGATCAAACTTTTCCCGTGATCCCAAACAGTTTTATAAATTTGTCAACTCTAAACGTATATGTTCAAGCTTGCCATCCTCAGTTTACCTCGATAGTACGAAAGCATGTTCTGATCAGGCTGTGGCCGATCTATTTGCTGAGTATTTTCAATCAGTATACTCAACGAGTTTATATATTTGCAGTACTTCCTATCCTTTTCTAGTTCAAACGTCCAATTGCATATATGTCCCAGTTATTACTGAGTGTACGCTCTTAAGTGACCTCAACTCTATCAAACCTGGCTACTTGCCCGGTCCAGATGGATTGCCCGGTTGTATACTTAGATACTGTGCGGATTCACTTTGTAAACCCTTACATAAATTAACTTGTCGGTTGACTCAGATGTGTTTCCTGGTATATGGAAGGAATCATTTATTATTCCATTCCATAAAAATTCTTCTAAATCTAACGCTAAAAACTACATGGGTAATCCAAGTTGTCTGCCATTCCGAAAGTCTTCGAAAAAATTATTTACTCTCAATTGCAGCACATATGTAGTTTAATTTTATCAACATGGTTTTGTTAGGCGAAGATCTACTACCACTAACTTCTATTGAATTCTCCTCGCTTGTTATCAAAGGGTTTCAGGCCAAAATGCAACTGACGTCGCTTATTCAAATTTTAGTAAGGCATTTGATACAGTTAATCATACTTTGTTGCTTCAAAAATTTAATATCATTGGATTTCCAAAGAAACTCGTGTTTTGGCTTTCGGAGTACTTGTGTGGTCGAACCCAAAAAGTTGCTTTTAAGTCATCTATATCCAAACCTATTTCTGTTACCTCTGGTGTACACCAGGGGAGCCACCTAGGAACTCTGCTATTTAATCTTTTTATTTATGATCTTCCAAATGTTATTACTAACTCACGTGTATTTATGTTTGCTGATGATGTGAAGCTTTGTTTTACCTAACGCGATACTTCTCTGTGTAACTCACTTCAGTCAGATTTGAGTGCACTGTCGGCCTGGTGCCGTTGTAACTTACTAAATTTAAATTGTTTAAAATTAAATGTCTTGTCTTTTTGTAGAGGTACCCCTCATACTGCACAGTACTTTCTTGATGTTTTACCACTTTTCTGCATCACTCTTGATAGCAAATTAAAATTTGATTCTCACATATCGTTGATGGTCAGTAAGGTTATAAATGTTCTTGGCTTCATGGTCAAAAGAGTTTAACGATTCCTACACCACGAAAACGCTATATACATCTATATTTCGTCCCATCCTGGAGTATGGATCTTGTGTGTGGTCCCCGCAATACGGGATTCAGCATTGTAGAATTGAATCTGTGCAGAAGAAATTTCTTCTGTTTGCGCTTAGAAGTTTTAACTGGGTTCCTGGAATAGACCTACTCCCATATTCAAATAGACTTCTATTAATTAATCTTCCCTCCCTGTTCAATTATGCATGGAGTATTTATTCATCAATAATCTACTTAATTGTGAAATCGACTCATCAGTTCTATTAAGTCGAATAAAATTAAACGTTTCTATTATATCTTTCCGTAACTTTTTACCCCTTAGCCTTTGAACACGACGATTCACCAAAATTTTTGAACGCACTGCTTAGCGTTGCACATGGTATTGCACATGGTTTTGCATATTAGTTTGGATAGCATTTAACAGACTTTGCAATGTTGACACCTTTGTATAAGATTATACAAATCCCAATTTACGCTTAGGAAAATGGCAACCGCTGACTAAACATGTTTGAAGTGCGCTTACTAAGCAGAGCGTTCAGCGAACGATTACTAAACATGTATTGTAAGCGCTTATTTCCCTGAACGCAGCCAATAATTGTCAATGAAATCTCTAATACATGATTTTCATCTATATATTGTTTATTTTAAGTCAGTGAATACAAAATACGTGAAATGAAATGTGGGTTAACGAATTTATATAAAACATGTTTTACTGAATATGAATGCCACACATTATTGACAAAATATAAACAAACACCTGAAACTGTATTAACATTTGAAGAATCTCAAGTTTTCCTATTCAATTGCACCAAGTTCATATTAAGTTTATACTACCCTTCAAACTTGGTCTGTTTCAAGCAGATTGAGGCAAACCTAAAAAATATTCTACTGTGTTTGCCCCTTAAGGGAAAAAGCTAGGTATCATGAATATGTCTTGGGAGATCATGCTGTTCTTTAGATTTTTAGAGGTTTTTTTTTCATTTTTCTTTTTGTTAGTTTTTATTGATGTGTTAACATCTTTAGGCACGGGTACTAATTCCTGCCATTTGATAATACATGCAAAAAAGGCAGCGTGCCGCTCTGCAAAAAGGGCAAGTTCAGCGTGCTCGAACGACTAACAAATTTAGAATGCAGTCGTGGACCGACTGCAAAATTTCATATACATATTCATCTGAGTATGATTGTATTGGTGTAGCGGCAGAGAATAACTGTAAAATACAAAGTCTTGCTAACGATGTGTCCAAGTTGAAAGGGTAGTATAAACTTAATATCAACTTTGTACAATTGAATAGCAAAACTTGAGATTCTTTAATATAATTTCAATTCTACATGTTTGTTTATATTCTAGCATTGTTTATTGTTTATACTCTAGCATAAACAATATATATATTAAAATCAAATATTAGAGTTTTCATTGACAATTATTGAATATTGGTTCAAGGGGTATTTTTTCTTTGTGCAGCTTGTGCGTCTCAGCAACGACAAGCCAGTACGTTGTTGTTTTGTTCAGTTTCCCTTTGCGTTAAGCGACCCGTCGATTAAAGGAGAGGCGGCGGGTCAGCGGACAGCAAGAACGGTAAAAAGTTGTTGGTACATATTGTATAAAAGTGCGTTTGAAACATATATTTCTTGCTGTGCCTGCTTATCGAGGTTTTTGTTATTTTTGATATTTTTCCCTTTTCTGTGTCGGCAGCAAACGCGCGCTTACATGTACATATGTACCAATGCACTACTGAATACACTTTCGTAATTTGTGTACATATTTGCATAACTGAATGGCAAGGTTTGTTAGAAAGTGTCATAGGCTAAAAATTGGGAAGAGTATGTATGATCAGCAATAGCAAAACTGATATTTGACTGCCTTGGAAGACAAAATCTTGTTGTTTTATTTTACTCACGCGCAATAATAGGGGAATTAAAATAGTTTTGTGGACAAGTGCTTGCAGAAGCCTACTTCTTAGCTCAAGATACTTGGTTGGCTTGGTGCATATCAGTTGCTAGTCCAAGTGTTTTGTGAGGTAGACAGGTATCAAAAGATCATATAATACGCAAGGCAGGCAAGCTATCGTTCATATCCAAGAATCTTATTTATTGCAAAAATAAACAGGCTTCTGCAAATACTTCTCCTGTATTTATTTGTTGGTATGTTTCTTTGTTTGTGTGTTTCAATCGTAGTTAAATGTTATGAAATAACAGAAGTCAGCAGCAGGTGGTTTTGTTGAGTTAGAAGTTCTAACTTAAAACAACCAAATCAACAATAAAGACTTCTCTCTCTTTTTGTCTTCCAAGGCAGTCAAATATCACTTTTGCTGCTGCTCATCATACATACTCTTCCAAGTTTTTCCTTTATGACACTTTCTAAGAGAAAGGAAAACTTAATTCAATAAACTATTCTTTTCTTTTTTATGCCTATACATAGCAATCAAACAGGTAAACTCAGAAAAAAAAAATCCGAAAATCAACTATTTTCATAGTTGATTTTACTATGCGAGTTTTAACTAAGAAACGTAGTTAATTTAACTATAGAAAATGTTGATTCAACTAAAAACATAGTTAAACAGCAAATCGAACATGAAAAATAGTTAAATCAAAGTGAGTGCACTTAAAAACAACATGCCATGTCCAATTTAACGTTGAAATATATTTAATTCAACTATTTACGCATAGTCAAAAAACAAAACAAAAATTCCATTCAAAACCACCATAGATAATTCTAACTTTATTGTTATTAACAATGAGTATGTTCCCTATTTAAATTAAATTAGTTTCAAACTAACCGAGTTCGAAATATATTCGGCAACAGCGCAATGGCTAAGGCATCCGCTTCGTGAACAGACATCAGGTTCGTATATCGTAATCGGTAAGTTTGATTTAATAAGATTTCGATGTATTTCCAGCAATTTTAATAGTTAATAACAATTACCGCGAGTGAATAAAAACTGGCACATGGCATACTTGGATTTGATGAACTCGAAATGTTAAAATAAGAAATCTCATGTTCAGTTCCATTATAATAAAACGTTCAATCTTATATATATGTGCATCTATATTAATACGTTAGCGTTTTAAATCAGCTATGAAAAATGTTGATTTTACTATTTTATATGAAATGAAATGAAATTATGTACGAAAATAGTTGAATTTACCATGAATATGCTTATTTGTACTACGTTTTTTTCTGAGTGTACAAACGGCTGTTAACACATCGCTCGTGAGTTCTAAGACTCATTAGTTTATTTTTTTGCTTGATATATTCTTGTAGTGATATAGAAACTGACATTTCTATATTTTATGAGACCTTGAATTCGCATTTGGATATTTGTGTTCCCCTCACTTAACCATCAAGTGAAAAAAAAACAACCTTGGTTTTACGAGGGAACTATCACTATTGAAAAACGTAAAGACAAGAGCTTATAAAAGGTTTAAAAAGTCCGGAACTACCGTAGATTTGTTTTCGTATATAGTGGCAAGGTCTAATTGTAATGTTGACAATTAATGTAAAAGCTTATACAAATTCGCAATGGTATATGTATATTTTTACCTCGAATGTGGTTCTGTTCATCCGCAAGTGTTCCATTTGCACAAAAACTAACAGCTGATCAAGAAGTAAGCTCAAAAGTGAAAAACTTTTACGCTTAGAAAGATGGCGACCGCTGACTAAACATGTTTGAAGTGCGCTTACTAAGCAGAGCGTTCAGCGAACGATTACATAACATGTATTGCAAGCGCTAAATTCCCTGAACGCAGCTATTGTTGTTGCTACATGTAAGAAATATTTTATCTGATATGAATTAATGTGATATGATTGATTATAAATATAAAACACATTGTGATGTAATAATAAATAATCTCATCGAAGATAAAACACTATTTATGTATAATTTATTGCATTGTCAAATTTTAAAAATATTATTATAAACATAAGTGTTTCTTGATATATGTAAGTAAAATGAATACGAAAGTCACTTAACATAACATAACCTGTTTACATAAAATCAAAAATTGTATATTAAAACTGGTTCTACTTCTAGAGGATGCCAGAAACTATCTTCCTTTCAATATTAGTGAGTGTAGCTCAAAAATTGTAAAAGGTACGGAAGAGTGATGTGTCACTTAGAATTGATATGTCGTAACGTCGGTATCGAATTGGAAAATCAAAAAAAAAAAAATTTAACTGAACTCAAAATTAACATGTTAGATCTTTAACTTTTGGATTATAAATTCTTGATTTATGATTTCAACGCAGACTAAGTTTAGCACAAGAATAAGGTCGTAATTGCTTAAACTGGAATCTATACTCAATTTGACGTCATTTAGCTTGAAGCGCGCGCATTTCATACTCAAGTATTTGTGTACTTGATGGTCCCAGTATGAAGTATCACCATAGTACTTGATTTAATTAATACCCGAAATTCTCAGATAGATACATGTCGCAGTTAAACTATTGTGAAATCTGCTAATCATTCATGCTTAAAATAAATATTTAAGAAATTAGAATCAGTCTTTGTAAGTTTTTGTTTATATGCTAACCGTGACGGGATGTGAACCTTTGAACACGCAGTGTATTGCGCTGACCCACCCATGAGCATGTTCCGAACCCTGCAGCATATTTCAAGCGGAGACATTCGCAATGAGGAAAGAAGGAGAAGCGTAGACAGCGAGGCGGCAATCAAAGCCTTGAAAGCCCACTACATAAGCTCTCGAAACATCCTTGCAAGCAGGGAAACGCTAGTGCGCATCTACTGGATTCCAAGCAATCAGGAATCGAGGGCAACGAGATAGCAGACACTTTGCTAATCAGGGTACAACGGGACTCAACAGCGAGACTGTGGAAGTCCCGATCTTCCTGCGAACGCTTCACTCCCACATGGAAGCACAGGCATGGGATTCAGCAGCACAGAGTTGAAAAAACACCTCCGACTGCAGGATCTCCGAAAAAATGTTCATGTCCTACAACGGCAAGCTAACGCAATACATACTGAAATAACAAAGAAAGACTGCCGAAGGGTCGTAGGTCTTCAGACAGAACACTGCTAGATCGCAGTAAATGCGAAAAGACTGGGCCCAACAGACAGCGACGATTGTAGAAAATGCAAGAATCCGTGTGTCGAGGAAACGTTAGGAAACGTTGCTGCCCGCACTGGCAGCAAAACGACAAAAACACTTCCGCAGCCCACTTCTGGCTTTGCTCGAAGAAGCCAGCAAGCAAAAACTAAAAAACCTTCTAGCGTTTGACCGAAGTACAAACACTCCGCAGGACCACATACAGATATAGTCGGACTCATCTCCGACCACCGGCCCCACTAAGGACCTCTTTAGCGGTCTATGTGTAACACTCCCCTGGGAGGGTCAGCCGGTTTAACCTTACCTTCCTATGCAAGTGTTTGATACATATATTTCTTGCTGGGCCTGCTTGCCTAGATTTTTGTTATTTCTGATATTTTTCGCTTTTCTGTGTCGGCGGCAAACGAAATCGACAAATGCACTACTGAACTACTGAATATACTTTCCGAATTTGTGTGCATTTTTGCATTACACTGGCTTGAAAGAATCATCCCAGTTCATGAGGCAGACTCACGTAGGCTTTAAAGCTATGCATGATGGGTTTAACAAATTGCGTGTATCTTTTAAAGAGCTAAAGTCAAATTTTAAAAATAGCAATATAATGGTAGAATCTCCGAAGCGAAAAAAGACTTCGGATCGTAATTCACTCAGTGCTCCACCTGTCTAACCCACAAAACCTCTTCTGGTCTCCAATATAAATCCTCCAATGACAAGCCCATTAATGTTTTTTAACTCGCCTGCTCGAAACACCAATATTAATACAACCAATAACGACTTCGACCAATAACGATTCCATATCAATAGAATGCGTACCTATTAATTCTACTGTGGGTACACCTGGGGCCCACAAGCCTCTAGTTGTTGCCTATTAACAAAGATATTTTCGTGTCTAGGCTGCCATCCGACACTCCATTGGATGATATGAGTGCCTACGTTAAAAGTAAAATTGACTCCCCATTTATTAATGTTGAAAAGATCAAGTTTAAACATTCCCGAAACATATCTTCTTTCAAGTTGAGTGTTCCGCCCGAACTTTTGCCAACAATTTGTTCTGAAAAGTTTTGGCCACCAACGCGCGTTGTAAAGAAGTATGTGAACAGGCGAGTAATTATAAATAATGGTATAAGAATCAGTAGTGCACCGCCTGTTATCCATCCTGTTGTTCGGCGGCCTAAAACTAACAAAAGTAGTTAGTTTGGCCTTTAAAAATATTCGAGACCTTAACACTAGACTTTCTAAATTTTATATAAGCTGCTTATCCTTTGATTCACAAAAAGTTTCAATCACATAAACCTGGCTAAAACCCGATATATCTGATTACTCCGTTTTGTCTAATAAGTTTAATATGTATACATGTAATTTGTTGACTCTTGTATTTTCTCTGAACAGATTCAATCTCATGATCTCCCAGGTACTGAGTTTCTATGTGTTAAAATATTATGTAGCGGCCGCTCATTGCATATTACTTGCTCAATAATTCTTCCCCATTCTGATAATAACATTTACATATCCCATCTGAATGCCCTGCAACTTGTTTTGTCGTTGTTGACGGATATGGATCAATTTGTAGTGGTTGGTAATTTTAATTTGCCACATGTTGTATGGTCTATGATTGACACATCTTTGGCGCAATTACCGGCTACTTCTGATGATTTTATCGATGGCCTTCTGGAGTTAGGCATAACACAAGTTAACAAATTCTTCTAAATCCAACATAAAAATTTATAGGGGTGTATCCAAGTTGTCGGCTATTCCGAAAGTCTTTGAAAAAATTAAATGCTCTCAATTGCAGGACTTATGTAGTGCAATTTTATTTCCTTAAAAACACGGTTTTTTTAGGCGAAGATCTACTACTACCAACCTTCTTGAATTTTCCTTGCTTTTTATCAAAGGGTTTCAGACCAAAATGCAACTGACGTCGCTTATTCAAATTTTAGTAAGCCATTTGATTCTGTTAGTCGTTCTTTGTTGATTAAAAAATTAACTATAACTGGAGTTCCAGTTCATCAATAATCTACTTAATTGTGAAATCGACTCATCAGTTATGTTAAGTCGAATAAAATTAAACGTTCCTAATAGATCTTTCCGTAACTGATTACCCCTTAGCCTTTGAACACGACGATTCACTAAAAAAATGAAAACGACTGCTCACGCTTGAAATCTGCAATGATTCTGATTTATTCTTACAAATCCCAGGTTTTACTTTACTAACAGCGTATCTTAAAAAAGGCCTGCTGTGGTACATTATCACCAGCAGACGGTCATAATCTTTGTTTTATTTAGGTATATTTGTTTACCTCTTTTGGTTATATTTTTACGAAGAACTAATTACTGCTGGTCACTATACAATCTTAGCGACCCATGTGCAAAGTTTATTTATTACTTTACTATTACTATGCTGGTATCTACAGTTTGGTTCAATATTATTGCCGAGACCCAAGTGAAGCTCGGTGTACGTGTTTATGCGTGAACACCCTTGATCTTTTCTCCAGCAACTATTTAATTCATGAACCATTTCGTGTTATAGGTTCTGACTATAACAGGCTTTATTCCCTTGCCTCTCTGGAGACCTGAACAACAGTACTAAAACAATCGATCCTCTTTCTTTATCAAATCGTAGACACTAACATTAATTGGGTTTTTCCCAATCCATTTAATTTAATTATTGTACAATACCTGTATTTTTTATTTATTTTATTAATCTTAATTTCATGTCAGCTGCTCATATCTGACTATAAATAAATAAATGGCTGCGTTCAGGGAACAAAGCGGTTATAAAGCTGCCTGTAAGCGCTTAGTATTAATCGGTGAAAGCTTTTGAACGCACTGCTTAGCGTTGCACATGGTTTTGCACATTAGTTTGGATAGCATTTAACAGACTTTGCAATGTTGACACCTTTGTATAAGATTATACAAATCCCAATTTACGCTTAGGAAGATGGCGACCGCTGACTTTACATGTTTGAAGTGCGCTTACTAAGCAGAGCGTTCAGCGAACGATTACTAAACATGTATTGTAAGCGCTTAGTTCCCTGAACGCAGCCAATAATTGTCAATGAAATCTCTAATACATGATTTTCATCTATATATTGTTTATTTTAAGTGAGTGAATACAAAAAAAGTGAAATGAAGTGTGGGTTTACGAATTTATATTAAACATGTTTTATTGAACATGAATGCCACACCTTATTGACAAAATATAAACAAACACCTGAAACTGTATTAACATTTGAAGAATCTCAAGTTTTCCTATTCAATTGCACCAAATTCTTATTAAGTTTATACTACCCTTCAAACTTGGTCTGTTTCAAGCAGATTGAGGCAAACCTAAAAAATATTCTACTGTGTTTGGCCCTTAAGGGAAAAAGCTAGGTATCATGAATATGTGTTGGGAGATCATGCTATTCTTTAGATTTTCAGAGGTTTTCTTCCTGGTCTAAAGAGCTTGTGAGATAGTTCGGAGGGGGCTAAGCTATGGCCACCAGGCGGGTCGCGGGTTGCGGAAAGCGAACGGCCTCTCTATGAAGTTAGCTGCGAATAAGCGAGAATCCTTGCAAATAAGCAGTCCCGGACAAACAGCGGGTGCGGTACAGTTCACCGCACCGACAAGACGCTTGTGTCGCCGTCTTTAAAGCATAGCCTCAAACACTCCCAACTCCCTCATACATACCTACCTGATCCCTTCCCCCACATCTCACTCAGGCCTGGACTAAGGTATTACTCGAACCGTGCCGAGTGTCAACTTGGTTGGGGGCCCGGATTAAAAACTAGCCCAGTCGCTTACGGTGAGCTCTGGTAGATGGCGACCGTCTGTTCTACTCAGCCTTACCTTGGTACTGCAGATCTGCCCGAGTGGACCTCTTATTTCTCTGCAACTCGTGGGAACATGAAAAGTAACAAAAAACATGAATTTAAAGTGCAGCAGGATATCCCTGCTGCCAGTGCCGCGAGGCACTTTGAGGACCGTTTGCTTGTCGGTGAGCGGCCCTCAAACGTGGGAATGCCCCTACGGCAACAACGAAGTAGGCCGCAGGCGGCGGCAAACACAGCGCGCGCACAAGCGACGAGGGAAACCCCAAGTCACCGTGTCGCAGCTGCACAAGGAGGAGGAAGCAAGGCTGGACTATCCCAGCCGATGCGACCGAATCTAAACGCAGTTCGGCGACATGGCGTGCAGCGCCAGCAGCCCAAGGCGCAGATGCCAAAATTGGGAGAGCCGGGCGGTTTGAATGACCCAAACCGGAAAAAAACTGAACGACACAAAGACCAAATGGTACTTAAGGTACATTCAGCAGGGACTTCCCCCAGCCGAGTTACTGCGCAGGGCAATGGCAGGGAGGCATTTGGCGAGCCAGGCACAGGGACCAGCCCCCAAACGTCTCAGCAGTACGCTGACGCCACCCACTGCCTCCCCCAAGAGGGTGTACCAGGAAGAACGGCCGAGCACGTCGGCAGCCACCACGGCGGCAGCAGTGAGGTCTTCATCTTCAATGCCCACCGAGGCACGCATTTCGTACGCTGCGATTGCAAAAAAGGTCGGAGGAACTGGTAATTGCAGAGGAAGCAGTTGACGTCACCATGACCGGCAGCGGTGATGTGGGTAGCTCCCAACCTGCATCACTAGGAGCTGGAGCGGCGGACGAGTGATGGTGACGCCAAAAGTCACCGCCTCTGGGCTAGCCCAGATAAACCTCCATCGTGCTAAGGCGTCCTCGGGTGTCTTAGCCAGGATGTTTATCACCAACATCTTGGGCTAGCCCTGGTACAAGAGCCATGGGTCAACAATGGCATTAAAGGCCTGTACACTGCTGACTCGAAGGTAATCTGGGATCAAAGAGATCCTCTACCTAGAGCATGCATCATGGTAAGAAAATATATTAATTTCACTATTCTTTCAGAATTCCTCACTAGGGACTGCGTTCTAATTGCCATAAGGGCAAGAGGAAACGCCCCCCCTATTGTGGTGGCATCTGCCTATTTCGCCGGTGATGTGGACTGCCCGCCACCCGAAATAGAGAAGCTGATGGACCACTGCAGGAAAGAGAAGCTGCCGGTTATAATCGGTTGCGATGCCAATGCGCACCATTCCATATGGGGTAGCACGGACATCAACAAAAGGGGTGAGTGCCTTAACAACTATATATTCAAGTATAATTTAGAAATTGGCAATGTCGGATCGACATTTGTAACTAGAGTTAGAGAAGAGGTGTTAGACATTACTCTGATTAGTCGGTCTATTAGGCCACACATCAGGGAATGGCATGTCTCTTCAGAAGAATCCATGTCCGATCATCCTATTTAAACTTCAGGTTAATATAGTATAGGATAGTAGCGTACCAACTCGTAACCCCAGAAAAACAAACTGGAAAAAATTTAGGTCTACCCTAGAACTAAACCTAGCCACCGAAAACTCTGGAACACCCAGATACACTGGTGAGCGAGAAAAAGTTGTTAGAAATCTTAATAGTAGCATTGGAAATGCATATGAAGAAAGCTGCCCAGTAAGGAGAACGCGTAAGGAAAAAGATGCCCTATGGTGGAACGACAGTCTTGAGAGACTGCGGCTCACCACTCGTCATCTTTTCAATAAAGCCAAGAGAGACGGGTCATGGGATACATACCGCGAAAGCCTCACCTCCTACAGCAAGGAGATTAGGAAGGCCAAGCGTAAGAACTATAGAGACTTCTGCGAAAGCATAGCAAGTACGACAGAAGGTGCCCGGCTGCATAGAGCATTATCAAAGCGGGCACCCGAGGCTAATCTAGCCCTGAAGCAAAGTGATAATTTATACACGAGCACTAGTATGCAAAGGCTAGTGCTTCTGTTTGAGACGCACTTCAGGAGCTCAGCACAGACCAACGGCCAGCGACTGGACAAGCGCAAAGTCGGTGGCAACGATGGAGAAAATAAAGTGGGCAATTGGATCCTTCCAGCCTTACAAATCTCCTGGTCTGGATGGCATATTACCGGGTTTCCTTCAGCAGGGACTGGAAATACTCTTACCCACTCTAAGGAAAATCCTGGTCAGTAGCCTAGCACTTGGTCATATACCAAGCACTTGGAGTAGAGCTAGGGTCGTCTTCATCCCCAAGATTGGGAAGAAAGATATCACCAACCCAAAGTCCTTCAGACCCATCAGCTTAACATCGTTTTTGTTGAAAACGTTTGAAAAGCTGGTGGACTATTATATTAGGACTACTCTGCTTACACAGAGTCCACTGCAGGCAACGCAGCATGTATACAGGACAGGTAGGTCTACGGACACGGCCCTGTATGAGCTGCACCGCTCTTTGCGAGCCGCAGTAGTAAATAAAGAAGTAGCAGTCTGTGCATTTTTAGACATTGAAGGTGCTTTCGACAACACATCTCACGATGCTGTCAAGGACACCTTGAATAGGGGCTGTCCGCAAGGGGGGGTTTCATCACCTCTCTTTTGGAGTATACTGGTAGATGAACTACTAAGTAGACTTGCCAACAGGGGTATCCAATGTCAGGGCTTTGTGACAATGTTCAACTGGGACTTAGGATGACGCATGATTGGTGTAGGGAAGTTATTTTCAACCTAAACCTTACAAAAACCATCATAGTTCCGTTCACCAGAAGATTCAAGCTACAAAGGATGAGGGAGATTAGGTTCGCAGGGAGTCCAATAGAAACAAGCAAGGAAGTTAAGTACCTTGGGGTCACTTTTGACAGTAAATTAAACTTTGGCCCCATGTTGCGAAGTGCTGCAGAGCGCTGTATACGTGTCGTAGCATAGCCGGGAAGTCATGGGGAACATCACCAAAGATAATAAGATGGCTATACCTTATGGTAGTAAGGCCCATGCTCACGTACGGAGTGATTGCATGGGGGGATAAAGCACAGCAAATCACTGTGCAGAAGCAGCTTCAAAAGCTACAGAGAATGGCATATGTAGTAATCACGGGAGCGATGAGGACCTGTCCCACATCAGCGCTTGAGGTTCTGTTGGAGATAACACCACTCCATCACACAATTAGGCTACAACAGAAGGCAACCCTTTTAAGAATGTCCGTTGAAGGAGTTGGGAGAGGACATATTCTTAGTCGAGTAGAGGCAGACATGCTATCATGTGAACTTCCCCTACTGGCACAGCCAAGGGACGATATGAAAGCCGAACATATGTTCGCGCAAACGTTTCAAGTTCACCTGTGCAACATAAAGGAGTGGACATCTTTAGAAGAGGTCCACAACATGAAGCCGCACACTATTAAATGGTACACTGATGGGTCCCTAACACAATAAGGCTCCGGTCTTGGTGTGGTGGGCCCTCGGCTAACTTACCATGAGGCCCTAGGTATGCACACCAGCATATTCCAAGCTGAGGTATGTGCAATAGGGAGGTGTGTGGACTTTAATTTAAAGCGCAACTATCGGAATAGATATATAGCCATCTTATCCGATAGCCAAGCAGCTATAATGGCACTTAGTAAGACTGAAATTAGGTCAAAGGTAGTTCGTGAGGTACGAACCAATCTAGACACTCTGGGATCACAAAATAGGCTTGCCCTAAGATGGGTCCCAGGACATGTCAACATAGCGGGGAACGAAGAGGCAGATAAGCAAGCAAGACTTGAGGCAGCGACACCCCTAATAGGACCCGGGCCGTTTTGTGGTGTAGGAAGAAGCACAATACGTGAGGAGCTTAGGAGCGAAGAGAGACGAATACGCAGTATGAGCTGGGCAAGGACACCAGGACTCAGACAAGCAAAGACAAGGTAGCTATAACCTCAAACGGTTTAAGCAAGTAATATCAATGGGTAAAAATAGGCTTAGGATACTCACCGGTATTCTGACAGGACATTGTAGACTAAGAGGACACCTAGCAAAGCCTGGTATAGCCAGCAGCGAGATTTGCAGATTCTGTGGAATGGAAGGAGAATCCTCCTTGCACATAATAGCAGAATGTGTAGCCTTAGTAAGGAAAAGAAGCAGTTTTCTAGGAAAACACATTGTGCAGCTTAGCGATTTAGAAACCACTGACCCAACAAAAATACTTGCCTTCATGCAAGACCTGGATCTGATGGAAGAGCTATAGGCTAAGAAGGGGCACAATAGATCTATCTGGTTGCAGTGTATTCACCCCAAAGATAATAATAATTAGAGAGATTTTCTTTAATATTTCTCTTCGTTAGTTTTTATTTTGTTGCTTGATATATTCTTGTTGTGATATAGAAACTGACATTCGCATTTGGATATTTGTGTTCCCCTCACTTACACTCAAGTGACAAAAAACCACCTTGGTTTTACGAGGGAACTATCAATATTGAAAAACGTAAAGACAAGAGCTTATAAAAGATTTAAAAAGTCCGGAACTACTGTAGATTTGTCTTCGTATATAGTGGCAAGGTCTAATTTAATTGCGTTTAACACTTCTTGTTATAATAATTATCTTAATCGTTGTAGATCAAACTTTTCCCGTGATCCCAAACAGTTTTATAAATTTGTCAACTCTAAACGTATATGTTCAAGCTTGCCATCCTCAGTTCACCTCGATAGTACGAAAGCATGTTCTGATCAGGCTGTGGCCGATCTATTTGCTGAGTATTTTCAATCAGAATACTCAACGAGTTTATATATTTGAAGTAATTCCTATCCTTTTCTAGTTCAAACGTCCAATTGCATATATGTCCCAGTTATTACTGAGTGTACGCTCTTGAGTGACCTCAACTCTATCAAACCTGGCTACTTGCCCGGTCCAGATGGAGTGCCAGAGTGTACACTTAGATACTGTGCGGATTCACTTTGTAAACCCTTACATAAATTATTTAACTTGTCGGTTGACTCAGATGTGTTTCCTGGTATATGGAAAGAATCATTTATTATTCCATACCATAAAAATTCTTTTTGATCCAAGTTGTCTGCCATTCCGAAAGTCTTGGAAAAAAATGTATGCTCTCAATTGCAGCACATATGTAGTTTAATTTTATCAACATGGTTTTGTTAGGCGAAGATCTACTACCACTAACCTTTATTGAATTCTCCTCGCTTGTTATCAAAGGGTTTCAGGCCAAAATGCAAACTGACGTGGTATACACAGTTTTTAGTAAGGCATTTGATTCAGTTAATCATACTTTGTTGCTTCCAAAATTTAATATTATTGGATTTCCAAAGAAACTCGTGTCTTGGCTTTCGGAGTACTTGTTTGGTCGAACACAAAAAGTTGCTTTTTAATCATATATGTATATCCAAACCTATTTCTGTTACCTCTGGTGTATACCAGGGGAGCCACCTAGGAACTTTGCTTTTTAATCTTTTTATTATTGATCTTCCAACTGTTATTTCTAACTCACGTGTATTTATGTTTACTGATGATGTGAAGCTTTGTTATACCTACAGCGATACTTCTCTGTGTAACTCACTTCAGTCGGATTTGTGTGCGTTGTCGTCCTGGTGCCGTTATAACTTACTTAATTTAAATTGTTCAAAATGTAAAGTCGTTTTTTTGTAGAAGTACCCCTTGTACTGCTCACTAATTGCTTGATGCTTCACCACTTGACCGTGTCCTTGAATTTAAAGATTTAGGTATTATTCTTGATCGTAAATTAAAGTTTGACTCGCATATATTGTTAATGGTCAATAAGGCCATTAATGTCATTGGCTTCATCAAGCGGTGGTCGAAAGATTTTAATGATCCCTACACTACTAAAACGCTTTATACATCCCTAGTGCGTCCCATCCTGGAGTATGGATCTTGTGTGTGGTCCGCGCAATATGGGATTCACCAGGATAGAATTGAGTCTGTGCAGAAGAAATTTCTTCTGTTTGCGCTAAGAAGTTTTAACTGGGTTCCTGGAATAGACCTACCCACGTATTCAAGTAGACTTCTTTTAATTAATCTTCCTTCCCTGTTGAACCGTAGAACTATGCATGGAGTTGTATTTGTCCTTAATCTACTTAACGGTGTTCTTTTGTGTCGCATAAATTTAACTGTCCCAATTAGATCTACCCGTTACTTCACACCACTTAGCCTCGATCGTTGCTCGAGCAACTATTTAATTCATCAACCATTTCGTGTTATTTGTTCTGACTTTAACCGGCTTTATTCCCGTTTCTCTTTGGAGACTCCAATTCCATTACTAAAATGATCGATCCTTTCTGCCTTATCTAATCATAACCACTAATCAATAATCTTCCACTGGTCTGATTGGGTTTTTCTGGGTTTTTCCCAATCCACGCAACAAATGTTGGACCAGTTATTTTTATGTTGAATTTCCCAGAGTTAACGTTAACTTTCTAAATTTTGTTTATCTTAATTTTGAATTTTATTTCAGATATAAATGTAATATCTTTTTTAAATCAATTAATTTAATTATGCTTTTTAATATTCTAACTAGAATTAATTTTGATTCATGTCAGCTGCTCATAGCTGACAATAAGTAAAGTAGATATCGATTGTGTATGTACGTATGTATGTTTTTCGGTAATAAATATATAGTATAGTAATCAACTTATTTCTGAATTAACTGAAAAATTAGTAACATAGTAAATTGTTTGTAATGTTAACAGCAACGATTAAGAATCGATATTCATTTATGTTTACTTCAATTGAACATATATCTCCCATAAATTCATAGGTGAAACTTATACGACTAATTTGCTGCGTGTTGAATTTTGAAAGATTGTAATTTTTTGGCTGAAGGTGTATTGCTGCTTCATTTTGATAGATAGCTACTCCTCCCGATCAGAATGCATTTTGTTTGAATTTGGATAAATCTTTGAAGCTGGTAAGGTTTAGGTTATTTTTATTTTCTAGATTTGTTTCGGTAAAAAATATAACTTGTGCCTTTGACAGGATCGTTTCTGTAGAATTATCCATTAATTGGGACTGTAAGCTTTGAACATTATTTCCTTGGATATTCGGGTAGCCGAATCTGATTGATCGCGACACACATGTTTATTTTCTTACTTTTTGGTATACTGGCTTGTAGCATGTTTAACAAACCATGAAATTTTCAACAATTTCTGACGTAAAAACATTTTTCAACAAATTTACGTTGTTCACTGGTGATTTGCGAACATCATTTGCAAACCAATTTCTGTGGCACACTGAACAATTAACACCCAATTTGTTCTCAGTTTGGTGAACTCAGCATCAGTTAGAATGTAATCCGTTATTCATGTACGTCTTGCTTAGGGCTGCCATCCGTCCGGAATTCCCCGGATTTGTCCTAGTTTGAAGGGTGTCCGGGGGCCGTCCGGCAGGGGTTTTTAAAAGTGTCCTGGTAAAACCCGGGTAAAACCCGGACACTTTTTTGTCAGTGAAAACGCAATTTTTTTTTAAACATAAACGATATTTTAAAATAAATCTCAGTTCAAAATTCATTCATAATTGTTGTGTCTTACGCGCGTTTTATTAGCCAATTCTCCTCTTATTATTATGTTCGTTCATGGTCACATTCTTGTTCTAACGATTTTGTAATCGATATCAGTTCAATTGTTCTAAGTAACTAGTTACAGCTGTTTAATAACAGAGTTCAAAACGATTATCGATATGTTAATGTTATGTAAATATGCATATCCGTTCAAGTCGCACTTACAGAGGCAACGCGCGTTGATGCCATTTCGAAAGCAATTTACGTAAGTTCACATAATATTTTGTCTTTTTTTTTTTTTGTACCTATCTACGAGTAAGATAACTTTTTTGAGTACGTGCATCTTTAACTAAATGCTAAATGCGGCTGTCAATGTGCGCATCTAGCGAGTAAAAAATTTGGAATACACACTATTTGCTCTAAATATGCTCACATTATGTTCAGCTAAGCTAACTGTAACTATAACGGTGCTAATACGAAAGACGAAATAATGCAAGAACAGCAAATACAAAAACACTTTGTTGACAGTGAAATTTTGTTAGACCTATTTTGTTTTTGCTATCACTTTTTGTTTTTCTACTTTCTGACTTGCCCTTTATTGCCTTCTTGATCAAAATGCCCAAACGTAAATGCACGTTCAACAGCGAATTGCAAAGTAAATATCCTATGTTGAAAAGGAAAAAAATGACTGGGAAGTACAGTGCACGATTTGTTCTACAAATATTTCTATTGCTAATAAAGGTATTTCCGACATTAAAGAGCACCTTAACACACAAAAACACAAAGCTAATTCGAAAAGCCAAGCTAGTAGTTCAAACATCCAGGCATTCTTTGAAAAAAGTAGACCTAGCTCAGAAGAAAATTCTATTCGAGCAGCTGAAGGCGCAATGGCTTACCACACAGTCAATCACCACATGTCATTCAATTCTTTGGATTGTAGTAATTCCCTTAACCAAGTAATGTTTTCGGAGTCAAATACGGCAAAAAACATGACATGTAATCGCACGAAAGCTACTGCTATTGTAAATAAGGTGCTATGCCCTTTAACGATTGCCGAACTCAAAAGAGATCTAATAGATGTTGCTTTTGTAAGTGTGTCCACCGATGCTAGTAATCACGGCAGTACTAAATTGTTTCCCATTATCATTCAGTATTTTGATAAACAAAAAAATGGCATCACATCGAAGCTCCTTGAAATCGAGTCTGTTGAAAATGAAACATCTGACACAATTGTTGAAATTATTATGAAACAACTTCGAGAGCATGATCTTCTATCGAATTGTATAGCATTTTCTGGCGACAATTGCAACACAAACTTCGGCGGGAGCACTAGATCAGGGAAAAATAATGTCTTCTATAAACTGAAAAGTAAACTTAATCCAAATATTGTCGGCATCGGATGTTCTGCCCATATCCTTCATAATGCTGTGCACCATGGATGTGACCTACTTCCTATTGACGTTGAGACGATGATATTGAAAATATTCAACTTTTTCTCATTTTATACAGTTCGCACAGAAGCTCTCAAGGACTTTTGTGCAGCTGCTGAATCGGAATACAAGCATCTTTTATTTCACTCAAAAACACGATGGCTAAGTCTTTTTCCTGCAATCGAGAGGTTTTTGAGAATGTACGAGGCCTTAAAAAGTTACTTTGAAAGCTTGGAGAGACCACCCGTTTTGATCAAAAAGTTTTTTGAAGACCCACTATCAGAGGCATATATGTTTCTCATTCATTCAGTGATGAACGTTTTCCATGGAAAAATTGAAAAGTTGGAAAAAAGTAATAACTCCATTATCGAAACCAGCAACATATTGGCGTCTCTGAATAAAACGTTAGAAGACAGAATAAAAGAAAACTTTATACCTCTTAAGGCCCAAAATATTTTGAACAAACAAGAGGAAAGCTCAAAAAACGAGTTTAACAAAAATTGTTCAGATTTTTACAGAGAAATGAAATCCTATATAGAGAAGTGGGAAAATCCAATGAAGGACTTTGACAAATTCAACTGGATGATGTTGTCAAACGTTACTGAAAGCACTCCATGGGCTAATGTAGAAAAAACAGTTATATTTCTCAAGGAAATTAACATCGAAATCGATGACACGAAGCTGATAGACGAATGGGCAAACTTAAAAGCTTATAGCAAGAACCTTACTAATGGCGATAAGCTTTTAGGCGCGAACCAGTTGTGGGTGAATTTTTTTAAAACACCTAATGCTCATTTATATTCTGAGCTGCCTAAAATCGCACAATATTATTTTTGCATACCAGCTCACAATGCGAATGTAGAGAGAGTCTTTTAGCTAGTCACGCAGTAATGGACGAAAGAGAGAAACTCGCTAAACATACACACAGTTTCTTCTCTGATCAAAATCAAATATAATTTCAAGAACCTGAGTTGTGCCGACTTTTACACATTCTTGTTGGAAAAGAAAGATATTTTAGAAAAAATTGGGAGTAGTGAAAAATACCAAAATAAGTAAAAAAATAAAACAAAACTTAAAGAACTGAAAAGATATTTTGGTTTTCGTTGCAAACATATTTCGCTCAAATGTCCGGGCTTTTTTTAGTGCTTATCCGGCGTCGGCAGCTTAGGTGATGGCAGCCCTAGTCTTGCTGAGTGATCTTCAGTTTCTTCTAGTTCGTCCAATTGGTTTTCAGCAAGTCGCTTCCGTTTTCCCGATATCGGCGAATTGTCTCAGATCTTCGTAGTCGGCTTTCTTGATCAGCAGCAACTAGGTAAATGTGTTCATTATTAATTGGATGTCTTAATCTGCAATTTAGTGCACTGTTGTTAAAATTATTCTTTTCAATAGAAAATAAACCATATTTACCTTCTATTTCGCGTATTTGCGCTTATATTGGTTTTTAGATAAATAGCAAGTGGAACAATGTTGTCAACATTTTGTGCGTTTTTATTTCGGTAGTTAAACGGACTTGTGTTTATTTCATTCATTGAAGTATTAAATAAACCATATTAGCCTGTTTATATTATTCATTGTAAAGAGATATATAATATTGTATGTAAATTTTACTTAATAGCACAATGTTTCCACTTCATAGCATAATGTTATTTGATTTTTAGTTTTTTTTGGTTATTTTTTAAAAGCTTTGTCAAATTACAGCTGTAAAGCTGAAAGCTCTAAATTGAAAGCTTTTATGTAAAAAGAGCTTAAAAGGTAATTTTTTTCATACAATGCTCCCCAGCCCTTATGCCCTGTCCTCATTAGGACTGCATCATGCATCTTCGCATCATGAGCGATGATGCAAAGCATCTCCCATACATATGGCAGATGGTTCCGTCTAGCCATGATGCGTGTACATCGCGTGTAAAATTACTCGATACTCTAAACATATTTCTGTTATGCACGATAATTTCTACTATCGACGGCAAAGTGACACCATTAGTCAGTTGTTAGCTGAAATTGGATATGGCAAACGGTATAAATCAAATGAATTTAATTATTATACTTAACAAAACCTTAAGTTCCTGACCGAGTCTATATTTTATACATATAATGTAATTTCATTATATTAAATGCATAATATTTCAGTACGATTTGCCGTTAGTACATATTTGTTCACACGCTACGAACGCTCTCTGTATTATTTAACGATGAGCTAGACGACCCACTGAAATTTTCCATTAAAATTGATAATCTAAGCGGATCCATATTACGCACTTGTTAGCTCAATTTATAATTGTAAATTGTCCACAAGATGCAGACGGTGATGCAGTGTATGAGGACAGGTCTCCGTCTAGTTATCGATAATTGATGTAAATGCTGATGTAAAGTGATAGTGAGGAAAACCTATAAGACATATTCATGTCAAAAAATTGCCGATATAAAAATTTTGTGAAAACAAGAATGCACACCGCGCGTATACACATGCGTACACGCATACAAACTTGCTGTTTGTGGGCAAACAAATATGCGTTCATAAGTTTGTGGGTGGTGACACATTGGCTGCACATGGTTTTACACATTAGTTAGGATAGCATTTAACAGACTTTTTAATGTTGACACATAATGTAAAAGATTATACAAATTCGCAATGGTTCATCCGCAAGTGTTCCATTTGCACAACTAATAGCTGATCTAGTAGTAAGCTCAAAAGCGAAAATATTATACGCTTAGAAAGATGGTGACCGCTGACTAAACATGTTTGAAATACGCTTACTAAGCAGAGCGTTCAGCGAACGATTACATAACATGTATTGCAAGCGCTAAATTCCCTGAACGCAATTATTGTTGTAGCTACATGTAAGAAATATTTTATCTGATATGAATTTATGTGATATGATTGATTATAAATATAAAACACATTGTGATGTAATAATAAATAATCTCATCAAAGATAAAGGCCTGTACGCAGAAGGCCCGTACAGCGTACGGACCGTAATACACAAACTTTACTGACAGTAACGACAAGTGTTGAAAAATTCACATATTGTGGCGGTTGGTCGAATACTTTCTCTTAATAAATCGGAAAGCAACTGTGTTTCGTTGCTTGTTTACATTTGAATTGTACGCCGCCAAATCCCAATTACATATTTTTGGGGCACTGAGGGCACTGCCGCCAGCACTCCCACTTTTGGCGCTATGTTTAATCTTATACCTATAGCTATCGCGCAGACCTGCCCATGCCATCTTGCATTCACGTACTGCAATGAAAATACGAATATATTTTTAATATTATATTATTAAGTTGATTATTATGATCAATATACTTGCCATCTTTTCCCAATTCGGCGCCAATTTCGTCCCATGCGCTTTTTACGAAAATATTATTTGAGTGCGACTTGTTGGTTAGATCCCAGAGGACTGGCCGACACTCCATTGCCTTAATTAGCGCAATTTTGCCGCTCTCTTCCTCGAAATTAACAAAACGGCTCTTCCGTGTTGACATTGTTTAGCACTTTTAGCTTCCGTAAATAGGTGCAGACAGCTATTTACGGCAGCAATAACATTTTAACATTTTCATTGTTCAACACTGCCTTACGGCCCGTAACTAACAGTGCTGCGTACTGCGTTATGTTATTACGAGCCGTACGCTGTACGAGACCATTTTTTTTATATGAAGTTTTTCAGTCCGTACGCTGTACGGACCTACTGCGTACAGGCCTTAAAGCACTATTTATAAATAATTTAATTCATTGTCAAATTTTAAAAATATTATTATATACATAAGTAAGTGTTTCTTGATATTTATTTATTTATTTATTTATTGTCAGCTATGAGCAGCTGACATGATAATAAAATTAATTTAAAACAATTATAATAAAAATAATTAAGTTTAAAATAAAATTTAAAATTATATGTAGTTCTGAAAGTAAATTAAGGTTGAAAAAAATAATAAAGTTAACGGTAAAGCTCTGGGAAATTCAACAAGAACATAAGTGGCCCAACATTTGTTGCGTGGATTGGGAAAAACCCAAAAAAACCCAATCAGACCAGTGGTAGGTTAGTGGTTAGTGGTTACGAGTAGATAAGGCAAAAAGGATAGATCGTTTTAGTACTGGAGCCGAGGTCTCTAGAGAGACAAGAGAATAAAGCTTGTTATAGTCAGAACATAATACACGAAATGGTTCATGAATTACATAGTTGCTCGAGCAACGATCGTGGCTGAGGGGTAAAAAGTTACGAGTGGATCTAATGGGAACATTTAATTTTATTCGACTTAGAAGAACTGATGAGTCGATTTCATCATTAAGTAGATTAGTGATAAATACTACACCATGCATAATTCTGCTGTTCAACAGGGAAGGAATATTAATTAAAAGAAGTCTACTTGAATAGGGGGGTAGGTCTATTCCAGGAACCCAGTTAAAACATCTGAGCGCAAACAGAAGAAATTTCCTCTGCACAGATTCAATTCTATCCTGGTGAATCCCGTATTGCGGGGACCACACACAAGTTCCATACTCCAGAATGGGACGTAGGACTAGGGATGTATATAGCGTTTTGGTGGTGTAGGGATCATCAAACTCTTTTTAACCACCGCTTGATGAAGCCAAGAACGTTTATGGTCTTATTGACCATCGACGATATGTGAGAATCAAATTTTAATTTTCTATCAAGAATGATGCCTTAATCTTTAATTTCAAAAACGCGGACAAGTGGTGAAGCATCAAGCATGTAGTGAGCAGTATGAGGGGTACTTCTACAAAAAGTCATGACTTTACATTTTGAACAATTTAAATTAAGTAAGTTATAACGGCACCAAGCCGACAGTGCTCCCAAGTCCGACTGTAGTAAGTTACTAAGAGAATCATCATTATAGGTGAAACATAGCTTTACATCATCAGCAAACATAAAAACACGAGAATTAGTAATAACAGCAGGAAGATCGTTAATAAAGAGATTAAATAGCAATGGTCCCATGTGACTCCCCTGAGGGACACCAGAGGTAACAAAAATAGATTTGGATACAGAAGATTTAAAAACTACTTTTTGTGTTCGGCCACACAAGTACTCAGAAAGCCACGACAGGAGTTTTGCTGGAAATCCAATAATATTTAATTTTTGAAGCAACAAAGAATGACTAACAGAATCAAATGCCTTACTAAAATCTGTGTAAACGACGTCAAGTTTGCATTTTTGCCTGAAACCCTTTGATAACTAGTGAGGTAAACTCAAGAAGGTTGGTGGTAGTAGATCTTCGCCTAACAAAACCGTGTTGATAAGGGGATAAAATTGAACTACATAAGTGCTGCAATTGAGAGCTTATAATTTTTTCAAAGACTTTCGGAATGGCAGACAACTTTGATATACCCCTATAGTTTTTAACGTTACTCTTAGAACAACTTTTATGAAGTGGAATAATAAAAGATTCCTTCCATATTCCAGGAAACACAGCTGAGTCAACCGATAAGTTAAACAATTTATGTAAAGGTTTACAAAGTGAATCCGCACAGTATCTAAGTATGCAACCGGGCACTCCATCTGGACCAGGCAAGAAGGCTGGTTTGATAGAGTTAAGGTCACTTAGCAGCGTACACTCAGTTATAACTGGGACATATATACAATTTGAGTTTTGCACTTGAAAAGGCTAGGAATTATTGCTACTATACAAGCTCGATGAGTATACTGATCGAAAATACTCCGCAAATAGATCAGCCACTGCTTGATCGGAGCTTGCTTTTGTATTATTAAGGTAAACCGAGGATGGCAAGCATGATGATTTACGTTTAGAGTTTACAAATTTATAAAACTGTTTCGGATCACGGGAAAAGTTTGATCTGCAACGATTGAGATAATTGTTATAACAAAAAGTGTTTACAGAAATAAAATTAGACTTTGCAATTATATACGAGGATAAATCTATAGTATTTCCAGATTTTTTAAATTTTTTATAGGATCTTGTTTTCGCGTTTTTTAATTTTGAAAGTTCCCTCGTAAACCAAGGTGGTTTATTTTCAATTGATGGAACAGTGAGGGGAACACTGTTATCCAAATGCGAATTCAAAATCCTGTAAAAAATGGCAATGGCAGTTTCTATATCACTACAATAATACAGTTGAGACCAATTAGTATGTTGAAGCAAATCATTCAATTTAGTAAAGTCAGTTTTACGGAAGCAACGTGTCTTTAAAGAATTGTTAGATGCTGGTCTAAGGTTAATAATTTCAAAGGAAAGTTCTAAGGTTGGATGGTAGGTATCTTCGGGAAGCACTAGAGGGTGTACTCTACTAACGTTACAACAATCTGAATCAGAAACACATATGAAATCTAACATTTTATCACATTTGTTACGCACTCCGTTAACTTGTGATAGGCCTAACTCTAAAAGGCCATCGATAAAATCATCAGAAGTGGCCGGTAATTGCGCCAAAGATGTGTCATTCAACGACCATACAACATGTGGCAAATTAAAATCACCAACCACTATAAGTTGATCCATATCCGTCAACAACGACGACACAAGCTGCAGGGCACCCAGATGTGATATGTAAATGTTATTATCAGAATTTGCATGGATATAAGAGCAAGTAATATATAGTGAGCGGCCTCTAAATAATATTTTAACACATATGAACTCAATATCTGGATGATCATAAGAGTGAATCTGTTCAGAGGAAAAACAAGAATCAACGGCAATGAGCACCCCGCCCCCCTTTCGGGAGGCGTGATCGCATCTGTACAAGTTATACTTATTAGGCAAAACGGAATAATCAGATATATCAGGTTTTAACCAGGTTTCTGTGAGTGCAACTATCTGTGAATCAAAAGATAAGCTGTTTACATAAAGATTAGAAAGTTTAGTGTTAAGGTCTCGAACATTTTGATAGGCCAAGCTAACTACTTTTATTAGTTTTTTGCCGCCGTAGTTGCGGCAACAGGATGGATAGCCGGCGGTGCACTACTGATTCTTACGCCATTATTAACATTGTTTCGCCTGTTAACATACTCCTTCACTACGAGCTTTGGTGGCCAGAACTTTTCAGAACAAATTGTTGTGAATAATTCGGGTGGAACACCTAACTTGAAAGAAGATATGCTTCGGGCGTGTATAAATTTAAACTTTTCCACAGTAATACGTGGGGAATCAATTTTACTTTTAACGTAGGCATTTACATCCTCCAATGAAGTATCGGAGGCAAGCCTTGACACGAATATGAACTTATTTACGGGTACAACAACAAGTGGCTTGTGGACCCGTTCTGTACCTAAAGTAGAATCAGTCGGCACACAGGCTGTTGAAACTGAAAGATTGGGCGTTATGTTGTTAGATAGACCGTTAGAGTCTAGATTTTTAATAGGCGAGTTAAACAACATAAGCGGGCTAGCTGAAATAGCCGCTGGGGGATTAATGCTAGGCACTAGAAGGGATTTAGTGGGCGGAACATTTGGGACAGCAAGTGGGTTAGGACCCGAAGACTTTTTTCGCTTCGGAGATTCGGTTATCACCTTGCCATTTTTGAAGTTGGACTCAAGGTCTTTAAATGACATATGCAGGTTGTTGAATGCAACATGCATTGCCTTAAAGCCGGCATGAGTCTGCCTCATAAATTGGGAAGTTTCCTTCACCACCTCGTTGCATGGCTCACAGTACCATTTCAGGCCTGTGTCAGCCAGCAAGCAGTCCCTAATTTTGGCTGTGAAGCCAGCACATTTCATGTGTATCATGTTATCACACAATCTACACAAAATAAAATCTTGGTTGTTTGTTCCAACCAACTTGCAATTAGTACTGCAGCAAACCAGCATTATGAATTTATACGATAGAAAAATAAAAATAAAATTAATTATTTAAAACAATTGATAGGCAAAATCAAAACTAGGTAATGTGCAAATTTAAGAGTAAGACAGTTTCGAGGCAATGAGCGCGACAAAACGGTAATAAGACAAGCGAGAGAGCGTGAGCGCGTAGGCAAATGCAACGGCAAGTACGCCGGATAAGAGCGGACGAAAGCTGCAGCAGACTGAATGCTGGGGAGCGAGAGCAAGAAAAATAAGCAAGCTGTTTGTTGTTGTTGGACGAATACACAGATTAGACAAGATCAGAAAAACGAATGTATATATGTACGTATGTTTTCTTTATTTTAAAGCAATGCAGCGTCAGTTCAGCTGCAAATTGAAATGACTTTTAAGTTTGCAATATTTTGTTATTCACACGTAAACATATACAAAGTATATCTGCGATCACTGCTAGTATTAATTACTAAATAAAGCCGAAATACACACCGTAAACAACACAGGAAAATAATAAATTACTGAGAGCACTCAAAAACACAACCGTCACCAACGAAAGACAAACGATTATCTGATAAACATATGTAAGTAAAATGAATACGAAAGTCACTTACATAACCTGTTTACATAAAATCAAAAATTGCAAAGTAAAACTGGTTCTAGTTCTAGAGAATGCCAAGAAACTATATTCCTTCCAATATTAGTGAGTGTAGCTCAAAAACTGTAAAAGGTACGGAAGAGCGTCTAGAAAACGGTATGGATGGAAAGCGGCGTGGCATCCAAATGTTTGGTGTAGATCTTTGTGGGATGTCATTTGCTATTTTCTAACGAATTTGATGACTCTAGCTCAAAGTTTGTAAAAGGCTGGAAAAATGGGCTGGGCGGAATGGGTAGGGGTGATCCAAAAATTTTTCTGCCGATCTTTGAGAATCGTTAATTGATATCCTCCTACGAAGTTTGGTGACTCTACATCAAAGTTTGTACAAAGAGTGAAAAAGGGGCTGGTGGCGGTATGGGTGGATGTGGCATCCAAATTTTCGCTTTTTTTATTTTTAATGTCGTCAATTGCTGTCCTAACAAATTTAGTGACTCTAGCCACAGACAGCCTAAGATATAGACTGTGCAATTGCTAACAAGAGCTTCTAGAGCTGTCGCGTCTCAGGAAGCCGGAGGTCGACCCCTTGTATGCTTCGTACAAAAGTGAGCAGGCACGAGAGCAGATTTTTGTTTCACTATCTCTTGCGCTCATTGTTCTGGCCAAATGTTGTCCAACAACCAATAACTGTAAATAATTTTTGTATTTGGTTGTATGTGCGTTTGTTTCGATGCTTGCCGGGCCTGACTGTTGAGGTTTTTGATACTTTCCCTTTTTCTGTCTCGGCGGCAAACAACATCGACACAAATGCACTACTGAACTACTGAATACACTTTCGAAATTTGTGTGCAATTTTGCATAACTGTATGGAAGTTGAGTTGGCAAAATTGTTGGCTAGTGTCATTAAACGAAAAACATGTAAGAGTATTATTGACCAGCATTTGAATACTGATATGTGGCTGTGTGTGTTCTTATTTGCATATGCTGCAAATGTGTGCGTAGCAATTGTTTATCAATTCTTGAACCGTCTCAAGTATTATGATTTGACAATTTATGAACAAGTGAAAGAAATTCATATAAATACATATAAAATATTATATTTTATTTATTTTTTACATAGGCAGGCCCGGCAAGCAACGAAACAAACGCACACACACCAAAATACAAAATTTTTGAGTGAGCTCCCTATTTTGCTTACAGTGGTCGTCGTAAAGCAGCTGTTTTTACCTGCTGATATTTCAATGCAATAACTTGATTTGTTTCTTTTTAGGTATGAATTAGATAAATTATAAAGATGCCATATGCACACTTAAGCCTTGTTGTCACATACAACGGAAACCGAAACCGAATTCAGTACATTTGCAACTGAAACCGAAACAGAAAATCGTAATTTTTCCGTTGCTAGCAACCGAAACAATATTCAGCATTTTAGCAATCGGATTCGGTTTTGGTTTGGGTTTCCGTTGTATGTGAGAATTAGCCTTTAGGGTCATACAGGTAGACCAACCGAGATTGCTAGGGACACATATTGGAAATTCAACATATTAAATAATGATATATGAATATAAGGTCAAATAGATACACCAACTGAGGGTGCAGTAGAAATAGGAGCAGATGTTTGTTACCTAAATAGCCAGATGCACGCTAGACCTTACAAACGCAGCAATACATGAGATATATTAGACACATATACAGCAACTTCAATTTCTTTAGCATGGTTGAAGATGTCTTAACAGTTGGTCATACCAAGGGCACATTTTTTTCGTCTTTTCTATGTATAAAAGTTGATAATAAATCTAAATCTATATCTAAATATGCTCGATACCTATTTTTTCGGTTTTTATTTTTGCAATTTAAGATATTTTCTTTGGACACACCCAGGGGTACCAAAAACGTCGTAAACTTTTTCTCATGTATTTAGTTCTTTTTTTTTTACACTTTTGAGTTTGCAATTTTACGCTTTGCAACTTTACAAAGACTAGTGAATACCCCAATTGTAAAAGGGATCCTGGTTGAGCGTGGCTGCAAAACTTTGATGCAGTTTTTTAGGGTCGTGACCAGTTAATTTCCTACCAAACTTGTTGGCTCTAGCTCAAACACTATGAAAGTTACACGCATTTGCGTTTAGCGAATTGTTGTGGCGGTTGGGGGCGGCTAGGGCAGTATGAATAGAATGGTATTCAAAGTTTTAACGATTTTTTTGGAAGTCGTTATCACCTTTCTTGGCACCAAATTTGGTGGCTCTAGCTCAAAAACTGTAGGAGGTATGAGTTTCAGTTTTAAAACTGCGGGGTGGCTGGGGGTGAAATGCATGGGCGTGGCTCCAAACTTTTTGATGCAGTTTTTTGGGGTTGTTGGTAGCTATCTTCTCCCCAAATCTGGTAGTTCAATCAGTAAGAACTTGCTAAATACGAAAATTAATCGATTGTGAGTTATCGAAATTTTCGATTTTCCAGCCTTCCAATTATCACAGAATCCCAATCTTGACAATTTTATTTACTTTGCCAAAGTTTTAGGTCTTTTGCTGGAAGAATGTGGAAAAAAATTGCGAACATACGAATGGAAAGAAATGCTGGCAGACTGACAGTTACCACGACGGAAATTGCACAAAATCCAATATACACTTCACCTTCGGTATCGAGTATAAAAATTTATTCTTTTTTCGTTTGACAGAAACAAAATTATAAACGCATACATGCATTATGAATGCACGCACACACTTAATCAGTGTTCTCATTTTGAATTTGAGAGCATGGGTAACTGTTGTTCTTAGAGCGGCGAACTCAAAAACAGTTTTAGCAAATTATCTAGTATTTATTTTTGGTTAGAGAATATTTATTTATTAAAGCTACCGTAAACTATCGATATCTACCGATTGTTTTGTAGAAATAATAGCCATATGTGGATTGAAATGACTATCGATTTTTTTAGACCTTCAGTGTAAACGACAGCAGACATACATTTTAGGGATATGTAATAAAGTCTTGCCATTAGAAACAATTAGGCTTGGGAAGATCATTTAATATACGGCGGGCCGAAGATAGATTTTGTACTTGTTATGTCTAAGCTATAAAAGCATATACAATAAAACAAAAATTTTAATAACACGAAAAATCATATAAAAAATCGACGGTCTGTGCTTTCGGCTTGACCTACGGGCTGTGTCTCTAACACGGCCGCTAAGATTTTAGGTAGAATACGTTATTTATTTATTTATTTATTTATTTAATGTCAGCTATAAGCAGCTGACAAATCAATATTAATTCTAATTATAATATTAAAAAGCATAATTAAATTAATTAATTTAAAAAATATATATTACATTTTTATCTGAAATAAAATTCAAAATTAAGATAAAAAATTTAAAAAGTTAACGTTAACGCTCTGGGAAATTCAACATAAAAATAAAAATAACTGGTCCAACATTTGCTGCGTGGATTGGGAAAAACCCAGAAAAACCCAATCCGACCAGTGGAAGATTATTGATTAGTGGTTATGATTAGATAAGGCAGAAAGGATAGATCGTTTTAGTACTGGAATTGAGGTCTCCAAAGAGTAACGGGAATAAAGCCGGTTAAAGTCTGAACAAATAACACGAAATGGTTCATGAATTAAATAGTTGCTCGAGCACCAATCGAGGCTAAGTGGTGTGAAGTAACGGGTTGATCTAATTGGAACAGTTAAATTTATGCGACTCAAAAGAACTGATGAGTCGATTTCTCCATTAAGTAGATTATTGACAAATACTACACCATGCATAATTCTACGGTTCAAGAGGGAAGGAAGATTAATTAAAAGAAGTCTACTTGAATACGGGGGTAGGTCTATCCCAGGAACCCAGTTAAAACTTCTTAGCGCAAGCAGAAGAAATTTCTTCTGCACAGATTCAATTATATCCTAGTGAATCCCGTATTGCGGGGACCACACACAAGATCCATACTCCAGGATGGGACGCACTAGGGATGTATATAAACTTTTAGTGGTGTAGGGATCATTAAACTCTTTTGACCACCGCTTGATGAAGCCAAGTACATTTATGGCCTTATTGACCATCGACGATATATGAGAATCAAATTTTAACTTGCTATCAAGAATGATGCCTAAATCCTTAATTTCAAAAACGCGGACAAGTGGTGAAGCATCAAGCAAGTAGTGAGCAGTATGAGGGGTACCTCGACAAAAGGACATGATTTTACATTTTGAACAATTTAAATTTAGTAAGTTATAACGGCACCAGGCCGACAGTGCTCCCAAGTCCGACTGTAGTAAGTTACATAGAGAATCATCATTATAGGTAAAACATAGCTTTACATCATTAGCAAACATATAAACACGTGAGTCATTAATAACAGCAGGAAGATCGTTTATAAATAGATTAAATAGCAATGGTCCCAGGTGACTCCCTTGGGGAACACCAAAGGTAACAAAAATAGAATTAGATACAGAAGATTTAAAAACTACTTTTTGTGTTCGGCCACACAAGTACTCTGAAAGTCACGACAGGAGTTTTGCTGGAAATGAAAGAATGACTTACAGAATCAAATGCCTTACTAAAATCTGTGTAAACGACGTCAGTTGGCATTTTGGCCTGAAACCCTTTGATAACAAGTGAGGTAAACTCAAGTACGTTGGAAGACCTCGCCTAACGAAACCGTGTTGATAAGGGGATAAAATTGAAGTACATAAGTGCTGCAATTGGGTGCAAATAATTTTTTCAAAGACTTTCGGAATGGCAGACAACTTGGATATACCCCTATAGTTTTTAACGTTGGACTTAGAAGAATTTTTATGGAGTGGAATAATAAAAGATTCCTTCCATATACCGGGAAACACAGCTGAGTCAACCGACAAGTTAAATAATTTGTGTAAGGGTTTACAAAGTGAATCCGCACAATATCTAAGTATACAACCTGGCACTCCATCTGGACCAGGCAAGAAGCCGGGTTTGATAGAGTTAAGGTCGCCTAGTAGCGTACACTCAGCTATAACGGGGACATAAATGCAGTTTGACGCTTGAACTTGAAAAGGATAGGAATTATTGCTACTATATGAACTCGATGAGTGTACCGATTGAAAATCTATCGGAATTTGCTTTTGTATTATCAAGGTAAACCGAGGATGGCGAGCAAGAAGATTTACGTTTAGAGTTAACAAATTTATAAAACTGTTTTGGATCACGGGAAAAGTTTGATCTGCAACGATTGAGATAATTGTTGTAACAAAAAGCGTTTACAGAAATAAAATTAGACTTTGCAATTATATACGAGGATAAATCTATAGTATTTCCAGACTTTTTAAATTTTTTATAGGATCTCGTTTTCACGTTTTTTAATTGTGATAGTTTCCTCGTAAGCCAAGGTGGTTTATTTTCACTTAAAGGAACAGTGAGGGGAACACAGATATCCAAATGCGAATTCAAAGTCCTGTAAAAAATGGCAATGGCAGTTTCTATATCACTACAAAAATAAAGTTGAGACCAATCAGTATGCTGAAGCAAATAATTCAATTTAGTAAAGTCAGTTTTGTGAAAGCAACGTGTCTTTAAAGAATTGTTAGATGCTGGTCTAAGGTTAATAATTTCAAAGGAAAGTTCTAAGGTTGGATGGTAGGTATCTTCGGGAAGCACTAGAGGGGGTACTCTACTAACGTTACTACAATCA
Organism: Scaptomyza polygonia; assembly: GCA_035044585.1. Lineage (NCBI taxonomy): Eukaryota > Metazoa > Arthropoda > Insecta > Diptera > Drosophilidae > Scaptomyza > Scaptomyza polygonia. The sequence continues at coordinate 137,513 of JAWNNU010001940.1, read as the reverse complement.
GAATCAGAAACAAACATCAAATCTAAAAATTTTTACAACAGTTATGCACTCTGTTAACTTGTGATAACTCTAGAAGGCCATCGATAAAATCATCAGAAGTTGCTGGTAATTTCGCCGAAGATGTGTCATTCACAGACCATACAACGTGTGGCAAAATAAAATCACCAACCACTATAAAATGATACATATCCGTCAACAACGACGAAACAAGTTGCTGGGCGAAGGGATATGTAAATGTTATTATCAGAATGGGGAGGAATATATAAGCAAGTAATATACAACGAGCGGCCGCTACATAATATTTTAACACATAGGAACTCAGTACCCGGATGTTCATGAGAATGAATCTGTTCATAGGATACACAAGAGTCAACAGCAATGATAACACCGCCTCCCTTGCGGGAGGTGCGATCGCATCTGTAAAGGTTATACTTATTAGGCAAAACGGAATAATCAGATATATCAGGTTTCAACCAGGTTTCTGTGAGTGCAACTATCTGTGAATCAAAGGATAAGCTGTTTACATATAGTTCAGAAAGTTTAGTGTTAAGGCCTCGAACATTTTGATAGGCCAAGCTAACTACTTTTGTTAGTTTTTTGCCGCCGAAGTTGAGGCAAGAGGGTGGTTAACAGTTGGTGCACTACTGAACCTACTATCATTATTATTCATTATACGCCTATTCACATACTCCGTGACAATGAGCTGTGTGTTATATTTCAAATTTATAAAGCAAAATAGACGTAATGACAAAACAATGAAATTAAAATGAGTAGAATATATTTTTAAATGTCTGCTGAAGACCATATCAATGCAGGTTAAAGATTGAATGTAGTTTAAATAAGTTCCTAGAAGGGTTTGTTTTCTCTCCTGATAAATTTATTATATATATTTTAATATATTTTTATTCTATTTTTATACCCTGAACCCATAAAATGGGTAAATCAGGGTATAATGGTTTTGTGCAAAAGTATGTAACAGGCAGAGAGAAGCATCTCCGACCCCATAAAGTATATATATTCTTGATCAGTATCAATAGCCGAGTCGATATGGCCATGTCCGTCTGTCCGTCTGTCTGTCTGTCCGTCTGTCCATCTGTATGAACGCGTAGATCTCAGAGACTACAAGAGCTAGAGACTTCAGATTTTGAATATAAGTTCTCCTATACCATGAGCAGAACAAGTTTGCTTCAAATTATCGATAGCTTCTTTGGTTTTCGATATACACATGGAATCGATATATAAAAAATATCGAATTTGGAAAATGTAAAAATGGGGGTTGGTGTAATGGAAAAGGATAGATTTTTTCTCAAAATTTCGTCCAAATCGCTTAAGAAACACCGGAGATATCGTAAAGTTAAGTCAGTTATGAGTTTTGTTTAAAGTGATCATTATTTGAAGCATACTTTTAGGACGCAAGAACTGCAACTGGGTTCAGGGTATCTTCTGGTCGGGCTATCCCGACTAGAGCCTTCTTACTTGTTTATATTGGTAGCGACTGTTTAGCACTAGTTCATTTTTTGTGAATACACACACACCCATTTTGGCTCCCGAATCACATACCTACATAAATAGTAAAAATCAGCCATAAACCCACAACAACACGTGCTGGCTTGTCGTAGCTTAGACCCTCAAAATGCACAAATTAAAAATACAAATATATACAAATATTTAATAATAGTCAATAAAAAAACTCAAATGTACAACTTAATATATAGATAATATGTTTTAATTACTTACAAAAAACGTCTATTTAAGTGCTAGTTTATTAAATTATATACAACATGTTTTATTGATTATGAACGCTCTACCTTATTGCCAAAATATAAATCAACATAATACACAGACATAATATTGATGTAATCACGTTTTGCTATTTAATTGCACAAAGTTCATATTGAGTTTCTACAACCCTTCTTAGTTGGATTGCATTAATCAGTATAAGTCGTTGAGACGACATGAGAAATGAAGAGCGGTTGCTTCACAAGCTTTACCGTTGTTGATTGCTGCTGCACTATGTGGCACTTTGACAAAAAAATTGTCATTTATTAATTTTTTACATGTCCAAAAATTATCTACTTGTTTATGCAAATCTCTTTAAAAAATTATATAGTTAGCCGATCTCGGTGTTTTTTTAAAAAATTATAGTATTATATAAACAAGCTTAACTCCCAGATTTGGGCCTGATATGTTAAAAACAGGAGGCGGTAACAAGCCAATTTTATAAAAATGATTTTCCTTTGGTTCTTACAATTTTAACGCAAAAAACCAAATCAAAATATCTTGCGTGGTTTCCGATCTATTAATTAATGCTAATTTTCTGGCAAAATGCCCATAGTGCGTTGGCCCGCCGCTTGCCTTGAAATACCACTAAGCGCAGGGGCAACTGAAACCACACTATTCGCACATTGTATCCACTTTAGCTATTAATATATAATACATGTACACATAAAACACGCATATGAAAAATTATGAAAAATGTATTGCGCTTAAAACTTTATTTACTTATGGATTCAAAAACTTTATATGTAGCAGTATTATACTTTATATACTGTTCGAAAGCTAACAAATTCAATAAACTCCTATATATATGAGATTCCATTTGGGTATGTATAAAGTATAAAAAATCAAAATGAACGCGGCGAAAGTGGTCGCAAAAATGTTTATTTCAGATTGCACCCCTAGCCTGCTGAATAACTTATTCTAGTCGAGATCTGCGTAGCACGGCGCGCTGCATTCGTTTGCATGTATTCAACTGGCAGAAATAGATACCCGTGCCTATAGATGTTAACCCACCAAAAACACTAATATGTACGTTATCAAGTATTAATATATCGAAGGCGATAACATTCATTATTTCATAGCTTTAATTTTTTTGTATATAGTATATAAATCCGAAAACACGATATTCATTGAATAAAAATTTTGTTGTAATGCAACAATTTTTTACAGCTGTCAAACTTTGAAATGATGCGGTCGTCATCACCTTCCTTGGCACAAATTGGTGGCTTTAGCTCAAAAACAATGGAAAATATAGGCATCACTGTTTTTAAGCACCGTGTGGGCAGCGGGGGAAATGATTGAGCGTCGCTATTAAATTTTTAATGCAGATTTTGACGTAGAATACGTCTTACGTTTCGGTATGAGTGTGCTATCCAAAAAAGTTGTTGTTGTAATACGGTTGCTTCACAAAATCGCTCATTGCTCATGAACTAATGAATAGATTAATTTCATTTTAAAGCCAAGGCTTCAACCTTTATTTTAAGCTATATATATATATGAAGTGATTACATTTTCTATTAAAAATATGAGACCAAAAACATGCAAAATTTTGCTTCATTTTGAAGACTTTAAATTGCTCTAGCAATCTCAATAATCAATCAATTAATCTGAGTTTTTCGAATTTAAGTTGAGATGAGGTAAACAAACATTCCCACATTCAAATTTCTAATAATTTTGCCAAATATATAACTTTTTAAGGCAAAAATTCAGTACAAAAATCACTACTTTTTTTTCAATTGCACATTGCTCAAAAATTCCGCCAGAGAATCGACTAAAACTTGTTTTAATACAAAGAAGACTTGATTTCCTTTCGTTTGATATACATGCGGTCATGACTGATAGCTTCTAAATAAATGTGGAAATTTCATTAAGATATTCGGGCATAGTTAAATTTTCATACATAAATTCTTCCGTGCCAGGGGTGAACAAACTCGGCTTAAGCGTCAGCCCCAAACAATTATAACACAATAAAATATGTTTACCCCAATTCTGAAATTTGCGTGCAAGTTTTCGAAATCATGTTTTATTGTTTGTGTTGCATATTTAATTATGCTTTTGCACCAAAACAATAAACATGCCCGTGCAAAAATATCATATTAACTATCGTGAGGTAAACTATCGATAATTCGTCTTTACGGTGGCAGCCCTTATTTACAGTTACTGTGAATTAAGTTAATTTAATTTAATTTAAATGAATATTGAACAATGCCGCCTGTAAAAAGAAACGTAGCTTCGCTGCGTAACACAGTGAATATTTTAAATTTACGGAATAGAAGTTCAGGTAAGTTGTGTTTTAAAATTAAATATTCGAAATTATTCTATAAAAGACAATTTTGATGTAATAAATTATGTAAATATATATTTCTATTTCAAGTCAATGTTTGTTAAATTTATACCAGATATGCTAACCAGTATTGCAGTAAAAAGGAAAAAATTAGCCAATTGACAACAAACACAATTAAAAATAAAATAAAACATCTATGTGGTTGTTCTTTAGGCTACCGCTTCATAATTTTTGTTGCACAAGGACAGACGTATTCTACGGCTAAACTATGCGCCCGTGTGATCTGACACAGGCTGTCAATTTTTTTTGTGTTTTGTTAGTAGCTATCGCACACAAATTCGGAAGTTCAGGCTGTAAGAACGTGCGAAATAGGTGGTTTATCGATTTTTAGCTATGGAATTTATCGAATTGCAAACCCCCAGCTATCGTAGAACCCCAATCTTGACGCTTTAATTTACTATGCTATAGATAAAGATATGCGCAAAGTTTCAAGTCTCAAGCTTGAAGGGTGTGGAAAAATTTTATGAGTGTTCTAACGCACGGGCGATGTGTAAACACTTGTTTGCTCCTGTTTGCTTGCTATGAATATATGTATTAACATAAAAAGTGAAAGAATAAATTATTGAATTTACCTCTCTTTTTATTTTAATAATATTTTTCAATAATGCTACACATTTATAAAATACTAGCTTTACCGGTGCGCTTTGCTGCCCCACAAACACACATCCGACTGACATTGTCCGTTCTCAACGTTCATGGGACCGATGACAACTAATGCATCTTCAGTGTAATTAATTTCCGGTGTATAATGGAATGCAATGCGTTCGTATGGTACGAAAACATTTTGACGATTTCGTGCAATTCGTCCAAGATCAACTACATTTCGATCTTGATGGGCTTCTGGTGTTTCGGCTGCACGTGTTTCAATCATCCTTATGCGCATACTTTCAATCCGAGCCACATTTTGTTCACTGGTTTCATTGGCGCGTTTACGTTGAGCGCGGCGTCGTTCGATGTTTAAACGATCATTTCGCTGCTCATTAGTTTGACTTAGGAATCATTCTTGATAGCAAATTAAAATTTGATTCTCACATATCGTCGATGGTCAATAAGGCCATTAACGTTCTTGGCTTCATCAAGCGGTGGTCAAAAGAGTTTGATGACCCCTACACCACTAAAACTCTTTATACATCCCTAGTACGTCCCATTCTGGAGTATGGATCTTGTGTGTGGTCCCCGCAATACGGGATTCACTAGGATAGAATTGAATCTGTGCAGAGGAAATTTCTTCTCTTTGCGCTCAGATGTTTTAACTGGGTTCCTGGAATAGACCTTCCCCCCTATTCAAGTAGACTTCTTTTAATTAATCTTCCTTCCCTGTTGAACCGTTGAATTATGCATGGTGTAGTATTTGTCAATAATCTACTTAATGGTGAAATCGACTCATCAGTTCTTCTAAGTCGAATAAAATTAAATGTTCCCATTAGATCCACACGTAACTTTTTACCCCTCAGCCTCGATCGTTGCTCGAGCAACTATTTAATTCATGAACCATTTCGTGTATTATGTTCTGACTATAACAAACTTTATTCTCTTGTCTCTCTGGAGACCTCCACTACAGTACTAAAACGATCTATCCTTTCTGCCTTATCTAATCGTAACCACTAATCACTAATCTGCCACTGGTCTGATTGGGTTTTTCTGGGTTTTTCCCAATCCACGCAACAAATGTGGCCACTTAGTTTCTTGTTGAATTTCCCAGAGCTTTAACGTTAACTTTATAATTGTTTCAACCTTAATTTACTTTCAGCACTTCACATAATTTTAAATTTTACTTTAAACTTAATTATTTTCATTATGATTACTTTAATTAATTTTATTCTCATGTCAGCTGTTCATAGCTGACAATAAATAAATAAATAAATAAATAAATTAACGTGCCTGCTCTGTTTGCAATTGATTTCTTTTATTTCGTTGTAATCGTTGCTGTTCACTTTCATTTGCACGTGCAACTGCCCCTCCAACTGATGCGCGAGTGTTTCGACCAATGGCCTGCCGCTTTGGAGGCATATTTCAGTTTTAAAATTGAAAAATATTTTTCATAATTGTTATTCAATTTGTTTTTCACATTAAGCAATTGTGTATTTCACATGTTGCAGCACGCTTAATGTCATTGTTTTGTTGTTTTACTCACAATGTGTTGCAGTTTTATTTTTAATCGATATTTAATACAAAAATACACATACATATTGAAATATATGATCGGTTGTGCACAGCACAGCGCAGCACCGACAACAATCCACACGCGGCACGACAAAAATCAAATTCACAGCAAAAGATTGTATTTCACCATAATTTAAAATGAGTACCGTTACTGGACAGCGTCTCTGTATCAACGGTTGTTGTATGGAATGAAAAGACACAAAACTTATAAACAACCACAACGTCTAGTAAACGAATACCGTTTTGGATAAGAATCGAATATTCTTATTTGAATACCGTTTTGGATAAGAATCGAAGATTCAAAAAAGACTAAATACATTTATATACACAGTCGGTGCACGCTACACAGCTCCGTTGATGTAGAGAGAAACGAAGATCGAATCTTATATATAAAAATCAATTTCTGTTTATTTGTGTATGTTTTATAGACTCGAAAACTAAACAACCGATTGACTCCAAATTTTCAGGATATGTTTGTCTCGGTGTTTGTGATGTTTCTGTAAAATACACGCGTTCCCGTTTTTAGTGAAGCATTGGGGCGGTTTGGGGCAGCTTGGGCAGTATGGATTGGCGTGGTATCCAAAGTTTTTATGCATTTTTTTGTGGTTTATAATCACCTATTTTGGCACAAAATTTGGTGGCTCTAACTCAAAAACTGTAAATGATATTAGCATTTATTTTTTTAAACTGCAGGGGGGCTGGGGGCTGAATGGGAGGGTGGGGCTCCAAAACTTTAATGCAGTTTTTCGGGGGTCGTTACCAGTTATCTACCTACCAAACTTTGTGACTCTAGCTCAAACACTATGGAAGATACACGCATTACCGTTTTTAGCGAAGCGTTAGGGTGGTTGGGGGCGGCTAGGGCAGTAGGATGGGCGTGGAATCCAAAGTTTTTATGAATTTTATTGGGGGTCGTCGGCACATATTTTGGCTTTTAATTTGGTGGCTCTAGCTCAAAAACTGTTGAAGATGTAGGCATTGTTTGTTTTAAAAATCGGGGGGGCTGGGGCGGAATGGGTAGGCGTGGCTTCAAATTTTTAGATGCAGTTTTTTGGGGGTTGTTAGTAACTATCCTCCTCTCTGGAAGTTCTAGCTGTTAGGGCGTGCTAAGTAGGTGGATTTTCGATGTTTTGCTATCGAATTTATCACAATCTTGACACTTTTATATATTATGCCATAGATAAAGACATTTGCAAAGTTTCAAGACTCTAGCTTGAAAGGTGGGATAAAAGTTGCGTTCATACAGACGGATAGACGGACAGCCGGACAGACACCATGACGGACATTGCTCAAACCAAATATAATCTTTACCTTCGGTATCGAGTATAAAAATGTAACTATGTTGCCTTCTGCAGTTTCAGGTACTCATTTCTGCTGTTGTTTAATGTGTGTGCTCTAGATGCTTTTACAAACCGATCAGAATTTGAAAAAATGCACACACGTTATTGATTTCTGGGATACTCGTTCAAAAATTTTATGTTTTCGCCCAGAAAACCCAACCTTTTTTTTGTGTTTGTTTTTTTTTTTGCTCTGCTATTCCAGGGGTAGTTTTTATAAAAAAAATTTGGGATCAAATTGCCCTGAGCTAGCCCTTTTAGATGAGAAGCGTGATTTAACACAAAACATGTGAGCCCTAAAAGTATTCATAATATTTTTATCCCTTAACCCATGGAATGAGTAAAAGGGGTTTTTAGTTTTGTGCAAATGTATGTAACACAAAAAAAGGAAGCATCGCCGACCCCTTAAAGCATATTTGTTCTTGATCAGCTTGACAAGTCGAGACGCGTCGATCCCAGAGACTATAAGAGATAGACAATTCAGATTTGGCAAATAAGTTCTCGTAAGCCATATGCAGCTCAAATTTGTTAAAATTAATTGATTGTTTTCGATATTCATTTATATATATTTATAAATATAATCGATAGCAATAAAATCTTGAAAATTGTTTTATAAACTACGGGTAAAATAATGAAACTTATTGGAGATTGATGTTTTATCATTATGCAGCATGGCACAAGTAGTGGCACTTTCTGTTTACGCGTGCAAACAATGACTGAACGTGTAAAATCTAGGCGTCAGGGTATCTCCTAGTCGAGGTTTCCCGAATCTCGAACAGAATTGGATTATTTATATGAGTGCAGCTTGTAGATATTTTTAAACAGAGATACTTTATTCTACTGAGGGTTGTTACAAGATTGAAACTAAAGGTCCAGAACTGAGGCTCTGCGAGTCTTAAATTAAGATCCAAGACTTTAGGGGTTGCTATTTGAACATTGAGATAAAATCAGATACTTTTTGTTATCTACCGTAAATTAACAAACAGCAAAGGCCTTTGTTTCTTTTGTTTTGACTGATGTTTTACCTGACAAACATTTTTTCATCAAATAGTTCGTTTCCCTTATAAAATAAGTACGGTGCCAAGACCTTTTTAAGACATTTATATAGGGCCTGTTTTCTGAGGCCCGGGAACGCACACATGTTGGTATGTATAGACGAAAATGTATGTATGTAATTTAAAGATGGATGCACTACACTCAGAAAAAACATAGTACCTAATAAGCATATTCATGGTTAATTCAACGATTTTTTAACAAAATTTTTAACCTAACATGAATTTGCTTAATTTTAAAATAAACATTTTTCATAGTGATTTAAAGTGTTGACGTATTAATATTGATGCACAAAAATTTTAGATTCCAATCATACTGAAACTGAACATGAGATTTCTTATTTTAACATCTCATGTACATACATCAAATCCAAGTATGCCATTTGTCAGTTTTTATTCACTCGAAAGACATTGAAAACTTATAAAATCAAACTTACAAACTTACGGATGCCTTAGCCATTGCGCTGTTGCTGAATATATTTCCCACTCGGTTAGTTTTGAATTAAAGCAAACGCTTCGGGAAGGAAGTGATATGTCTGCTCTTTAATTTAAATAGGGTTCATACTTATTTTTAATAACTAGAATGTTAGAATAAACTATGGTGGTATTGAATGGTATTATTTTTTACCATGCGTAAATAGTTGAATTCAATATATTTCAAAGTTAAATATAACATGGAACGGCTTTAAAGTGCACGAAGGTTTATTTAACTATTTTTATACCCATAAAATGGGTAAAAAGGGTTTAAAAGTATGTAACAGGCATAACGAAGCATCTCCGACCCCATAAAGTATAGTTATTCTTGATCAGTATCAACAGCCGATTCGATATGCCCAGGTCCGTCTGTATGCACGCGTCGATCTCAGAGACTACAAGAGCTAGAGACTTCAAATTTTGATTTAAAGTTCTCCTATACCATAGTCAGAACAAGTTTGTTTCAAATTATCGATATCGATTGGCAGTCGAGTAGCTTACAGTTACAAGGGTTGGTCACATCTCCGACTATGGGCCGGTTCAAGGCATACTTAACAAGGTGGCCGCACTGTTGCCGTCGGAAAATTTAGGTTTCAGCTATGTCGACCAGGTGTCGGCAGGATACTTTAAGACAAAAATAATGGAATTAGAAAAAATATTCATACTGTATAATTACGAAAATAGAATATCGTTGCAAAATAACATTATTGATAATTTAGTTAATAAGGCAACAAGTATTTGTTTAGAAAAAAAAACTAAAGAATTTTTTTTTAAAAGACGCAGTTTTTTTAGAATAAAATATTAAAACAAAAAAATAAAGCAACAAAAGCAGAAACAAAAAAAAAATTGGAAATAAAAAAATGTTAAAAATTATATTATAACGAAAAAAACAAATTAAAATATTATTTACATTTTTAAATTCTTTTGTGTCTTTTATTCAATAAAATTTGTCTCAGTTACAGGAAAATAATTGCATGCATACATATGTACAGACATATCATACACACTCACACATTTCAGTGTGTTGACTCATTCTTTACTATCTCGCTATCTCTCTCTTTCGTACTCATTTTTCGTACTTTGTTTTAGGCAATAAAGAGAGGGAGTGCGGCCACCTTGTTAAGAATGCCTTGGGCCGGTTTCTCCATATCCTGTTAGAGTAACTATCCCAAGTTTAGTCAAAATTGAGTTTCACAATGTTCGTTTAGAGTTTAGCGAGCGATAAACTGAATTGATGCCTGAGTGCCGGCTAAAGGCCCAACCAAACGTTGATTTCTTTCTTAAAGACTCGTTGCAAGACTGAACGAAATGTGGGCTTACGCATTGAGAATCATCGGCATAGCCATACGTTGCTTAAGTGCCTTGTCTCTTTTTATTTTATTGCAATGTAAACAAACCATATTGCATTAGCGGTGGAACATTGTTGCCATGTGCTCTTTTTTTATGCCATTGAAAATAAATGTTAACATTTAATGTAATACCATGTTAAAAACATATTATAGATATTTTTATAGATCTAGTGCATTTTATCAATGTATTTATAAACAATAAAATTATGATTTAACAAATATTTTCCATAGAATAAAAAATTAGCGACAACTCTGTATTGCTCAGCATTCATGCATGTTTTCACTCCAGTCAAACAATGCATGCAGTCTTAACAGCATTCGTTAAAAAAATAACTTAACGAATTCTTGCGTAAGCATCGTTTGGGCCGATACTCGGCGTATCACATGTTCAAACTTTGCGAGCCGCGAGTATTTAAGAAAGAAATCAACGATTGGTTGGGCCTTAACATTTATGCTTCGTTAAAGGGCCGATATATCTATCGCTAAAACCATCGTTAGGCAAACACCTGACTCAATCCGACACTTGCATTGTATTTATTTTATTATTATCCAAAATATTTTGATTTGACTGCACAAGAACATCAACTGCATGCTCCTCAGCAACCGAAACATTTTTCTTACGTTGCCGTTAATAACTTTCAGCCGGGCTCAATAAAATTAATGTTTAAAGCATTTGTTTCGATTTTGGCAGTCACAAAACAAAAAAATTCCATACCTAATTAATGTTTAAAGCATTTGTTTCGATTTTGGCAGTCACAAAACAAAAAAATTCCATACCTAACAGCTTCTTTTCCTCGTAATGGGTTGGCAGCACCATTAGAGCGATTGTATCTGAACGAATAAGGTTAACATTGCATTGAGAAAACTAAACTGATTTAACACGAGCATTAAAGTTAGGCTGAGATTAACAAATTGGCACTTTAACTGGACATCGAGAAACCGGCCATAAATGGTTTAAACAAATTATTATATTATAATATACATAATGAAGAAGATTTGTGACAAATTCAGCGGCAGTGTTCTGTTCTCTGTTGTAGTTGATGTCAACAAACCAGATTATTTGAATCGCACACACAAACACTATAAAAACGCAAATTATACTGCTAAAACATGATCAACTACAAACGCATTCTAGTAATGGAAATGTACGCCTTACGCCAATACAAACCTACGTGGTTTAAATAATTTATGGCTATAATATACATCAGCAGAACAAGTTTGTTTCAAATTATAGAAAACTATTGTTGTTGCCGATATACACATGGAATCGATTACAAAAATTATCAAATTTGGAAAATTTAAAAATGGGGTTGAAATTTCGTCCAAATCGGTTAAGAAACACCGGAGATATCGAATTTAATCGATTGACGTTAAGTCATTTTTTTGTTAGGTTACATTAATCTTTATTTTTAATAGTAAAGCATACTCTTAGGGAGCAAAGAAAACCAAAGTCTTTTATAAATTGAATATATATTTTTTGCAAGTGGGTTCAGGGTATCTTCTAGATGGACTTTTCCGACTAGAGCCTTTTTACTTGTTCATGTTCGATTTGCTGTTTAACTATGTATGTTATTAGTTGAATCTATATTTTTTATTGTTAAATTTATTTCGTTTTATAGTTAAAACCCACATATCAAAAACATCTAAATGTACTATATACTTGTTTTTAAATACATATATTTTTGTAGTAGTTAATGCTTTTTTAAATAAGAACCAAATTTGTTTTTATTTAATTACTCATTAGCTATAGTGATGGTCTCAAAAATAGGGACAGTTAACAGAAACAAATAAAAATTGACAGCCTGTGTCAGATCACACGGGCGCATAGGTTAGCCGTAGAATACGTCTGTCCTTATGCAACAAAAATTATGAAGCGGTAGCCTAATAACAACAACCACATATATGTTTTATTTTATTTTTAATTGTGTTTGTTGTCATTTGGCTAATTTTTTCCTTTTTACTGCAATACTGGTTAGCATCTCTGATATAAATTTAACAAACATTGACTTGAAATAGAAATATATAGTTACATAATTTATTACATCAAAATTTGTGCATAATTAAATCTAAAATTGTATTTTTTTTTTATGTTTGAAATGTGACTTTTGATATGACAGGTTTGTGAAAGGAAAAGTATGATATGTAATTCATTAATGATACACTTAAATTTCTAGCAAATACTAAATCTATATTGGTTAGAGCTAAGGTGGTTGCTGCATTTTTAATATACTTTAATTTGAATTTTTCTTCCATAAATTCTGCAAATGAACAATCATTTGTCATTTCTAAATTAAAATCACCTACGATGAGCATGTCCACCTCGGTGTCAACTGTGAAATTCTCGTCTATTAGTGCAGTGAGGTGAGAATATTTCATCAAAGCAGAAAAAAGCATTTGTTGCTTGTTGTTTTGGGAAACATTTGGATGAAAGTACACAGAGCCAAGAATAAATTTTTTTTGATTATTAATTTTAATTTCAGACAGACAAATGTCGCCTACATCGCTATCGACCAGTTGCCTGTTTGAAATATCGATTGGAGTACAATATGTTAACATGGTACTTTTTGCATAGATTGCTACTCCAGATGCACGACGACGTTGCTGTAAATTATTAAAATGCGAAATTAATTGTTCAATATTCATTTAAATTAAATTAAATTAACTTAATTCATAGTAACTGTTCACAAGATGCGAAAATCAGGGCTGCCACCGTAAAGACGAATTATCGATAGTTTAACTCACGATAGTTTATATGATATTTTTGCACGGGTATATTTATTGTTTTGGTGCAAAAGCATAATTAAATGTGGAACACAAACAATAAAACATGATTTCGAAAACTTGCACGCAAATTTCAGAATTGGGGTAAACATATTTTATTGTGTTATAATTGTTTGGGGCTGACGCTTAAGCCGAGTTTGTTCACCCCTGGCACGGAAGAATTTATGTATGAAAATTTAATTATGCCCGAATATTTTATTGAAATTTCCACATTTAGAAGCTATCAGTCATGACCGCATGTATATCAAACGAAAGGAAATCAAGTCTACTTTGTATTAAAACAAGTTTTAATCGGAATTTTTGAGCAATGTGCAATTGAAAAAGAAAGTAGTGATTTTTGCATTGATTTTTTGCCTTAAAAAGTTATATATTTGGCAAAATTATTAGAAATTTGAATGTGGGAATGTTTATTTACCTCATCTCAACTTAAATTCGAAAAACTCAGATTAATTGATTGATTATTGAGATTGCTAGAGCAATTTAAAGTCTTCAAAATGAAGCAAAATTTTCCATGTTTTTGGTCTCATTTTTTTAATAGAAAATGTAATCACTTCATATATATATATAGCTTAAAATAAAGGTTGAAGCCTTGGCTTTAAAATGAAATTAATTTGAGGAAAATCTATTCATTAGTTCATGAGCAATGAGCGATTTTGTGAAGCAACCATATTACAACAACAACTTTTTTGGATAGCACACTCATACCGAAACGTAAGACGTATTCTACGTCAAAAATTCACTCAAATAATGTGACGATTTTATTGATATATAAAAGATTCCAGCTATCGTATCAATAAATACGTTGTCCCTACGTTTAAGCGATGTTCTAAGTGCTATAAAAAATACTCACCCGAAATGTCGTCTCCAAAAAGTCACGTTATTAGAGATACTGTCTATATTGTCTCTATTAACTGTCCCTAATTATACGTTATCATCAGACAAAGAAATGAATATAAAACTCACTATTTCCTTGTTTTTGAGAACATTAATATTTCCAAATTTGAATTTTAAAGTTTAGCTCGGTTTTTATTCAATCAACATTGCCCGATATTGAAAATAGCATTTCGCTAGTAGCAGAACGCTGGAATAGCAAGTTTTGACAATGCTATTATTTAATGAAATTTTAAATCATTATAATTTTTGATAAGTTTGATAATATGTAATATGTATAATATGTATGTGTTTTGCATTTTAAGCGAGCACATGCTATCTAATTCTACATTATTGCCACTGTTTAATACACAATCAAAAAACTTCTACACCTCACTCCTGCCTTTCTCATTTGGCAATAGATTTGCAGTATACATTATTTTAATTGTGGTTTATATTGCGATAAATGGTTTATATTGCGATAAATGGTGGTTCCAGTACGCGAAATATTAAAACAAGTAAAAGGGCTCAAGTCGGGAGAGCCCGACTGGAAGATACGCTGAACCCAGTTGCTATAAATATTATACTCCTTGTGCCCTAAAAGTATGCTTCAAATAATGTTAAATTTAAACATGTGTATATCGGAAACCATGTGTATGTCGGAAACCAGAATAGTTATCGATAACTAGAATGAGGATAATGAGGATAACTTATATTCAAAATCTGAAGTCTCTCTCTGAGTAGTCTCTGAGATCTACGCGTTTATACAGACGGACAGACCGACAGACGGACAGACAGACGGACATGGTCATATCGACTCGGCTGTTGATGCTGATCAAGAATATATATACTATGGGGTCGGAGATGCTTCCTTCTGCCTGTTACATACTTTTGCATAAAACTATTATACCCTGATTTACCCATTTTATGCGTTCAGGGTATACAAATAAGAGCCTTTTTATACCCTTTTGGGGCGGGCGCCCCCCATAAAGACCTTACATAGTATATGTATTTATATGTACATACATATGGATGTGTTTCTGTGCACGCCTGTACAAATGAAGATCGACGTTAGCTAGCGTGCTTGAACAAATTAAGCTTTAGCAACTTTGAAATTTTGAACATTGAAGATTTTTAGTAAGCAATCGACATTTTCAAATCTTATTTGTTCTGCCCATGGTTTGGCAGAGCTAAAATTATTAATATTGAGTCGATAGCTCTTCGAATAGGCAGAGTGATAGACGGTCATAGAAGAAATCAATTGAAAGGCCAAAACAAAAGTGCAGCCAATAAGAATTGTTAGCCAAAAGCGCGGCAAAACTCGGCAAAAAACAGAGTTCGAAGACGACGAAGAAACCAAAACAAACGTACGTAATAAATCGAAATTTTAAAGTAAACACGGGGTTGAGTTTGTGTGAGGACATGAGTCAAAAAAAGCGTCAACAAAGCAGCAAGCAAAGAATTTCAGTCGCAGGCCTTCGGATTATTGTGAAAGAACAACGTCATGGTTGAAAATAATGATGATATCTGATTGTGTATCATGTGAATGTGTGTGTGCGTATGCAATTTGCAGGCGCGCAAACACAATGAAGAGCAGGCTAAATTCGAAAACCTCGGACGCCGCACTGGGCTGACAACCCGTTTTTTAGGGTTTCCGAAGGGGATGAATTTTGTTTCACCCCTTTGTACAAATGAAAGCAGTAGCGAGATGCGATCGTTTCAAACTTTTATATTTTAGAGCGCGCGTTGCAGCATCGCGTTTAAAAAAATATGTTGCGTTCAGCGATTTTAGTTGCTAAAAATGCGTGGCAGAACCAACATCGGGCTCTCAATAAAATTAAGAATTATGTTCAAAAATGAAGTAAAAAAATTCGAACAGAACTAAACCAATTCAAAAATTAAATTAAAGAAACTAAAAAAATGATTAGACAGTTAAAAATTAACAACACTAACTGCTCTGTCGCTTGTGCGCACATTGTTCGATTATGCGCACTTCAAACTAAAAATTTTAAAATAATACGGAGAGCAGAAAGAAACGTGAGAGAAAAAGAAAAAAATTACAAAAATCGCATGAACACGAAAAACACCTTTGACGCATTGAAATGTAAATTGTAAATGATAAACTTTTTTAAACCATAAAATCAAAATAAATTGGATAACAGATAACCAAAAATTAAAACCACTTAAAAATCAGGCACAACAAATTTTTTAAAAAAAACATCACTGGCGAGGCAAAAAGCATTAAAAAATTGGTGTTGTGAGCTTTGGTAAGCTTTGAGCAAAAAGAAAATAAACTTGTCCTTTTTTCAATAAATATACAAACACAAGCAAATTCACATAGCTAAGCCTTAAGTAATTTATAGTTTTCTTTTTGTAGAGGCAGGACACAAAATGTGTGATTTTCGAGTAAAGCCCTATAAGCTTATTAATGCAACTAATCCAAGTATAAACTAGTTTATTGCTGTATTATATTGGTAAAAAAAAACCATTTGCACATTTTGTTTCAACTTAACACTAAACAGCCTTTTGCGCTTTTTAAAATAACCAAATGTTACCTAGTCTGCTTTTGTTAAAAGGGAACGATGTGTACATACATATGTACATATGTCAGTGTGCGTTCGCCTAAGGCTTTTTTAAGATGGCAGCCCTATGTATGTACATCTGTACATACATACATACAAAGTTACAAGCATAGATTTAATACTAAAGACATATACTATGTTTCATAAATTGTGCTAATGAATATGAACATATGGCAAATATGGCAAGTGTCATGTAATGATTTTAGAATATACATACATATGTATTTACATATATAAAATCCCTTTTTAGCATAGTAAAACGATTTTACTTAAAATTCGTGCTTAAAATTGTGAGAGATTTCGAATTCTTAATTTTTGATAGCAGGAATAAGCGTGTACGTAAAATATTTTGCGTTCAAACTTAGGCTGTGTTAATGTTCATGCGATTTCGCGTCGCGCGATGCGACGAGAATCGCTGCTAGCGACTAAATACATTGTTCCTTATGAGAGTGTTTATGGTCAAGCGATTTCATGTCGCGCGACAACGAGCGATTGAAGCGACGAGAGCGACGAAGATTTGCAACCAAATTTTTTTGATTTTTTCAAGCGATTGGAGCGATTGGGCAAGCAAAACAACAACAACTGCTTCTTCATATGACGCAATCACCTTTATAACGTCAGTACATATGTACATGCTGTATGTTTGTTTTTGTATGTGAAGAGATATTTCAATTAAAATGTATCCAAATGTTCAACTCATTCTGTAGTATTCATTCAATTTTTCCGGATACTGCAGCAGCTTGGAATGCAAATGGTGGAACTTTCCTTTACATTCCCGTTCTTAGAAAACAGGATGCACTTGGTATTTTTTTAAATTCCCATTGTTTGGTTATTTCTTCCGCAGTAAATAACAGCTCTCTATTAGCATCATTTTACGCTGTTTAGCCCTCATGTTCCTTCCTCGTATATTAAACAAAACACAACTATATCTCTATTAAAATCAGAACATAAATGTTTGGTCGCTAGTGAAATCGCTTGACCATAAACACTTCATCGCTAGCGATATCGGTGGTAAAAATCGCTGGAGCGATTCTCGTCGCATCGCGCGACGCGAAACCGCTTGACCATAAACGCATACTTAATGACTCATGCTTAAAAATTGCTGATGGTATAGGCTTTTCCGACTTTAAAAACTGGCGAGCCAGCGGTGTGTTAAATGTGAAAATATGTATGTTTTATCGATGTGCATAAGTTGCAGGTCTATAGTACTATTAAGGGTTTCGAAAAAAGTTGAGTTCGAACGGACATAATTACAGCATGGCGGATATTGCTCAAAGTCAATATATTTTTTACCTCCGGTATGAGGATATAAAAATATTGACTCATATAAAAAGTTTATAAGACACTTAATCTATTAATAATAAAAAAAAAATTGATATAAATAACAATACTACAAAATTAACAGTTATATTTAAAACCTGAAGTCTCTAGCTTTTGTAGGTCTACGCGTTCACACAGACGGACGGACAGATGAACATGGCCATATCGACTCGGCTATTGAAGCTGATCAAGAATATATACACTGAGTCAAAAAAGTATTGGCACACTTAACAAATCAGAGTTTCCTGTGCAATTACTTTTCTCCCAATTAAGCTTTGTCAAAATGGAAAACGCATTTATTAACAACAAATTTCAAAAAAAAAAACAACTAAATTTATGCTATGGTTTCTTAGCATAACCCTAAAATGTAAAAAAAGGCACAAATTTACATCAAAAGAGTAATGGCACAGATAGATAATCAGTATTATTCTTTGCAACTGAAACACGCTAATACTGTGTGGGGCCTCCTTTTGACTGCACAACGGCTTACAAACGTCTCTTCATACTGTTCACCAGCTTTGCCGTTTCAGAAGGTGTTATTTTGATCCATTCTGAAGTTAATGCCTGTTTTAACGAATCCTTAGATGTAATGTGGTGAGATCGTATCTTCCGCTCAAGTAGGTGCCACACATGCTCAATAGGATTTAAATCCGGCGACTGGGGGGGTGTTTTGAACTGCTTGCAATGATATATTAACCACTCCTGCACCAGATAGGACGAATGCTTGGGATCGTTGTCTTGTTGAAACTGCCAATTCGTGCCATTAAGGCCCAGTTTCTCGACACTTGGACTTAAATTATTCTTCAAAATGTCGCGATAAGCATGCTTGTCCATTCTCTCGTCAATAAACACCAGGTTTCCAACTCCAGACGCCGCAAAACACCCCCAAACCATCACGTTACCTCCACCGTGTTTTATTGTTTTGAGCAAGTTAGTTTCTTGCAGCTCTTTATTAGGCTTCCGCCAAATCTTCTGTGCTCCGTCCGACCCAAATAGATTAAATTTGGACTCATCACTAAATATAATAGTGTGCCAAAACAAATCCGTCTTATTTAAATGCTGTTTGGCAAATAGTAGCCTCTTTTTTTTATTGACCTCCGAAATGAAGGGCTTGCGTCGAGGAGCTCGGCCATGATACCCAGCCTTATATAGGGTATTCCGTACAGTTTGTGGGGTGAAATTGATGTCAAACGATTCTTGGAGGTTCTCGCATAATTTCACGGCCGAGGTTTTTGGATTTTGTGCCACTGTGGACACTACAACTCGCTCCTGGCGTTCCGTTAATTTTTTTGGGCGGCCTGATCTGCATTCAGATGCTATTTTTCCAGTGTTTAAGTAGTGCATCACAATGTTCCGCACGCTGGACCATGATTTGCTGATAATGGTGCCAATTTCGCGATAAGATTTATTCTCCAAGTACAGTTTTATGATCAATTTACGCATTTCAATTGAAATTTCTGCACCTCTTGCCATTTTGCCCTTCTTCTGTTAAAATTGCGATCAAAAGTGATTGCAATCATATTCTACTCCGAAAACGAACGTCTAAGTTGAAAGAAAAAGTGAAAAATAACGGGAGTTCACCGTTTTTGCGCCAAACGCGCAGCTAGAATACAGTGTGTGCCATTACTTTTTTGATGTAAATTTGTGCCTTTTTTTACATTTTAGGGTTATGCTAAGAAACCATAGCATAAATTTAGTTGTTTTTTTTTTAAATTTGTTGTTAATAAATGCGTTTAATGAAAACCGTTTTCCATTTTGACAAAGCTTAATTGGGAAAAAAGTAATTGCACAGGAAACTCTGATTTGTTAAGTGTGCCAATACTTTTTTGACTCAGTGTATACTTTATGTGCACGAAGATGCTTCCTTCTGCCTATTTTACCCAATTTATGGGTTCAAATTATAACAAGTAGAAACGGTGCAGTCGCACGCAACCGACTGCGGTATACTCGATACCAGTAATAAAACCAACAAGTAAAAAGGCTTTAGTCGGGAGAGCTTGACTAGAAGATACCCTGAACCCAGTTTTAATAAATATTTTACTCCTTGCGCCCTTAAAGTATGCTTCAAATAATGATCAATTTAAACAAAACTAACAGCTGACTTAACTTTACGATATCTCTGGTGTTTCTTAACCGATTTGGAAGAAATTTTGGTAAAAGTCCTATCGTTACCCATTATTTCAGCCTGCATTTTTTTTAATCGATTCCATGTGTATATCGGAAAACAGATTAGTGATCGATAATTTGAAACAAACTTGTCCTGCACATGCTATAGGAGAAGTTATATTCAAAACCTGAAGTCTCTAGCTTTTGTAGTCTCTGAAATCTACGCGTTCATACGGACGGACAGACGGACGGACAGTTGGACATAGCCATATCGACTCGGCTATTCAAGCTGATCAAGAATATATATATTTAATAAGGTCGGAGATGCTTCCTTCTGCTTGTTAGATACTTTTGCACAAAACCACTATACCTCGATTTACCCATTTCATGGGTTCAGGGTATAACAAAAAGTGACCTGATTGCAAAGGGGTGCGGATGCGGCAGGGGTGCACGCTGCCTTAAAAATTATCTGATCCAGATGGGGATGCCAAAAACCTATCTTCCTTCCATATTTGGTGACTTTAGCAAAAAGTTTGCAAAAGGTGTGCAAAAGGGGCTTGGGGTAGTATGGGTGGGCGTAGATACACGCATTCCCGTTTTTAGCGAAGCGTTTGGTTATCGACTTTATCGATTTTCCAGTGGGCGTAGAAAGCAAATCTTGACACTTAATCTGTTTAAAGTCTAGCTTTAGAGGTGTCGAAAAAAGTTGTGCTCCGACAGACGTACATTCTGTATCAATCAAAACATTGTCCGTTAGTTACAGGTCAATTTTGTCCATGACGGACATTGGACAAAACCAATATACTCTTTACTTTCGGTATTAATGCATCGGCACCTCTTTAGGCGCCGATATAAACACGAATTGGAACTTTAATTAGGAACCTTTAACTTGGTTTCAGGATAATATAGACAAAATTTGATGATCAGTAAAATCTTAATTGAAATCGGTTTCAACCCCCGACGATCCCAAAGATTGAAGTTTTGTTATAATGGAGTTGGAACAACACATAATAACGTTATTTAGTCATATCTTTATACTTTTGGCGTTTTGTATCATTTATTTCAAAAACCATTCATAAAGTTATTCATTAAATACAGTTTTTCGTCATTTCGTCCTTCAACACTGATGTGGTTTATTATCTGCTATTTGACAATAACAACAATAAAAACAAAGAACTTAACATTTTTATACCCTGATCCCATTTATTGGTAAAATGGGAATACGATTCTTGTGTAAATGTTTGTAACAGGTAGATGTAACAGGATGCATACACTCAGAAAAAAACGTAGTACAAATAAGCATATTCATGGTTAGTTAAACTATTTTCGTACATAATTGCTTTCCTAACTTAAATTTGCTTACACGTCTAGTGCACATGTTAAATCAAGAATTACTCCGTATTAAAATCAATATTTTCCATAGTTGATTTAAAATGCTAACGTATTAATATTGATGAACAAAAATATTAGATTCTAGGTTTTATCATGCTAGAACTGAACATGAGATTTCTTATTTTAACATTTCGGGTGCATCAAATTTAAGTATGCCATTTGTCAGTTCTTATTCACTCGCGGTAATTGTTATTAACTATTAAAATTGCTGGAAATACATCGAAATCTTATTAAATCAAACTTACCGATTACGAAATATGATGGGCCTAAACCGGGATTCGAACCTGATGTCTGTTCACGAAGCGGATGCCTTAGCCATTGCGCTGTTGCCGAATATATTTCGAACTCGGTTAGTTTTAAACTAATTTAATTTAAATAGGGAACATACTCATTGTTAATAACAATAAAGTTAGAATTAACTATGGTGGTTTTGAATGGAATTTTTGTTTTGTTTTTTGACTATGCGTTAATAGTTGAATTACATATATTTCAACGTTAAATTGAACATGGCATGTTGTTTTAAAGTGCACTCACTTTGATTTAACTATTTTTCATGTTCGTTTTGTTGTTTAACTATGTTTTTAGTTGAATCAACATTTTCTATAGTTAAATTTACTACGTTTCATAGTTAAAACTCGCATAGTAAAATCAACCATTTTCATAGTTGATTTTCGGATTTTTTTTTTCTGAGTGTACCTGTTTGATTGCTATATATTAAAATAAAAAAGAAAAGAATAGTTTATTGAATTTAGTTTTCCTTTCTCCAGTTTCTCTGTCTATTTTTTTTATTCTACTTTACTTTATTCCGAGATTTCGGCAACTGACCTTTACAAATGCATCGCTGAATACACTTTCGTAATTTGTGTACATCTTTGCATTATTGTATAGCAAGGGCTGTTAGAAAGTGTCATAAACGAAAAACTGGGAAGAGTATGTATGATGAGCAGAAGCAAAAGTGATATTTAACTGCCTTGGAAGACAAAAAGAGAGAGAAGTCTTTATTGTTGATTTGGTTGTTTTAAGTTAGAACTTCTAACTCAACAAAACCACCTGCTGCTGACTTCTGTTATTTCATAACATTTAACTACGATTAAATCACACAAACAAAGAAACATACCAACAAATAAATACAGGAGAAGTGTTTGCAGAAGCCTGTTAATTTTTGCAATAAATAAGATTCTTGGATATGAACGATAGATTGCCTGCCTTACGTATTATATGACCTTTTGATACCTGTCCTACCCCACAAAACACTTGGACTAGCAACTGATATGCACCAAGCCAACCAAGTATCTTGAGCTAAAAACTAGGCTTCTGCAAGCACTTGTCCACAAAACTAGTTTTCTTCCCCCATTATTGCGCGTGAGTAAAATAAAACAACAAGATTTTGTCTTCCAAGGCAGTCAAATATCAGTTTTGCTATTGCTGATCATACATACTCTTCCCAATTTTTACCCTTTGAAACTTTCTAACAATCATTGGCATACAGTTATGTAAAGATGTACACAAATTACGAAAGTGTATTCAGTAGTGCATTGCTACATATGTACATGTAAGCGCGCGTTTACTGACGACACAGAAAAAGGAAAATTATCAAAAATAACAAAAACCTCGATAAGCAGGCACAGCAAGAAATATATGTTTCAAACGCACTTTCATACAATATGTACCAACAACTTTTTACCGTTCGTGCTGTCCGCTGACCCGCCGCCTCTCCTTTAATCGACGGGTCGCTTAACGCAAAGGGAAACTGAACAAAACAACAACGTGCTGGCTTGTCGTTGCTGAGACGCACAAGCTGCACAAATAAAAAATACTCCTTGAACCAATATTCAATAATTGTCAATGAAAACTCTAATATTTGATTTTAATATATATATTGTTTATGCTAGAGTATAAACAATAAACAATGCTAGAATATAAGCAAACATGTAGAATTGAAATTATATTAAAGAATCTCAAGTTTTGCTATTCAATTGTACAAAGTTGATATTAAGTTTATACTACCCTTTCAACTTGGACACATCGTTAGCAAAAATACCTTTGTTAATAGGCACAACAACAAGAGGCTTGTGGGCCCCAAGTGAACCCACAGTAGAATTAATAGGTACGCATTCTGTTGACAACTGGGTTCAGGGTATCTTCTAGTCGGGCTCTCCTGACTAGAGCCTTGTTACTTGTTTATTGTTAAATTTACAAAGTTTCAATGTTAAAGCCCGCAGAGAAAATCAACTATTTTCATAGTTGTTTTTTTTTCTGAAAGTAGAAATGTTATTTTTGAAACAATATTTTTATGTATTATCTAGCCCTTTTTAAACCATACTGTGAATTTTTCGACCCATAATAATAATATAACTTCCCTATTTATTACTAAACCTTCTCATACCCGTTGTTGCCTACGTGCAACATTGTAATTATAAATTATAAGCCCCCGTAAAGAGTATATTGGGTTTGTGCAATGTCCGTCATGGTGTTTGTCCGTCTGTCCGTCTGTATAAACGCAAATTATTTCGACTCTCGTACAGCCAGAAACTTAAAACTTAAAATATACATCGTTATTTCCCACACTTTTACAGTTAGAGTAACCCAATTCGATCAGACGATAATTACAAGCGATCCACAAAAAACTGCATCAAGAATTTTTGAGCCACAGGAACGCCTATATCTTCAACCGAATTTGGTGTCAGGAAAAGAGCAGTAAGACTCTTAACGCTTTTTCGAGACGCCTTGCTCTTGGCACAGCCAGCCGACGCACCGATTTGTTAAAAACGGAAAAGCGTATATCTTTCACAGTTTTAAAGCTAGTCAGCAGTTTTCGTAGGACGATATCTGGAACTATCCCACAAAGATCTGTAGCTAAAATGTTGAGGACACGCCCGCAAATTATTCTCCAAGACCTACTGCCTCTTTAAAAACAGGAAAGCGTGTATCTTTTACAGTTTTTGAGCTACAGTCACCAAAATTGGAAGCATCCCCGGCTGCATCAGAGAATCTTTTAAGGACAACACACCCCTGCTGTATCCGTACGACTTTGCAATCAGGCCTCCTTAATATTAAACATGTGACGAGTATGGTGCATTCGGTTGCGTGAGTTTGGAACGTTTCTACTTGTTCTTATTATTATTGCTTTTGATCTTTGCGAGTTCGTAGTCTAATATGTTAGGTATATTTAGGTCAACACTAAAACATATGCGCAAATATAATAAGCTTTATAAAGCAGAACTTAAAAAATGTTTAACTAGATGTTTGCTTTTAATTCGGCAAAAAAGATCCGATGTAGTGATATTTTTGATTTTTCCGCTTTACATATTCTCAATAGAAAAACCCTCAATTCACATTCCTACATGGAAATAATGTGGTTGCATTTTAGCCAAGTGTTCACATGATAATGTTTAAGTGAACATCAGTTAACAGCTTACACCATATTAAGGCTTTTATTTTCAGAGTAAGTTTTATGAAATATCCCTCACAGACATTATAATCACAGTTACAGATCGCAACTTATTATAGCATATCAATTAGCAACCCCTAACTCTAACAGCAAAGGGCACTTGGTGGTGTTACCAACACAAATACATCGAATGGTCAAGTTAAGTTTTTTTTAAAAAATATTATTAATCGTTATTGTTACCATAAAGGTAGGGCTTCAAGCTTAGGTCAAAAATTAGCGAGAGGTCTGAAGCAGTACAGCGCAAATCTTGTTCGGGTGTTGCAGGCCATGTGCTGGTCAGTAAATTGACCAACGTGGGACACTTCATTTCAAAATGGCAAAGGCAAGGCACATGTACCGCATTTTTATGTTGTAACTCATAAGCAAAGTTACTTTTGTCCGGATAGCTTTATAATGTTGCAGAGATAATAATTTGTGAAATCAAGCGGCAAAACCTTTAAAAATAGATACGAGTTATTGTTATTATTGTTATTATTAAGAGCAAAAAATTTCATATTCATTCCGAAGGTTATGGTTTTTATGTTACTTTGTCCTTAAAGTCAACACAAAAGAAGTGAAATTGTTGCCGTCGGAAGCAGCCGACAGCGGTATACTTTGGCACCAGTATAAAAACGGGTGCTTAAGATGTCTGCCTGTAAATAAAGTGTAAGGGGGCGTCTTTTAATTGCTACTAAATTGAACGGCTCTAGCTCAGGAACAGTGGGAGATATTGGGATTTGGGATTTGAAATAAACGGATAATTTAAAACCAGCTATCTTTCTACCAAATTTAGTGACTCTAGCTCAACATCGGTTGAGTATACACGATGTGACGTTTATAGAAGGCGGGAGACCGAGATCTATATGAGATGGCGAGCCAGCTATAAAGACACTAAATTTTCGAATTTTAAGGCGTTCGGCGGGCGTGGGCGTGGCATCCTTTGCAGATCTTTAGGGAAAGTGTCCTGCTGTCTTGCCACCAAACTTGGTAACTCATGCTGATAAATTGTGGAAAATATGAGTTTTACTTGTTATTGTACAAAACCAAAATACTCTTTACCTTCGGTTTCAGAGCATAAAAAGTCTCTCATGTTTTTAGACCTTTTTATATTTTGGCAGTAAAAACGCATTCTCTGTTTTTTAATACCCTGAACCCATAAAATAGGTAAAAAGGGTATAATAGTTTTGTGCAAAAGTATGTAACAGGAGGAAAGAATCATCTCCAACCCCATAAAGTATATATATTTTTGATCAGCATCAATAGCCGAGTCGATATGGCCATGTCCGTCTGTCCGTCTGTAAGAAAGCGTAGATCTCAGAGACTACAAGAGCTAGAGACTTCAGGATTTAAATATAAGTTCTCCTATACCATAAGCATACAAGTTTGTTTCAAGTTATCGATAACTATTCTGGTTTCCGATATACACGTGGAATCGATTACAAAAATATATCGAATTTGGAAAATGTAAAAATTATGGGTAACGATAGAACTTTTCTCAATATTTTGTCCAAATCGGACAAGTCTGACCTTATAAGGTCAGTTATAAGTTTTTTTTTTAATGATCATTATTTGAAGCATATAATTAGGGCGCAAGGAGTAAAATTTTTATTGCTACTGGGCTCAGGGTATCTTCTAGTCGGGCTTTTCCGACTAGAGCCTTCTAACTTGTTTTTTCTACCTTTTTAATATCATCACGGCGAAAAAAAAAATATTTATACAAAATGTTTTTGGGGTTGCTTAATCCGAATCAAAGGTCTGATTCACACCATCAAAAACCCATACATACCCAGATATAGAAAATCGAATTTCAAACATATCGGTATATAAATTCTTATAAATAAATTAAGTAATATAAGTAGAAACTATTAAGGAACAGTTTAATGCAGATAAGATCCTCTGAACACAACTTTTTTTGTTGCAGCACATACAGTCTAATATATTAACTGTGCAATTGGTAGTAAAAGCTCTTCTCAGGGTGCCGGTAGTAGTCCCCTCATATGCTTTGCAAAAGTGTGAGCAACCGCGAGAGCAGATTTTTGTTTCACTATTCCTTGCGCTTAACGCCCGAGCAAAATGTTGACCAACAACCAATAACTGTAAGCATTTTTTGTATTTGGGTGTATGTGCGTTTGTTTCATTGCTTGCCGGGCCTGCTTGTCGAGGTTTTTGTTATTTTTGATGTTTTCTCTTTTTCTGTGTCGGCGGCAAGCGACATCGACACAAATGCACTACTGATCTACTGAATACACTTTCGGGATTTGTGTGCATTTTTCAAACGTCAAATGCATATGTGCAGTTAGTTCTGAGTGGACGCTCTTAAGTGACCTTAACTCTATAAAATCCAGGTTGAATATTAAGATACTGTGCGGGCTCATTTTGTAAACGCATACATACATAAATTATTTAACTTTTCGGTTGACTCAGCTGTGTTTCCTGGTATATGGAAGGAATCTTTTATTATTCCACTCCATAAAAAATCTTCTAAGTCCAACGTTAAAAACTATAGGGGAATATCTAAGCTGCCTGCCATTCCGAAAGTCTTTGAAAAATTATATGCGCTCAATTGCAGCACACATGCTGTTAAATTCTATCCCCTTATCAACACGGTTTGTGAGTCAAATATCTACTACCACTAAGCTTGTTGAATTCACCTAGTTTGTTATCAATGGGTTTCAGGCCAAAATGCAAACTGACGTTAGTCATTCGTTTTCGCTTCAAAAATGAAATATTATTGGATTTCCAGCAAAACTCTTGCCGTTGCTTTCGGAGTTCATGTGTGGTTTAACACAACAAGTTTTTAAATCACCTGTATCCAGAGGATTCACCTTGGGACATTGCTTTTAAATCTCCTTATTAACGATCTTATTTTTTGTTACTTTCTCTCTTGAAAGTATGTTTCCTGATGATATGAAGCTATGTTTCACCTATAACGATGCTTCTCTGTGTAACTTACTACATTCGGATTTATTTGCACTGTCTGCCTGTTGCCGTTGTAACTTACTAAATTTAAGCTGTAAATGCAAAGTCATGTCTATTGCTTCTCCACTTGACCGCGTCATTGAAATTAATGATTTGCATTTTTATTTTATTTTTATGATAATATATTTTTAATGAAGATCTTTTGGGATGGACACCACCCATCTTCTCACGTGCTTTGGTGAAACTAGCTCAATAACGGTGAGAAATAAACGCATTCTAGTTTCTGAAAGGCAAGAGGCAGACTTTTGGGAGAAGTCAGCCTGACTAAAGCCTTGTTGTCACATACAACGGAAACCGAAACGGAATTCTTTTTTTGGTTTCGGTAGCTGGCTGATTTTGCTTCGGTTGCGACATACATCTGAAACTGAAACCGAACGATTCACATGGAAAACATATATAAATGACCAGCGTTAAGTTGGCTGCGTTTGTAGAAAACAGCTGATTGTAAAGTCAAAAGTACTTGTTTCGGTTCGGCTGCAAATGTACTAAATTCGGTCTCGGTTGCTAGCAACAGAAAAATTACGATTTTCGGTTTCAGTTGCTAATGTACTGAATTCGGTTTCGGTTTCCGATGTATGTGACAACAGGCCTTAACGCAGACGTTGACAATATACTATTTGCAAATTCTCAGGTCTCTAACTTCAAGGGATTGGAAATAACGGCGTTCATACAGATGGACTGACAGAAATATAGTTAAATAAAATGAAGAGTATGAAAACCAAACATTTTCTTTTAAAATCAATTCCTCTTGCCATTTATAAGGGAGGAAACACAATGCAGGCTCACACATTAACTTTTTTGACGGTGTCGCTTACAACCCCCTCAGTAACATCGACTGCAAAATGTGAAAATGCATTTTCCATGTTAGCTGCTATTCAAATTGCTTAATTGCGTATTAAATATGCGGGAAAGAAGACAAAATTTGAGAAAAAATTCGCACGTGTATTTTTGCCTCATAACCAACCAGCTACCACCCGCCAGTTTGGCATAGAGTCACTTGATGATTGCGATTACCATGTGGTAGTCAATTATCCCCCGCTGTTGTTTGGTAGGGGCTGTATATATGAATCTCAATCTCGGAGATATAAGTTTTTCATTTTAGAGACAGAAAAAGTTATTTTCAAATTATCGACAAAAAAGTCTTGGCTCTGGAAATTTTGGACATCTTATTACTAAAATTGGTTGAGAAACACCGAAGACACTGAATTTTAAAGTTTAGGCAACATGCAGTGGGACAATAGTTCAGTCATTGTTTGTATAGGCAATGCACAAACAGTTCCATACGTATCTCCTTATTGAGCTTTTCCGGCTTGAGCCATCTTACTTGTGTTTTTATTATTATTTAAGGTAATTGAATAGCAAATAAAGAATGCACTTGCTTGCGAAAGTGCCAAGACGTGCTCGTGCCGAAAAAATTTCTTGCGTGTTTCGTTCGTGTTCGTGTTTAATCTTCGGACACGATGAGCACGACATTTAAAAATATTGCCCTGCTTCCTTGCTATGGCCGCATTTACTCTTTAACGTTTACAGCTTAAAATATTTAACATTGCCGTTAGCAATACTAAACAGCGGAGCTAACTTGTTTTGTGTTTTCCCTTCTTTCAAACGAATGAAAAATGTGAACATTTCATTAACAAGTTGGTTTTCGCTTACCATAAGTTTTAAGCGAACAATGCTGTACAAAAATATGAAGCCTTCAATTGACCGCCGACCAACTGGCTTCCTTACAAGAAAAGCGCTAACCCTTTATCAGTGAATTAGAAAGTAATTGCTTACAAAGCCAAGGCTCGAACTAGTGCTAGCTACTGGGTAACTATCACGAGCTAACATGCCGTTATCTACCATAGCTAGCGGGTATATGAAAATTTACACTATATATATGTATATATCTATGTTTAAGTGTGAGCCAGTGAAAATATGTATACTCAAGCCCTGGCTAGCTTGACAGTTTCCTGGCATCCAGCAATTTCGTACCCCGGCCTACAGCACTCAACCTTTCAAAGTGACTCCTGAATTGCCATACACAAATACCTCAACGCTCCATGCTAAAAGCCAAAAGGGAAAAGTTCAACAGCAGGACGCAGGAATATCTGCAACTGTTTATCTCTGATAAGTGCTATAATCCGATTAATATACCCTGTAGTGGTAGGTATCCCGTATAAATGTTGTAATGGTGATAAATTAGCACTGGTGATATATTAGCATTAATAACTCTATGGTTGCCAAGGCTATTACTTTGAAAGGTGACATTCATTTGATCTTGTCAATGATTACAAGATATTCCTAACTTTCATTTCTAAAAAAAGCTTACGAACATAAAAGTTTTGCGTCAAATAAATAGGCTAAAACTAAATTTATTGAATAATTTTTTTGATGTGTTAACATCTATAGGCACGGGTATCGATTTCTGCCAGTTGAATACATGCAAACGAATTCAGCGTGCCGTGCTACGCTGATCTCGACCTACGAACAAATTTAGAGTGCTGTCGTGAACCGACTGAAAAATTTCATTTACATATTCATCTGAGTATGATTGTATTGGTGTAGCGGCAGAGAATAACTGTAAAATACAATTTTAGAGTTTTGCCTCAATCGATAGACAATCATTGAATGTTGGTTTAAGAAGTATTTTTTCTTTGTGCAATTTGTGCGTGTCAGCTACGTCAAGCCAGCACGTTGTTGTTTTGTTCAGTTTTCCTTTGCATTTAGAGGCCCGACGATTAAAGGAGAGGCGGGGGGTCAGCGGACAGCAAGAACGGTAAAATTGTATGCAAGTGTGTTTGAAGCATAGATATATTTCTTGCTGTGCCTGCTTATCGAGGCTTTTGTTATTTTTGATATTTTTCCTTTTTCTGTGTCGGCGGCAAACGCGCGCTTACATTTACATATGTACCAATCACTACTGAATACACTTTCCTAATTTGTGTACATCTTTGCATAACTGTATGCCAATGATTCTTGGAAAGTGTCATAGGCTAAAAATTGGGAAGAGTATGTATGATCAGCAATAGCAAAACTGATATTTGACTGCTTTGGAAGACAAAATCTTGTTTTTTTACTCAAGCGCAATTTTGGGGGAAGAAAACTAGTTTTGTGCACAAGTGTTTGCAGAAGCCTAGTTTTGAGCTCAAGATACTTGGTTGGGTGGTGCATATCAGTTGCAAGTCCAAGTGTTTTGTGGGGTAGGACAGGTATCAAAAGGTCATAGAATACGTAAAGCCGGCAAGCTATCATTCAAATCCAATAATCTTATTAATTGCAAAAATAACAAGATTCAATTAACTTTTCTTTTTTATGCTAATATAAAGCAACTTATTTATTTATTTATTTAATGTCAGCTATGAGCAGCTGACAAATCAAAATTAACTATAATTATAATATTAAAATAATATAATATAAAATAAATAATTATAATATCTAAAATAAAGTTCAAAATTAAGATAAAAATTTAAAAAGTTAACGCTAATGCTCTGGGAAATTCCAAATGAATATAACTGGTCCAACATTTGTTGCGTGGATTGGGAAAAACCCAGAAAAACCCAATCAGACCAGTGGGAGATTATTGAGTAGTGGTTATGATTAGATAAGGCAGAAAGGATAGATCGTTTTAGTACTAGAATTGAGGTCTCCAAAGAGTTACGGGAATAAAGCCGGTTAAAGTCTGAACAAATAACACGAAATGATTCATGAAGTAAATAAATGCTTGAGCACCGATCGAGGCTAAGTGGTGTGAAGTAACGGGTGGATCTAATTGGAACAGTTAAATTTATGTGACTCAAAAGAACTGAAGAGTCGATTTCTGCATTAAGTAGATTAGTGATGAATACTACACCATGCATAATTCTACGGTATAAGAGGGAAGGAAGATTAATTAAAAGAAGTCTACTTGAATACGGGGGTAGGTCTATCCCAGGAACCCAGTTAAAACTTCTAAGCGCAAACAGAAGAAATTTCCTCTGCACAGATTCAATTCTATCCTGGTGAATCCCGTATTGCGGGGACCACACACAAGATCCATACTCCAGGATGGGACGTACTAGGGATGTATATAGCGTTTTGGTGGTGTAGGGATCATCGAACTCTTTTGACCACCGCTTGATGAAGCCAAGGACATTAATGGCCTTATTGACCATCGAAGATATATGAGAATCAAATTTTAATTTGCTATCAAGAATGATGCCTAAATCCTTAATTTCAAAAACGCGGACATGTGGTGAAGCATCAAGCACGTAGTGAGCAGTATGTGGGGTACCTCTACAAAAAGTCATGATTTTACATTTTGAACAATTTAAATTAAGTAAGTTATAACGGCACCAAGCCGACAGTGCACCCAAGTCCGACTGTAGTAAGTTACATAGAGAATCATCATTATAGGTGAAACATAGCTTTACATCATCAGCAAACATATAATCACGAGAGTTAGTAATAACAGCAGGAAGATCGTTAATAAATAGATTAAATAGCAATGGTGACTCCCCTGAGGAACACCAGAGGTAACAAAAATAGATTTGGATACAGAAGATTTAAAAACTACTTTTTGTGTTCGGCCACACAAGTACTCAGAAAGCCACGACAGGAGTTTTGCTGGAAATCCAATAATATTTAATTTTTTAATCAACAAAGAATGACTAACAGAATGCCTTACTAAAATCTGTGTAAACGACGTCAGTTTGCATTTTGTCCTGAAACCCTTTGATAACAAGTGAGGTAAACTCAAGAAGGTTGGTGGTAGTAGATCTTCGCCTAACAAAACCGTGTTTATATGGGGATAAAATTGAACAACATATGTGCTGCAATTGGGAGCATATAATTTTTTCAAAGACTTTCGGAATGGCAGGCAGCTTAGATATTCCCCTATAGTTTTTAACGTTGGACTTAGAAGAATTTTTATGGAGTGGAATAATAAAAGATTCCTTCCATATACCAGGAAACACAGCTGAGTCAACTGACAAGTTAAATAATTTGTGTAAGGGTTTACAAAGTGTCCGTACAATATCTAAGTATACAACCTGGCACTCCATCAGGACCAGGCAAGAAGCCGGGTTTGATAGAGTTAAGGTCGCCTAGCAGCGTACACTCAGTTATAACTGGGACATAAATGCAGTTTGACGCTTGAACTTGAAAAGGATAGGAATTATTGCAACTATATGAACTCGATGAGTATACAGATTGAAAATACTCAGCAAAGAGATCGGCCACTGCCTGATCGGAATTTGCTTTTGTATTATCAAGGTAAACCGAGGATGGCAAGCAAGAAGATTTACGTTTAGAGTTAACAAATTTATAAAACTGTTTCGGATCGCGGGAAAAGTTTGATCTGCAACGATTGAGATAATTGTTATAACAAATAGTGTTTACAGAAATAAAATTTGACTTTGCAATTATATACGAGGATAAATCTAAAGTATTTCCAGATCTTTTAAATTTTTTATAGGATCTTGTCTTCACGTTTTTTAATTTTGATAGTTCCCTCGTAAACCAAGGTGGTTTATTTTCACTTAAAGGAACAGTGAGGGGAACACATATATCCAAATACGAATTCAAAGTCCTGTAAAAAATGGCAATGGCAGTTTCTATATCAGTACAAGAATAAAGTTGAGACCAATGAGTATGCTGAAGAAGTACAGGTACAAATGGGTGTTAAAACATCGCTCGTGAGTTCTAACACTCATTAATTTTTTTTAGAGTCACAAGCGTTGAACACACATTACAACATCCAATTAAATTCGTAACACTGGAAGAAAAGGGTAGATGTGGGTACATACAAACATACATATATAAGTATATAAAAATATGCAAAAGGGAATACAATTTATTTTGCAGTTTGTAAAAAGTGTGCGAAGGGGGGCTGGGGTGGTTTTGGGGGCGTGGCATCCAGAATTTTGCTGCAGATCTTTGTAAGATGTCAATTGCTATCCTCCTAACATATTTAATGACTCTAGCTCATTTACTATGGTAGATATACGCATTCCTGTTTGTACGGGAAGCGTTGAGCCAGTTGGAGCAGGCTAAGGCAGTATGGATGGGCGTGGAACCAAAGTTCTTATGAATTTTTGGGAGGTCGTCATCACCTATCTTATCACCAAATTTGGTGGCTCTAACTCAAAAACTATGGTAAGTTTGGAGTTTCTGGTCTAAAACTGCGGGGTGGCTGGGGGGTAAATGGGGGGGCGTGGCTCCAAAATTTTTGATGCAGTTTTTTGGGAGTTGTTTGCTATCTTCTCCCTAAATTTGGTAGTTCTAGATATAAGAACGGGAGAGATAGGTGGTTTTATCGATTTTGAGTTATCAAATTAATTGATTTGCCAGCCGCCCAGTTATCTTAAAGCCCCAATCGTGTGACTTTAATTTACTATGCCATAGATAAAAATATTCGCAAAGTTTCAGGTCTCTAGCTTGAATGGTGTGTTAAAAAGTTGCAAACGTACGGACGGACAGACGGACGGACGAACAGACACAATAACGAACATTGCACTAACCTTCGGCATCGAGTATGAAAATACATATCTTTCAATTCGACACATAATTACTTATCAAGATGCATGCAACACATTATAAAAATCTTCTTTCTACATCTTTCTACAAAGTCTACTGAAAAATTTTGAATCAGCACTCAATAAACAAGTTGCATGCAACGTCTGCATCGCTGTAGTGTTATTCGCTAAATGTTGAAAATGCTTAAATTGCAATTCAAGAGCCGAAAATCTACCCACTGCAGGGCCCAACAAAGCATCACTAATGTCTGTGAGGTAACTGAATGACTGACTGGCTGTCAGTTGTATTGCGCTTTGACTTTTTAACCTAATGAATAATAAATTAGGACAATTGTCACGCAAAAACAATGCGCATGGATGCCTGCAAAAAGAAGATTGAACTGCGGGTTAAGAGTAAGGAAAAGCATTTTCCCAGCCAAATCAATTCCTTACCTATTTCGGATTTGTTTGACTGGCAGCCAGCATATCCAAATTGTAGACACATTTTCAGACCTTTCGTTTACGTTGTTCTTGTTTCCAATACCCTGCATCAATTAAAACGCTCAAAACAGTACATTCAGCTTAATAAATTAATGTTATATGCTGGAACTCTGTGTAGGGTTGAATCTTAAAATCAAAAACATAATTAAGAATAAAAAATTTTTTTTTTGTAAATATCAAGTTTACATTTAAATAAATAAGTGCTTTAGTATGGTTTTAGAAATGAAACTTGTAGTCCACCAACTTTTTAGAAACTTCTGGCAAGTGTCAGTATCGATAAATTTGGGAATTTGTAAAGTGCGCTGCCACGTCGCT
The DNA here is from genome assembly GCA_035044585.1 of Scaptomyza polygonia. Lineage (NCBI taxonomy): Eukaryota > Metazoa > Arthropoda > Insecta > Diptera > Drosophilidae > Scaptomyza > Scaptomyza polygonia. The sequence continues at coordinate 102,266 of JAWNNU010001940.1, read as the reverse complement.
AGGGAAATTCCAAGCAAACGCTGTGACGTCTACATCATTAGCACAAGATGACACTTGCAGTTATTATACCCTGAACCCATAAAATGGGTAAATAATGGTTTTGTGCAAAAGTAAGTAACAGGCAGGAGGAAGCATCGGCGACCCCATAAAGTATATATATTCTTGATCAGTATCAATAGCCAAGTGGATATGGCCATGTCCGTCTGTCTGTCCGTCTGTATGAACGCGTAGATCTTAGAGACTACAAGAGCTAGAGACTTCAGATTTTGAATATAAGTTCTCATATACCATAAGCAGAACAAGTTTGCTTCAAATTATCGATAACTACTCTGGATATATACACATGGAATCGATTACAAAAAAGTATCGAATTTGGAAAATGTAAAAATGGGGGTTGGTTAATGGGTAACGATAGAACTCAAAATTTCATTCAAATCGGTTAAGAAACACCAGAGATATCGTAAAGTTAAGTCAGTTATGAGTTTTGTTTTAAGTGATCATTATTTAAAGCATACTTTTAGGACGCAAGGACTGCAAATTAGTTCAGGGTATCTTCTGGTCGGGCTATCCCGACTAGAGCCTTCTTACTTGTTATTATTGTTTTTTACGAATCATAGGTACACTTAGAGAAAAACGTAAACAAGCAAATTACCATGCAGTAAAATATCTAGAATAAAAATGGAAGTAAATTCGATTAGACTTTCGAACGCAGTATCATGATGTAAAAAAAAACAAACATCTGGGGAGACCTAGACCCCTGTTCTTAAATTAAAAAGCGGATCATAGTCAATATGAAGAGTGTTAAAACTGAACATGGTGGTATTGCATCGAAATTTTTGTTTGAAAATTTGTTAAATCAACTTACTCAACGTTGATTTTTGTGTGGTTATTTTATGAGTGTTGTTGTTTGTATATTGTCAAATATCAATTATGCAAACGTTTCTTGTTGCTTATAATATTGTGATATATTGTGATATAATACATGTCAATATTTAATTGCAAAAATCTTCAACCATGAACGGATTAAACTTAGTTGCAGTGCGAAAGACCTTTTAAAAGCGTGCTTACAGCAGTCAATCACAATTTAGCAAATAAAATGTTAATGTCAATCAAACATTTGGTTTGCAGATTGTTCTTGTGTAAGTTGTTTAGTTGATTGAAGTCTTGGGGACTGTGTGGTATGTACATAAATTGTATGTATGTACGTAAATTCTTAAGAAGTTAAACATGCTTTAACAGTCAACCGTTATATGTAAGAGCCTGGACCAAAATAATTTCATTGTTATTTCAATCGACTTTAGCTCAAATCATAAACAGCTGGATACAAAAATCACAGAAAACAAAGCCCTCAATATAGCTGCGATAGTCAGAAATGTGCATGTATTTTATAGCTCAAAGTGCAAATTGCTACAAAAGAAGTACATTTTAACTGCATCTGGGTAGATTGTTCTTTCTTTGGAAGGCGTTAGAGGCCTTAATTTACGAAACTAATATAATTTACGCCTGCGCAGCTTTAGACAACTGTTTAAAGCTATACAACAACAAAGTGAAACGCTTATTGGTCAGCTGTTACAGCTGCGGGAGCCGAACAGCAGCCGAGTGAGGCTATCTCGTATACGCCGCATGGACAACAAAGTCAAAGCCAACGTCAGAGGGTGGTTGTTTCTACTGGCAATATAGCGTTCGTATTATAAATGGAGCTCGTGTTTGTGGCAGACGTTTTGTGTCCTCAAATAACAAGGATCGGAGGACCACAGGATATTACGTTACAGCATTCGCGCCACAAGTGCAGTTGAAGTGCAGCACTCACACCGTGCAGACGTTTGCTATTCCAAATAAAAAAAAACAAATAAAAAAATCTATCTTAAAAAAATTTCAAGTGATACAAATCTTAAGTGTTTTTATTAAATATTGTAATAAAGCTACGGACGCTCATGTTATTTTGATTGTTGCTCAGAAAGCCTTTTATTTTACGTTAGGCTTTCGAGTAATAATCGAAACCAAATAAGCGATCCAAACTTCGATTTGTAACAACATATACATAATTATCAGGTAAGTAACGGTTAATGCACTTAGTTTGAACCGAAGTATTGGTGTTTGTGAAAATGTGATTAGATAAACTCTATAAGTATATTACATAATTTTAAAAAACTAAAGAGTGTGTGAACTCACGAGCGATGTGTTAAAAGCGTTTGTACACTCAGAAAAAAACGTAGTACAAATAAGCATATTCATGGTAAATTCAACTATTTTCGTACATAATTTCATTCCTAATATGAAATTGCTTAACTTAACATGTGCACATGTTAAATCAAGAATTACTATAAAATAGTAAAATCAACATTTTTCATAGCTGATTTAAAATGTTAACGTATTAATATTGATGCACAAAAATATAAGATTTAACGTTTTATTATAATGGAACTGAACATGAGATTTCTTATTTTAACATTTCGAGTTCATCAAATCCAAGTATGCCATTTGTCAGTTCTTATTCACTCGCGGTAATTGTTATTAACTATTAAAATTGCTGGAAATACATCGAAATCTTATTAAATCAAACTTACCGATTACGAAATATGATGGGCCTAAACCGGGATTCGAACTTGATGTCTGTTCACGAAGCGGATGCCTTAGCCATTGCGCTGTTGCCGAATATTTTTCGCACTGGGTTAGTTTTAAACTAAAGCAAACGCTTCGGAAAGGAAGTAAAATGTCTGCTCTTTAATTTAAATAGGGAACATACTCATTGTTAATAACAATAAAGTTAGAATGAACTATGGTGGTTTTGAATGGAATTTTTGTTTTGTTTTTTGACTATGCGTTAATAGTTGAATTACATATATTTCAACGTTAAATTGAACATGGCATGTTGTTTTAAAGTGCACTCACTTTGATTTAACTATTTTTCATGTTCGATTTGCTGTTTAACTATGTTTTTAGTTGAATCAACATATTCTATAGTTAAACTTACTACGTTTCATAGTTAAAACTCGCATAGTAAAATCAACCATTTTCATAGTTGATTTTCGGATTTTTTTTTCTGAGTGTACCTGTTTGATTGCTATATATTAAAATAAAAAAGAAAAGAATAGTTTATTGAATTTAGTTTTCCTTTCTCCAGTTTCTCTGTCTATTTTTTTTATTCTACTTTACTTTATTCCGAGTTTTCGGCAACTGACCTTTACAAATGCATCGCTGAATACACTGTCGTAATTTGTGTACATCTTTGCATTATTGTATAGCAAGGGCTCTTAGAAAGTGTCATATAGGAAAAACTGGGAAGAGTATGTATGATGAGCAGAAGCAAAAGTGATATTTAACTGCCTTGGAAGACAAAAAGAGAGAGAAGTCTTTATTGTTGATTTGGTTGTTTTAAGTTAGAACTTCTAACTCAACAAAACCACCTGCTGCTGACTTCTGTTATTTCATAATATTTAACTACGATTAAATCACACAAACAAAGAAACATACCAACAAATAAATACAGGAGAAGTGTTTGCAGAAGCCTGTTAATTTTTGCAATAAATAAGATTCTTGGATATGAACGATAGATTGCCTGCCTTACGTATTATATGACCTTTTGATACCTGTCCTACCCCACAAAACACTTGGACTAGCAACTGATATGCACCAAGCCAACCAAGTATCTTGAGCTAAAAACTAGGCTTCTGCAAGCACTTGTCCACAAAACTAGTTTTCTTCCCAAATTATTGCGCGTGAGTAAAATAAAACAACAAGATTTTGTCTTCCAAGGCAGTCAAATATCAGTTTTGCTATTGCTGATCATACATACTCTTCCCAATTTTTAGCCTATGACACTTTCTAACAATCATTGGCATACAGTTATGTAAAGATGTACAAAAATTACGAAAATGTATTCAGTAGTGCATTGGTACATATGCAAATGTAAGCGCGCGTTTGCCGCCGACACAGAAAAAGGAAAAATATCAAAAATAACAATAACCTCGATAAGCAGGCACAGCAAGAAATATATGTTTCAAACGCACTTTCATACAATATGTACCAACAACTTTTCACTGTTCTTGCTGTCCGCTGACCCGCCGCCACGCCATTAATCGACGGGTCGCTTAACGCAAAGGGAAACTGAACAAAACAACAACGTGCTGGCTTGTCGTTGCTGAGACGCACAAGCTGCACAAAGAAAAAATACCCCTTTGAACCAATATTCAATAATTGTCAATGAAAACTTATTTATTTATTTATTTAATGTCAGCTATGAGCAGCTGACAAATCAAAATTAATTCTAATTATAATATTAAAAAGCATAATTAAATTAATTAATTAAAAAAATTTATTACAATTTTATCTGAAATAAAATTCAAAATTAAGATAAAAAATTTAAAAAGTTAACGTTAACATAAAAATAAAAATAACTGGTCCAACATTTGTTTGCTTGGATTGGGAAAAACCCAGAAAAATCCAATCAGACCAGTGAAAGATTATTGATTAGTGGTTACGATTAGATAAGGCAGAAAGGATAGATCGTTTTAGTACTGGAATTGAGGTCACCAAAGAGTTACGGGAATAAAACCGGTTAAAGTCTGAACAAATAAATGGTTCATGAATTAAATAGTTGCTCGAGCACCGATCGAGGCTAAGTGGAGTGAAGTAACGGGTTGATCTAATTGGAACAGTTAAATTTATGCGACTCAAAAGAACTGATTAGTCGATTTCTCCATTAAGTAGATTAGTGATGAATACTGCACCATGCATAATTCTACGGTTCAAGAGGGAAGGAAGATTGATTAAAATAAGTCTACTTGAATACGGGGGTAGGTCTATCCCAGGAACCCAGGAAACTTCTAAGCGCAATCAGAAGAAATTTCCTCTGCACAGATTCAATTCTATTCTGGTGAATCCCGTATTGCGGGGACCACACACAAGATCCATACTCCAGGATGGGACGTACCAGGGATGTATATAGCGTTTTAGTGGTGTAGGGATCATTAAACTCTTTTGACCACCGCTTGATGAAGCCAAGTACATTTATGGCCTTATTGACCATCGACGATATGTGAGAATCAAATTTTAATTTGCTATCAAGAGTGATGCTTAATCTTTAATTTCAAAAACGCGGACAAGTGGTGAAGCATCAAGCACGTAGTGAGCAGTATGTGGGGTACCTCTACAAAAAGTCATGATTTTACATTTTGAACAATTTTAATTAAGTAAGTTATAACGGCACCAAGCCGACAGTGCACCCAAGTCCGACTGTATTAAGTTACATAGAGAACTATCATTATTGGTGAAACATAGCTTTACATCATCAGCAAACATATAAACACGTGAGTTATTAATAACAGCAGGAAGATCGTTAATAAATAGATTAAATAGCAATGGTCCCAGGTGACTCCCTTGGGGAACACCAAAGGTAACAAAAATAGATTTGGATACAGAAGATTTAAAAACTACTTTTTGTGTTCGGCCACACAAGTACTCAGAAAGCCACGACAGGAGTTTTGCTGGAAATCCAATAATATTTAATTTTTGAAGCAACAAAGAATGACTAACAGAATCGAATGCCTTACTAAAATCTGTGTAAACGACGTCAGTTTGCATTTTGTTCTGAAACCCTTTGATAACAAGTGAGGTAAACTCAAGTAGGTTGGTGGTAGTAGATCTTCGCCTAACGAAACCGTGTTGATATATATATAAACATATTTGCAATTGCAGTTTTGCAGACCCATACCAAGTGAATTTTTTTTTAAACTGATTTCAAAAGGTGTCGTCGAGAAATTTTGAACCAAAAAACTCATAGCTCGAATGATTTTGTAATCCGTTTACGGAAAGCCAATTATTCTAAGAGTGTTTCAGAGACCGGGACTCCAAACTATACGTTCAGTAATATGCAAAATTTACCTATATTTAAAAATTTTCATAAAAAGATAATTAAGGGGACTAAAAATTGGTTTTGCCACTTATTTCGAAAAGCTATTTATAGTGACCAATTTTAGGACCAAAAGTTTTAATTTATTAACGGTTTGTTTTAGGACCCATTTTGGAACGTAAAATATTTGGACTGAGTACCTGATATGTTCCTTAGATAAATCCATTTGTTTTAATTCTACTTTTATTTCATTTCCATATTGAAGGAGCGTTTTAGAGACTTTCCTCAAATGTTTCAATGTAATAATTTTGCGGAATGATGGAAAATTTCCATTAGTGCATAATGTATTTTGGGGACTCTACATCTCAAGTGTTTGCAGAGATAAGACACGGACAAACAAAACAAGTAATTGGGAGAGCCCGACTAGAAGATACCCTTAACCCAGATGCCAAAAATATTTAACTCCTTGCGCCCTAAAAGAATGCTTCAAATAGTGATCAATTTAAAAAAAACTAAAAACTAATTTAATTTCACGATATTTCCGGTGTTTCTTAACTGATTTAGACGAAATTTTCAGAAAATATCTATCGTTACCCATTGTTTCAACCCCTATTTTTACATTTTCCATATGCGATATATCTTATACTCGATACCGAAGGTAAAGAGTATATTGGTATTGTGCAATGTCCGTCATGGTGTTTGTCTGTCCGTCTGTATAAGCGCAACTTTTTTCCACACCCTTTAACCTAGAGTCTTAAATTTTGCACATATTATATCTACGGCCGGGACAGATAAAGTGTCAAGATTGGGGTTCTACGATAACTGGGGGGCTGGCAAATCGATAAAATCGATAACTCAAAATCTTGGTGCAAAATAGGTGTTCACGACCCCCTACCAAATTCATAAAAACTTTGGATGCCACGCCCACCCAGGCTGCCATAGCCGCCCCCAACCGCCCCAAAGCTTCGCCAAAAACGGTAATGCGTACAGTGTTTGAGCTAGAGTCCTCAAATTTGGTAGGAAGATAACTGGAACCAACCCCCAAAAATCTGCATCAAAGTTTTGAAGCCTCACCCACCCATTCCGCCCCCAGCCCCCCGCGGATCAAAAACAGAAATGCCTAAATACAGTTTTTGAGCTTGGAGCCACTAAATTTAGTGTCAAAATAGGTGATGCCAACCCACCAACAAATGCACGCCACTTTTATCAATACGGCCTTAGATGCCACGCCCCCCGAACCACCCCCACATATATAACTAACTTTGAGCTAGAGTCACCAAAGTTGGTAGGAGGATAGCAATTGACATCATTCATAGATCTGCAGCAAAAATTTGGATACACACACTACTTCCACAACCTTCCACAAATCTCTAGCGGTAAACAGGGAATTGCTTTCTTGGTCAAGAAAACTCTCCCCCATACCCTAATACAGTTATCTTCATATATTTTGGTCCAAGCAATTGAAATGAACATAGGCTTCAAAATAAAATTTATTGATATTTATTTATTTATTTATTTAATGTCAGCTATGAGCAGCTGATAAATCAAAATTACCTATAATTATAATATTAAAATAATATAATATAAAATAAATAATTATAATATCTGAAATAAAGTTCACAATTAAGATAAAAAATTTAAAAGTTAACGTTAAAGCTCTGGGAAATTCCAAATAAATATAACTGGTCCAACATTTGTTGCGTGGATTGGGAAAAACCCAGAAAAACCCAATCAGACCAGTGGGAGATTATTGATTAGTGGTTATGATTAGATAAGACAGAAAGGATAGATCGTTTTAGTACTGGAATTGAGGTCTCCAAAGAGTTACGGGAATAAAGCCGGTTAAAGTCTGAACAAATAACACGAAATGGTTCATGAATTAAATAGTTGCTCGAGCACCGATCGAAGCTAAGTGGTGTGAAGTAACGGGTGGATCTAATTGGAACAGTTAAATTTATGTGACCCAAAAGAACTGAAGAGTCGATTTCTCCATTAAGTAGATTAGAGATGAATACTACACCATGCATAATTCTACGGTTCAAGAGGGAAGGAAGATTAATTAAAAGAAGTCTACTTGAATACGGGGGTAGGTCTATCCCAGGAACCCAGTTAAAACTTCTAAGCGCAAACAGAAGAAATTTTCTCTGCACAGATTCAATTCTATCCTGGTGAATCCCGTATTGCGGGGACCACACACAAGATCCATACTCCAGGATGGGACGTACTAGGGATGTATATAGCGTTTTGGTGGTGTAGGGATCATCAAACTCTTTTGACCACCGCTTGAAGAGCCAAGTACATTTATGGCCTTATTAACCATCGACGATATGTGAGAATCAAGAATGATGCCTAAATCTTTAATTTCAAAAACGCGGACGCATCAAGCACGTAGTGAGCAGTATGAGGGGAACCTCTACAAAAAGTCATGATTTTACATTTTGAACAATTTAAATTAAGTAAGTTATAACGGCACCAAGCCGACAGTGCCCGCAAGTCCGACTGTAGTAAGTTACATAGAGAATCATCATTATAGGTGAAACATAGCTTTACATCATCAGCAAACATAAAAACACGAGAGTTAGTAATAACAGCAGGAAGATCGTTAATAAATAGATTAAATAGCAATGGTCCCATGTGACTCCCCTGAGGAACACCAGAGGTAACAAAAATAGATTTGGATACAGAAGATTTAAAAACTACTTTTTGTGTTCGGCCACACAAGTACTCAGAAAGCCACGACAGGCGTTTTGCTGGAAATCCTATAATATTTAATTTTTGAAGCAGCAAAGAATGACTAACAGAATCAAATGCCTTACTAAAATCTGTGTAAACGATGTCAGTTTGCATTTTGTCCTGAAACCCTTTGATAACTAGTGAGGTTAACTCAAGAAGGTTGGTGGTAGTAGATCTTCGACTAACAAAACCGTGTTGATATGGGGATAGAATTGAACTTCATAAGTGCTGCAATTGGGAGCAAATAATTTTTTCAAAGACTTTCGGAATGGCAGACAGCTTAGATATTCCCCTATAGTTTTTAACGTTGGACTTAGAAGAATTTTTATGCAGTGGAATAATAAAAGATTCCTTCGATATACCAGGAAACACAGCTGAGTCAACTGACAAGTTAAATAATTTGTGTATGGGTTTACAAAGTGGGTCCGCACAATATCTAAGTATACAACCTGGCACTCCATCAGGACCAGGCAAGAAGCTGGGTTTGATAGTGTTGAGGTCGCCTAGCAGCGTACACTCAGTTATAACTGGGACATAAATGCAGTTTGACGCTTGAACTTGAAAAGGATAGGAATTATTGCAATTATATGAACTCGATGAGTATACAGATTGAAAATACTCAGCAAAGAGATCGGCCACTGCCTGATCGGAATTTGCTTTTGTATTATTAAGGTAAACCGAGGATGGCAAGCAAAAAGATTTACGTTTAGAGTTAACAAATTTAAAAAACTGTTTCGGATCGCGGGAAAAGTTTGATCTGCAACGATTGAGATAATTGTTATAACAAATAGTGTTTACAGAAATAAAATTTGACTTTGCAATTATATACGAGGATAAATCTAAAGTATTTCCAGATCTTTTAAATTTTTTATAGGATCTTGTTTTTACGTTTTTTAATTTTGATAGTTCCCTCGTAAACCAAGGTGGTTTATTTTCACTTAAAGGAACAGTGAGGGGAACACATATATTCAAACACGAATTCAAAGTCCTGTAACAAATGGCAATGGCAGTTTCTATATCACTACAAGAATAAAGTTGAGACCAATTAGTATGCTGAAGAAGGTCATTAAATTTAGTAAAGTTAGTTTTACGAAAACATCTGGTCTTTAAACAATTGTTAGATGTTGAACTAAGGTTAAAAAGTTCAAATGAAAGTTCTGAAGTTGGATGGTAGGTATCTTCGGGAAGCACTAAAGGGTGTACTATACTAACATTACTACAATCAGAGTCAGAAACAAATATTAAATCTAGCATTTTATTACTACTGTTATGCACCCTGTTAACTTGTGATAGGCCTAACTCTAAAAGGCCATCGATAAAATCATCAGAAGTGGCCGGTAATTGCGCCGAAGATGTGTCATTCACAGACCATAACACATGTGGCAAATTAAAATCACCAACCACTATAAGTTGATCCATATCCGTCAACAACGACGACACAAGCTGCAGGGCATTCAGATGGGATAAGTAAATGTTAATATCAGAATTGGGAGGAATATATGAACAAGTAATATACAGAGAGCGGCCGCTAAATAATATTTTAACACATATGAATTCAATATCCGGATGATCATGAGATTGAATCTGTTCAGAGGAAATACAAGAATCAACAGCAATGAGAACACCGTCCCCTTGCGGGAGGTGCGATCGCATCTGTACAGGTTATACTTATTAGGCAAAACGGAATAATCAGATATATCAGGTTTTAACCAGGTTTCTGTCAGTGCAACTATCTGAGAATCAAAGGATAAGCTGTTTACATATAGTTTAGAAAGTTTAGTGTTGAGGCCTCGAACATTTTAATAGGCCAAGCTAACTACTTTTGTTAGTTTTTTGCCGCCGAAGTTGAGGCAACAGGGTGGCTAACAGTTGGTGCACTACTGAACCTACTATCGTTATTATTAATTTTACGCCTCTTCACATACTCCTTTACAATGAGCTGCGGTGGCCAAAACTTTCCAGACCAAATTGTCGAGAAAAGTTCGGGCGGAACACTCAATTTGAAAGAAGATATGGTTCGGGCTTGTTTAAACTTAAAATTTTTAACAGTTATAAGTGGAGAGTCTATTTTACTTTTAATGTAGGCACTAACATCATCCAACGAAGTATCGGATGCTAGCCTAGACACGAAAATAAATTTGTTCAAAGGAACCACAACGAGAGGCTTAATAGGCACACAAGCTGTTGGAAGAGAAAGATCGGCTGTTAAAATCGGGGAATGGTTATTGTTTGGATTTCTTGCCGGCGAGTTAAAATGCATTAACGGGCTAGCAATTGAACACGTTGGGGGATTAGTGATTGGTACCAAAAGGGGAGTGGTGACCAAGACTGGAGGAACACTGAGCGGATTAGGCCCCGAAGTCTTTTTACGCTTCGGCGAATTACTCAACAACTTGCCTTTTTTGAAGCTCGACTGCAACTCTTTAAATGAAGTATGTAGGTTATTAAATGCAGTATGCATTGTCTTAAAACCTACATATGTCTGTCTCATAAATTGAGTAGACCCCTTTTCGACCTCATTACAGGACTGACAAAACCATTTAAGGCCTATGTCTGCAAATAAGCAGTCCCGTATTTTGGCCGTAAAGCCAACACACTTCATGTGTATCACATTGTCACACAATCTGCACAGAATAAAGTCTTGGTTGGATGATCCAACCAATTTGCAGTTGTTGCTGCAACAAAGTAGCATATTGATTCTAAGTTGAATAAATAAAAATATTAATAAAAAGAAAAAAAGTAATATGCTTTATCAAAAAGATGTAGGGTTCACGAAAGTAAGTGTGAAGGAGTTGATGCAATGAGCACGATCAAACGGTAAAAACCAAGAGAGCGAGAGAGCTTGAGTGCGTTGGCAGATACAACTACAAGTACTTCGGATAAGAGCGGACGTTAGCGTGAGAGGACTGATGCTGGAGTGCAAGAGCAAGAAAATAAGACAAGCTGTTTGTTGTTATTGGGTGAAAGAAAACACAGAACAAGCACAGAATAAGCAAATGCAAATATACGTATGTATGTACATATGTTTTTTTAAAGCAACTGCAGCGTTGGTTCTACTGCGACTTCAAATGATATTTAAGTCCGCAACTATTATTAAGCACACGTAAATCTATACAACGTATATTTGCGATCACTGATAGAATCGTTTACCAAATAAAACCAAGTAACACTTAGTGCACAAACACAAGAAAACAATAACTTATTGAGAGCGCTCAAAAACACAACCGACACCAACGAAAGACAAAAGCTTCCACCCAATCAGCCGTTTAACTCTAATGAACTATCCTATATATTTAATAATACTTTACCATTAAATTAACCAGAATTTCATTCATTCTTAAGCTCACAAACAAAAAATGACATTTCCTCAAGAAATATAAACAGGGATGTGGCCTACTTACACAAACACATACGTACATCAGCTGCTGATAAAAACTGCCTTGTGAAACACTGAACTCTGCCAGCTGAACCAAGCAAAATTCCGATACAAGTGCACAGAAAGCAAACAGGCCAGTTTCATAAAAATTACAGAAAACATATCACCTTTATCCACTCCCAAACAAATCTGGTCTGACATTAAAAGGCTAACAGGCTCTTCCACAACAACCCAAATCAAGTTTCTAAGCACTTCTATTGGGCCAATCTATGACCTCAAAAAAATTGCCAATGCTTTTTTGGACAACAACTTTAACCACCGGTTCTCAGTCGAGAAACACAACACTTTGACTTTCAACTTCACCAATCTCTACCCTTCTAAGCTGGCACAAATGATTGATTAAAAAATTGGCATTCTATAGTATGACAAGGCACGTCCCCTGGTATTGACAGAATTTCCTATCCACTATACTGGCAATCAAAAATCAACAACGTATTTGATCAGGGTTGCTATCCACAATGCTGGAAATACCCAGCTATCATACCATTACTAAAACCAAAAAAGTCTCCCGTCAAGCTCACCAGCCAAAACAAACAAAAGTAGTTAGTTTGCCTTGTCAAATTGTTCGAGGTCTTAACACTAAACTTTCTAAATTATATGTAAACAGCTTATCTTTTGATTCACAGATTGTTGCACTCACAGAAACCTGGTTAAAACCTGATATTTATGATTATTCTGTTTTGCCTAAAAAGTATAACTTGTACAGCTGCGATCGCACCTCCTGCAAGGGGGGGTGGTGTTCTCATTGCTGTTGACTTTTGTATTTCCTATGAACAGATTCATTCTCATGAACATCCGGGTACTGAGTTCCTATGTGTTAAAATATTATGTAGCGGCCGCTCGTTGTATATTACTTGCTTATATATTCCTCCCCATTCTGATAATAACATTTACATATCCCATCGCCCAGCAACTTGTTTCGTCGTTGTTGACGGATATGTATCATTTTATAGTGGTTGGTGATTTTATTTTGCCACACGTTGTATGGTCTGTGAATGACACAACTTCGGCGAAATTACCAGCAACTTCTGATGATTTTATCGATGGCTTTCTAGAGTTAGGCCTATCACAAGTTAACAGAGTGCATAACTGTTGTAAAAAAATTTTAAATTTGATGTTTGTTTCTGACTATGATTGTAGTAATGTTGGTAAAGCACCCCCTCTAGTGCTTCCAGAGATACCTACCATCCATCCTTAGAACTTTCCTTTGAAATTCTTAGCCCTAGTCAAGCATCTTAAATTTTTTTTAAAAACCCGTTGTTTTCGTAAAACTAACTCTACTAAATTGAATGATCTTCTTCAGCACACTGATTGGTCTCACCTTTACTCTTGTAGTGCTATAGAAACTGCCTTTGCCCTTTTAATCAGGACTTAAAATTCACATTTAGATGTCTGTGTTCCCCTCACTTGTCTATCAAATGAAAATAAACCAAAATCTAAACCCCTATATATAAAAGCAAAGTCTATTTTTATTTCTGTTAACTATCTCAATCGTTGCAGATTAAACTTTTCCCGAGATCCCAATCAGTTTTATAAATATGTTCACACAAAACTTAAATCTTCTTGCTTGCTATCCTCGGTTTACCTTGATAATACGAAAGCAAGTTCCGATCCAGCTGTGGCTGATCTATTTGCTGAGTATTTTCAATCAGTATACACTTCAAATTTATATAGTACAGTAATAATTCCAATCCTTTTCAAATTCGAACTTCAAATTGAATATATGTCCCAGTTATTACTGAGTGTACGCTGCTAAGTGACCTTAACTCTATCAAACCAGGTTTCTTGCCTGGTCCAGATGGAGTGCCCGGTTGTATACTTAGATATTGTGCGGAATCACTTTATAAACCCTTACATAAATTATTTAACTTGTCGGTTGACTCAGCTGTGTTTCCTGGTATATTTATTATTCCTGTCTACAAAAATTCGTCTCAGTCTAACATAAAAATCTATAGGGGTATATCCAAGTTGTCTTCTATTCCGAATCTTTGAAGAAAATTGTACACTCTCAATTACAGCACTTATGTAGTTCAATTTGATCCCCTAACCATAACAGTTTTGAAAAGCGAAGATCTACTACCACCAACCTTCATGGGTTTACCTCACTTGCAATCCAAGGGTTTCAGACCAAAAGGCAAACAGACGTCGTTTTTACAGATTTTAGCAAATCATTTAATTCTGTAAGTCATTCTTTGTTGCTTCATAAATTAAAGATTATTGGATTTCCAGCAAAAACCTTATCGTGGCTTTCAGAAAACTTTTTCGGCCGGACAGAAAAAGTCGTTTTTAAATCGTGTGTATCCAAATCTATTTTTGTTAACTTTGGTTAAATTGGTTTTAATTGTTCAATATTTAAAGTCATGTCTTTTTGTAAAAGTACTCCTCATACTGCTCAATAATTGCTTGATGCTTCACCATTTGTCCGCGTTTTTGAAATTAGAGATTTAAGCATCACTCTTGATAGCAAATAGATAGAAACAAATAGATAGGATAGACCTACCCCCGTATTTAAGTAGACTTCTTTTAATTAACCTTCCATCCTTTTTGAACCGTATAGTTATTTATGGTGTAGTATTCATCACTAATCTACTTAATAGTGAAATCGACTCATCTGTTCTATTAAGTCGAATAAAACAAAACGTTTCTATTAGATCTACCCGTAACTTTTTATACTCGATACCGAAGGTAAAGAGTATATTGGGTTTGTGCAATGTCCGTCATGGTGTCTGTCCGTCCGTCCGTCTGTCCGTCTGTATGTTCGCAACTTTTTTCCACACCCTTCAATTTAGAGACTTCAAACTTTGCAAACCCCTTTATCTATGGCATAGTAAATTAAAGTGTCAAGATTGGAGTTCTACGATAACTAGGGGGCTGGCAAATCGATAAACTCGATAACGCAAAATCGATAGATCCAGCTATTTCGCAAGCCCTTACAGCTAGAACTACCAAATTTGGGGAGAAAATAGCTACTAACAATCCCCAAAGAACTGCCACGCCTACCCATTCCGCCCTCAGCGCCCCCGCAGCTCAAAAATAAAAATGCTCATATCTTCTACAGTTTTTGAGCTAGACCCATCAAATTTGGTGCCAAAATAGGTGTTCATAAAAACTTTAGATGCCACGCCCATCTATACTGCCCTATCCGCCCTCAAACACCCCAACGCTTGGCTAAAAACGGTAGTGCGTGTATCTTCCATAGTGTTCGAGTAAGAGTCACAGAATTTGGTAGGTAGATAACTGGTAGCGACCCCCCAAAAACTGCATCAAAGTTTTGGAGCCCCACCTACCCATTCAGCCCCCAGCCCCCCGGAGTTTAAAAACAGAAGTGCCTATATCTTTTACAGTTTTTGAGTTAGAGCCACCAAATTTTGTGCCAAAATAGGTGATTATAAACCACAAAAAAATGCACAAAAACTTTGGATACCACGCCAATCCATACTGCCCAAGCTGCCCCAAACCGCCCCAATGCTTCACTAAAAACGGGAATGCGTGTATTTTCCAAAGCGTTAAGGCTAGAGTCACCAAATTTGGTAGGAAAATAGCTATTAACGATCGTCAAAAAACTGCATCAAAGTTTTGGAGCCACGCCCTCCCGTTCCCCAGCCCCCTGCATTTTGAAATCAAAAACGCCTATATTTTCCACATTTTTTGAGCTAGAGACGCCAAATTTGATGCCAAGATTGGTGATGAAGAAACCCAAAAAATTTGGATGGCGGCCCCTACCCATACCGCCCCCAGCCCCCCCTCCACCATATTCTACTAACTTTGAGCTAGAGTCACCAAATTTGGTATGAAGATAGCAATTAACATCATAAATAGATCTGCAGCAAAACTTTGGACGCCACGCCCCCCATACCATACCCCAGCCCCCCTTCCACCATATTCTACTAACTTTGAGCTAGAGTCACCAAATTTGGTACGAGGATAGCAATTAACATCATAAAAAGATCTGTAGCTAAACTTTGGACGCCAGGCCCCCCATACCAGCCCCCAGACCCCAGCCCCCCTTCCACCATATTCTACTAACTTTGAGAGTAAGTCTCCAAATTCGGTTTGAGGATAGCTATTGACACGATACATAGATCTGTAGCAAAAATTTTGATGCCACGCCCCCATACCGCCCCAGCCCCTACCTTTAACAAACTTTGAGCTAAAGTCACCAAATTTGGAAGGAAGATAGCTTTTTGGCATCCCCATCTGCACCAGACAATCGTTGAGGCAGCGTACACCCCTGCCGTATCCACACACCATTGCAATCTACTCTCTTTTAATCTGTTTTACTACTGGTATCGAGTATACCGCAGTCGGGTGCGTCCGACTGCAACGTTTCTACTTGTTACCTCTTAGCCTTGATCGTTGCTCAAGCAACTTGTGAGGCAGACCCACGGCAGGCTTTCTCACATATAGCAGTTATAAATATATATATTGGTGATGATATAGAAACACGTATGAATTATTAGAATATATAAGTCAAAGACAAATCAAGTATTAGTAAACATAATTTCAATGATAATATTCTTAGCGGTGATTCGTCATCGAATGCAGACGTGTTTTTTATTGTGCTCCGATTAATTAATTCATAAAAGCAAAAGTCCAGTGAAATTTAAACCAAAACCTTTTATATATATATTTTACGCGAAAAGACGCTAAGGGCAAATAAACAAAAGATAAAAACAAAAGTTATACCGCGTTTAAGACAATGAGTCAACGCGAGAATTCTGCCCAGCCAGAACGCGAGCAACTCGAGCGACGTCGGCAGAGCAACGCTTACTTCTCTGTAGTTTCAGACCAGCCCGAGCTGTCAATTACCTCCAACCCGTCAATCGAACTCTCTTACACAGCTCGCGACACAGAATGTCTTGCTCACCGTCTCCGTCGCTTTTATCAAATGCTTCAACGCAATCCGACCGCGCGAAAATATTCTTGCTCCCCGTCTCTCTTAGCTTCGTCGGCAAGTACAGCGCCCTCTTTAGGTACCGCAATAGCACCTACAACATCAACTTCACCGGTGCCGACTGCCCGCTCAACAACGAGCTGCATCGTCAGCAAATCAAACTGCAAGCAGCAAAAATGTAAAGCCGGCCACGCAGACTGGTATGGATCGCTACATCCAAATCAAAACAAAGCTAAGTCCGCAACACTCTACTAATAAACCAAAAATTACTCGCAGCAACTAAAACATATTCCCAAATGAAACTGCAAACAACACCAATAAGTTTCACATAACACACACACGCCACGCCCCCCATACCATACCCCAGCCCCCCTTCCACCATATTCTTCTAACTTTGAGCTAGAGTCACCAAATTTGGTATGAGGATAGCAATTAACATCATAAATAGATCTGCAGCTAAACTTTGGACGCCACGCCCCCCATACCAGCCCCCAGACCCCAGCCCCCCTTCCACCATATTCTACTAACTTTGAGCTAAAGTCTCCAAATTCGGTTTGAGGATAGCTATTGACATGATACATAGATCTGTAGCGAAAATTTTGATGCCACGCCCCCATACCGCCCCAGCCTCTACCTTTAACAAACTTTGAGCTAGAGTCACCAAATTTGGAAGGAAGATAGCTTTTTGGCATCCCCATCTGCACCAGACAATCGTTGAGGCAGCGTACACCCCTGCCGTATCCACACAACATTGCAATCAGCTCTCTTTTAATCTGTTTTACTACTGGTATCGAGTATACCGCAGTCGGGTGCGTCCGACTGCAACGTTTCTACTTGTTTATCTTTTGTTTGGCATATCACTAAATATGCATCCGTTGTCATAATACTATCGTTACACCTAATTAATGCATCCATATGTTTACCCGTTTAACCACTCCTGTGTACTACATCAAAGTCATATTACTGGCACTCGTCCACTTTGCTATTCTTGGATTAATATCTATTTAATTTAACTTGGCTGCTAACGAGTTACTTACAAACCGTCATAGTTTTAAAATGTTTACCCTTTAGGTATATTCTAAACCTGCGAAAAGCATATATTATTGCTAGCGTTTCTAATTTAAAACTGTTTTGCTTCGCTTCTGCGTCCGTCGTGCGCTTTGAATAATAAAATATTGGATGCAATTTTCCATCCTCTTTTTTCTGCAAAAGCACTGCTTTATGCCCTAAAGCACTTGCATCACAATGCAGCTCAATGTCATTTTTATAATCATAAATTGACAGTAAGGGTGCTTCTAAAAGCTTTTACTTTAAATAAAGAAATTTTTTAACTCCTCCTCTTCAAATTTTAATTTTCTATCTCTTCTTATCAAATCTTACAACGGTTTTGCAACTACCTAAATATCCTTCATAAAACCTTCTAAAATATGAAAATTCCCCACTGCATTTAACTCTTTGTCATCTGTCTTAATTCCTTCTTTGGATACAAGGAATCCCAAAAAATTACCTGCAAAAATTCCCATTTGTCCAATCTCAACTCCAACTTATTTTCTACTACCCTCTTATGCCATGTTCACACTATGAAAAGTTAATCACGTCAGTACGATAATCAACTTGCGATAAACTTATGCGTTCACACATCAAACAGCTGTTTCGCACAAGATTAAGTTTGACAGCTGTTTGTTTACATTTATAAATCAAGCAAACTGAATAGCAAACAGCAGAAAAAATCTAAATTAAAGAAAAGTGAATAAAGATGGCGCCAAATGTTATTCAAATTATATTTTATATGATAAGAATTTTTGATATGGCAAAAATAATGGAGGATCTGCTCAAAACATCAAAACGTGAAGTAAAAGCCAAACTTCCGCATTTCTACCGCCATTTCCTCGTAGATGTGCGAGTTTTTTCTGGCAGATCGCAGATGTTGCAATCTGCTTTGCCATATTTCTATGAGGCAAATTTCTGCCCCATCGCACCAATTAACTCTTTTTTTTTTTTGCTGCCATTACTTCTTCGTTCTTTTTGTGACAGATAACAGCTGTTCGCATATGATTACTTCTAGCAAATTTAAGTTTTTTCATAGCAATCAGCTTTGAACAATGCAAAAACAGCGCCATCTGTGGTTTTTGTTAAACAAACACAGGGTTGCACTCCAATAAACATCATGTTTAAAAGTTAAACACGTCAGTGAAGTGTTTACGTTTGACAGTTCTTGTATGAGTTAAACGCGCGTTTACAAGATGATTAGCGCTTAAATCACGTCAACGACGCTAATCACGTGATTAACTGGTATATCAGAACATGGCATTAAACACTTAATATTAATTTTTAAATGTTCGTCCATATTTTTACTTGCTATCATAATATCATCCATATATTTTACGACTTTATTATCTCTGATCATGTCTACAATTAAGCTATTTATAAACCGTTGAAATACCTGTGGGGCGTTTTTCAGACCCATTGGCATCCTTAAAAACTCAAATTGACATAGTGGAGCTACAAACGAGGTGTATTTGATTGATTCGTTACAAACAAATACATGAAAATAACCATTTAATAGATAAAGGTTTGTAAACACTGATTTGCCAGCTAAGCTATCTAGTAAATCATCAATTAAAGGCACTGGGTAATAATCCTTAACTAGGACTTTACTAAGTCTCCAAAAATCAATGCACATATTTAGATCACCCGACTTTTTCTTGACTAAAACAATCGGCGATGCGTAATTAGAGCTAAAAGGAGCTAAAAGAGCTAATATATTCATCTAACATAAACTGTATATCTTCTTTTTCTGCATATGATAACAGATAACATGATAACATTAGTTCTAATAGCATTTACATATGCACTTTCAAATAGTTTTATAAATTTATCCTGTAAATAATATTCTACTTTACCACCAACATTGTAAATAATTCAGTTTTTGATAGCATCTAAAACATTAATGCTCAGCATAGATTGCTCAAAATCATTTTGCATAATGTTTGTTCGCACTTGACAATTTTTAAACATTTTTCCGTTAATCTTTCTCTCTCATTTACTTTTTTTTATTTATTTATTTATCAATGTCCAATAACTTTCCGTTATCTAACAATTTATTAATAGCTAACAATTTTTCATTTACTAACACTTTATCAACATCTAACAATGTTTTATTTTCTAATAATTCAACTTCTTCTTTTTGGTTATCTAACATTTTCTTTTGATCGAACAATTTACAATCAGCCAATTGGCTTACATTAAGCCCAAAATACTGCTTCTTGTGCATGTTTGTCGTCGACTACCGATTCTCCAGCGTTGCCTTTCCGTGGTAGATTAATATCTGCAAGCGCCTTATTCATGGTGTCGGGAATAGTAAAGCACTGCAGCCTGGTGCTCAAGCTTGCCACTGGTATGCCTTTGATGAGCCCATCCAGTAATTCCTCCTGGTCCATGTCTACGTCCCGAGCGAACCAAACTTTGCTTTCATAATGGTTTATGAATTTTTTTCTCCGAAGTCCACCGGCGCGCCTGAAATTTGCGCCGCCGCTCCGCCTTAAACGTCTTCTCAATTAATTCGATCGCATCGAAAGGGGTCGGTGTGCATTCACTCTCTGCCGTTTTCCCTTTTACCTTGCTTAGCAACAGCATTTGCTGATTTGTTTCGGTGCAGCTGGCAAACATTTTTAAACTGCATAATCCATTTACGTATTGCCTCTTGTCCCGTTAATTCCAGTAAAATTTCCTTCGCTGGCTGATATGCGGAAGGATTCCGCATCATGTTGTCGCTCGTTTTCTGGTTTCGCAGCAAGTCACCCAGTATGTTAGCCACATGGTTTTCAAGCATTTTGCCGCCAGTTTGCATCGGTTTATCATCTTCTCCACACTGTCGCTTACTGACTGGCAATGCAGTCATCTCTTTCTGTTTCATTATTTGAAACAACGTTGCTGTTTTTCAGCTGAATTTCCCCAAAATGATTTAGCACTTGCTGAATTTGCTTTTGCAAATTTTCCACTATCTTTATACTCTATATTTTTAATTTTACTTCTGTTGCTTGATCATTGCTGCTTGCTCGTGCCCAACTGCTCCCTCTTCATCATTCAGCTCAGTTGCATAATTCGGGTCTAGCTCAGGCTTATCACCACGTTCCGCCATTGGAAATGCGCACAAGCGTGCAGGCGTCTTCGATCAGAACCTTTTCCACCATATATTATTAACTTTGAGTTAGAGTCACCAAATTTTGTAGGCAGATAGCAAATAACATCATATACCCTAATTGCATTAGGTTGCATCCGTCATTAACAGCAAGTCGCGGATGTAGGTGATTCCACTACAAATCCAATTCATCCACATCCTGTTTTAACAGGGGTTTTGTTTTTTTTCATGCACTTGGTGACCAGCTGCTGTTTTACCCAAATTGGCACTGTTTAAACGAGTATCGATAGGAAATTTCATACTATCGACTATGTAAAAGTGCTGTTCATTGCTCTGTTATGTTAAACTCTAACATCAGTTGCATTTCCCAGTTGGTCGGTTTTCGACCAACTGGGAAATGCAACCGACCAAGGGGGAAATTTGAACAAGATTCTCATTGTGCATAGGGGAATCTTATATAAACGGAAGCAACATTCGCGAGTTCCAATTACATACTTGCATCCGGCTTGTAGTGGAATCGGGGTAATACACAGATCTGCAGCATACATTTGGATGTAACGCCCCAAAACGCCCCCAGCCCCCTTCCCAAAACTTAAACATATAAGCTTTTGTATTTCCTTGGTGACGGTTGTGTTTTTGAGTGCTCTCAATAATTTATTATTTTCTTGTGTTTGTGTGCGGAGTTTTATTTGGTAAACAATTCTAGCAGTGATCGCAAATATACGTTATATATATTTTTGTGTGCATCAATTGATTGCCGACTTAAATCTCATGTTAATTTGCAGTTGAACTTACGCTGCAGTGCTTTCAAATATAGAAAACAAAAGTTAATAAATGCAAACATACATATATTTGCATTTGCATATTTTGTGTTGTCTTTCGTATACAAACAACAAACAGCTTGTCTATTTTTCTTGCTCTTGCTTGGCAGCATCAGTCCTCTAACATTTTCGTTCACTCTTACACCAACGCGCTCACGCTCTCTCACTTAAGCGCTCTTCTGATATTTACCGTTTCTATAGTGCTCATTGCATAGTCACTTTTATACTTCATTCTTGCACCCTTATTATACCCTGAACCCATAAAATGGGTAAATCAGGGTATAATGGTTTTGTGCAAAAGTATGTAACAGGCAGAAGGAAGCATCTCCGAACCCATTAAGTATATATATTCTTGATCAGAATCAAAAGCCGAGTCGATATGACCATGTCCGTCTGTCCGTCCGTCTGTCCGTCTGTCTGTCTGTCCGTCTGTCCGTCTGTATGAACGCGTAGATCTCAGAGACTACAAGAGCTAGAGACTTCAGATTTGGAATATAAGTTCTCCTATACCATAAGCAGAACAGGTTTGTTTCAAATTATCGATAACTACTATGGTTTTCGATATACACATGGAATCGATAACAAAAAATATCGAATTTGGAAAATGTAAAAATGAGGGTTGGTGTAATGGGTAACGATAGAACTTTTCTCATTTTCTAATTTCGTCCAAATCGGTTAGGAAACACCAGAGATATCGTAAAGTTAAGTCAGTTATGAGTTTTGTTTAAAGTGATCATTATTTGAAGCATACTTATAGGACGCAAGGACTGCAACTGGGTTCAGGGTATCTTCTGGTCGGGCTTTCCCGACTAGAGCCTTCTTACTTGTTTAATTTAGAAAAATCCCTCGTAAACCAACAACAAGTAAGGGGAACACAAATATCCAAAAATGAATTCAAAGTCCTTTAAAAATGGCAATGACAATTTCTATATCACTACAAAAATAAAGGTGAGACCAATTAGTATGCTGAAGAAGATCATTCAATTTAGTAATGTTAGTTTAAAGAAAACAACGGGTCTTAAAGGAATTTTTAGATGCTGGACTAGGGTAAAGAATTTCAATGGTAGGTATCTCTGGAAGCACTAGAAGGGGTACTCTACCATCATTACTACAATCAGAGTCAGAAACAAATATCAATTCTAATATTATTATTACAGTTAAAAACCCTGTTACATTGTGGTATGCCTAACTCTAGAAGGCCATCGATTAAATCATCAGAAGTTGCTGGTAATTGCGCCGAAGATGTGTCATTCACAGAGCATACAACATGTGGCAAATTAAAATCACCAACCACTTTAAGTTGATATATATCCGTCAACAGAGACGAAACGAGTTGCAGGGCATTCAAATGGAATATGTAAATGTTATCAGAATGGGGAGGAATATATGAACAAGTAATAAACAATGAGCGGCCGCTACATAATATAACACATGGGAACTCAATACCCGGGTGATCATGAGAATGAATCTGTTCATATGAAATAGAAAAGTCAACAGCAATGAGAACAACGCCCTCCTTGCGGAAGGAGCGATCGCATCTGTACAAGTTATACTTATTAGGCAACACGGAATAATCATATATGTATATCAGGTTTTAACCAGGTTTATGTGCGTGCAACAATCTGTGAATCAAAGGATAAGCTTTTTACATAAAATTTAAAAAGTTTAGTGTTAAGGCCTCGAACATTTTATTAGGCCAAACTTTCTCTTTTTATTAGTTTTTGCCGCCGAAGTTGAGGCAACAGGATGGATAACTGGCGGTGCACTACTGATTCTTATAACATTATTAGTATTTATTCGCCTGTTCACAAACTTTTTTACAACGAGCTTTGGTGGCCAAAACTTTTCAGAACAAATTTTTACGATCGAAGAGGTTTGGTGGGTCAGACAGGTGCAGCTCTGAGCGATATATGGTCCGAAGTATTTTTACGCTTCGGAGATTCTACCATTACCTTGCCATTTTTAAAATTAGACTCTCGCTCTTTGAAAGAAAAATGCAAGTTGTTAAATGCAACATGCATAGCTTTAAAGCCTAGGTGACTCTGCCTCATGAACTGGGATGAGACATTCAGCACTGCGTTGCAGGGCTCAGAGTACCATTTCAGGCCAGTGTCTGCAAGTAAACAGTCTGTAATTTTGGCAGTGAAGCCAGCACATTTCATATGGATTATGTTATCACATAACCGACATAAAATAAAGTCTTGGTTGTTTGACCCAACCAATTTACAATTTGAACTACAGCAAACAAGCAATTTGAATATAATTAAATAAGTAAATAAACAAACAAATTGATATGCTTTATCAAAGAAAAACAAGTAAGAAGGCTATAGTCGGGATAGCCCGACCAGAAGATACCCTGAACCCAGTTGCAGTCCTTGCGTCCTAAAAGTATGCTTCAAATAATGATCACTTTAAAAAAATTCACAACTGACTTAACTTTACGATATCTCTGGTGTTTCTTAACCGATTTGAAATTTTGAGTTCTATCGTTACCCATTACACCAACCCCCATTTTTAAATTTTCCAAATTCGATATTTTTTTGTTATCGATTCCATGTGTATATATCCAGAGTAGTTATCGATAATTTGAAACTTGTTCTGATTATGGTATAGGAGAACTTATATTCCAAATCTGAAGTCTCTAGCTCTTGTAGTCTCTGAGATCTACGCGTTCATACAGACGGACAGACAAACAGACGAACAGACGGACGGACAGACGGACATGGCCATATCGACTCGGCTATAGATACTGATCAAGAATATATATACTTTATGGGGTCGGAGATGCTTCCTTCTGCCTGTTACATACTTTTGCACAATACCATTATACCCTGATTTACCCATTTTATGGGATCAGGGATTAAAAATTAAGTTTAAAGTAAAATTTAAAATTATATGAAGTTCTGAAAGTAAATTAAGGTTGAAATAATTATAAAGTTAACGTTAAAGCTCTGGGGAATTCAACAAGAAAATAAGTGGCCCAACATTTGTTGCGTGGATTGGGAAAAACCCAGAAAAACCCAATCAGACCAGTTTTAGATTAGTGATTAGTGGTTACGATTAGATAAGGCAGAAAGGATAGATCGTTTTAGTATTGGAGTCGAGGTCTCCAGAGAGACAAGAGAA
Organism: Scaptomyza polygonia; assembly: GCA_035044585.1. Classification (NCBI taxonomy): domain Eukaryota; kingdom Metazoa; phylum Arthropoda; class Insecta; order Diptera; family Drosophilidae; genus Scaptomyza; species Scaptomyza polygonia. The sequence continues at coordinate 77,264 of JAWNNU010001940.1, read as the reverse complement.
TAAAGCTTGTTGTAGTCAGAACACAATACGCGAAATGGTTCATGAATTAAATAGTTGCTGATGCAACGATCGAGGCTAAGGGGTAAAAAGTTACGTGTGGATCTAATAGGAACATTTAATTTTATTCGACTTAGAAGAACTGATGAGTCGATTTCACCATTAAGTAGATTATTGATAAATACTACACCATGCATAATTCTGCTGTTCAACAGGGAAGGAAAATTAATTAAGAGAAGTCTACTTGAATAAGGGGGTAGGTCTATTCCAGGAACCCAGTTAAAACATCCAGGAACCCAGTTAAAACATCTAAGCGCAAACAGAAGAAATTTCCTCAGCATAGATTCAATTCTATCCTGGTGAATCCCGTATTGCGAGGACCACACACAAGATCCATACTCCAGGATGGGACGTACTAAGGATGTATATAGCGTTTTAGAGGTGTAGGGATCATTAAACTCTTTTGACCACCGCTTGATGAAGCCAAGAGCGTTTATGGCCTAATTGACCATAGTATTCAAGTTGACTTCTTTTAATTATTCTTCCTTCCCTCTTAAACCATAGAATTATGCATGGTGTAGTATTCGTCACTTATCTACTTAATGATGAAATCGACTCATCAGTTCTATTAAGTCGAATAAAATTAAATGTTCCAATTAGATCTACCCGTAACTTTTTACCTCTTAGCGTCGATCGTTGCTCAAGCAACTATCTAATTCATGAACCATTTTCTGTTATATGATCTGACTATAACAGGCTGTTTTCTCTTGTCTCTCTGGAAACCTCAACTCCAGTACTAAAACGATCGATCCTTTTTTCTTTATCTAATCGTTACCACGATTCAATAATCTTCCGCAGGTCTGATTGGGTTTTTCCCAATCCATGCAACAAATGTTGGACCACTTATTATCTTGTGTACTTCACAGAGCTTTAACGATAACTTTTTAACTTTTTTACCTTTATATAATTTCAGATTTAAATATAATTTTAGATTTTTCTTTTAATTTAATTATTTTTACCATAATTATTTTATATAAATTTTAATTTCATGTCAGCTCCTCATAGCTGACAATAAATATATGAACAACTATAAGATAGACCCTTCAACTTTGGAAGATAAATAGCTTTTTGCCTTCCCCATCTGAATCAGACAATATTTAATCAGGTCTCTTTATTATAATCAGGTCTCTTTTTATCGGCTTGAGTACTTGTATCGATTATACCGCAGTCGGTTGCGTCCGACTGCAACGTGTCTAATTGTTTTATTTGTTTCAATGCTACTCTTGAAGATGATAGCCGGTTACTTTAATATATATTTATTTGAATATATATTGACTTATATTTAGCTCGCGTCTCTATTAAATATGAAGTAAGGTTGATGTTATCGAGTCCCTTTCATCTCTACGAAAGATCGATCTGAAAACCTCCACATTCTTCAGTAGTATATCGATCTGTGGTACTACCCCCTACAACTATCAGCCTACATTAATGTATTGCTTCTTTCCGAAACACACCTCACTAACAAATATAGGGTACAAATCACCCCGACGGTAAAGCCCACGGTGGAACCGGTTTTTTTTATCACAAGCCGTCTCAAACACCACTACCATTAAAATATTGCTAGAATTTTTCTACAGGCTACATCTTTAAAAGTACACTTGGATAGTGGTAACCAACTAAAGTGGTAACCTTCACGTTATACCATATTGGAATTCTTCAACTCTCTAGAAGAACACTTTTTAGCAGCAAGAGACTATAAGGCCAAGCTCACACACTGGGGATTTTGTCTCGTGACTCCAAAAGGAAACAAGCTCTATAATTCAATCATAAAAGCAACCACTTTTCTCTGGGCAGACTAACATACTACAGATCATAAAAAACTACCCGATCTATTTGACTTTGCAGTTACCAAAAATATCTCGCGCAGTTTGACAAGCGCTTGTTTTAATAAACCTATAACGACACCCAGAATCCATTTATCGAACCGGTAAGTCGACTTTACAAAAGAACTAAGTGGCTCAGATACAAAATATAAATAAGCTCACATATTGAGCTTAAGCCACGTCTCGAAGATGAAGCTGACATTGAAACTTTTGTTCACACTCTGGAGTCCGTCTTCGTCGCCGCAGCTTGCACCTTAACGCCTCAAACAGAAAACACAACATACAACCAAAAGAAGACAAATCTACAAATTGAACAGCTAGTTCTTGAAAAGCGGCGCTTACGACGAGAATGGCAACTGAACAGATCGCCATCAGCAAAAAAAAAAAAACTAAAAGACGCCACACGAGAACTCACCATAGCGTAGAAACACGAAGAAAGCTCAACGCTGTTAAACAGGTAAGCCTGTAATTTATCTCGCAGGCTGCTGGGCCCGCAGCGATGAAGAAATAGCTAGCACATTGTGAGGTTGCGAATATCGCCAAAAACAATTGAGTTTTTTTGGACAGACGCTTTTATACAGACGTGAATGTGACAAATGCAGTGCAAAGCCTCTATATCAGCATCAGAAGGGCAAAGCTTCTCTATTAGTAACAGAGAAAGGTGCTTGGCTTAAAAGCTCTTATGTCAATGCACATGCACAGCTGATGCAAAGAAAAGCTCGATCTGACAAATCGAAGCTTTTTCTAATTGGCGCATACTTCCGCTCTGTGCATGCACTTCATTCTTTGGTCAGAATTGCATAAAATCAAGATCGCAGTTTTCTTATTTTAAACACGTCACGTGCGAAAAATGCGGAAATTTGAATCAACAAGCATCCGAGCCAGCGCGCACCACCGACATCGTTTTATACCAATGTTTATTAAATCGCCTCAAATCTACAACCCTGCGCCAAGTATATTTCACCGATTTTGTAGAATTCGGTGGCTCGGCAGGGCTTTAGCTAAAGTTTCCGTAAGACTTCGTCTACTTTACAAACCATATTGAAAGGTTCATCACCCGCTAATAGTCGACTTGGAAGTAGAAGCGTTCTGGATGTACCAACAATTGCACTCTGTGTGGATCCTAGAGTTAGTTTATCACCTGCTCCAAAACAGCAAATCGGACTTCAAATAAGTGCTTTAAACACCAATAGTTAATATAAATTTTAACGATATTGGAGAACAGTTTGTTTGAAATTTAAAATCATTAATACTAGTTATATAATGTTCATTCTTTTATAGTTTTGCGCTTTTACTGATTTGTTGCAACTGCCAAATTTAACTTTCATCACCTACAGCCAGTTCGCGTCAACAGGCCTGCTGACTTCGTTGGATAAATAAAGGTCGTAAGTACGGCTTAGCCGGAAATGTTTGATTAAACAAAAAAAACAGAAAAATTGTGTTTGTTGTCATTTGGCTAATTTTTTCCTTTTTACTGCAATACTGGTTAGCATCTCTGATATAAATTTAACAAACATTGACTTGAAATAGAAATATATATTTACATAATTTATTGCATCAAAATTTGTGCATAATTAAATCTAAAATTGTATTTTTGTTTTATGTTTGAAATGTGACTTTTGATATGACAGGTTTGTGAAAGGAAAAGTATGATATGTAATTCATTAATGATACACTTAAATTTCTAGCAAATACTAAATCTATATTGGTTAGAGCTAAGGTGGTTGCTGCATTTTTAATATACTTTAATTTGAATTTTTCTTCCATAAATTCTGCAAATGAACAATCATTTGTCATTTCTAAATTTAAATCACCTACGATGAGCATGTCCACCTCGGTGTCAACTGTGAAATTCTTGTCTATTAGTGCAGTGAGGTGAGAATATTTCATCAAAGCAGAAAAAAGTATTTGTTGCTTGTTGTTTTGGGAAACATTTGGATGAAAGTACACAGAGCCAAGAATAAATTTTTTTTGATTATTAATTTTAATATCAGACAGACAAATTCGAATATTTAATTTTAAAACACAACTTAGCTGAACTTCTATTCCGTAAATTTAAAATATTCACTCTGTTACGCAGCGAAGCTACGTTTCTTTTTACAGGCGGCATTGTTCAACATTCATTTAAATTAAATTAAATTAACTTAATTGCCAGTAACTGTTCACAAGATGCGAAAATCAGGGCTGCCATATATGATATTTTTGCACGGACATATTTATTGTTTTGATGTGCAACACAAACAATAAAACATGATTTCGAAAACTTGCACGCAAACATATTTTATTGTGTTATAATTGTTTTGGGCTGACGCTTAAGCTGAGCTTGTTCACCCCTGGCACGGAAGAATTTATGTATGAAAATTTAATTATGCCCGAATATCTTAATGAAATTTCAACATTTAGAAGCTATCAGTCATGACCGCATGTATGTCAAACGAAAGGAAATCAAGTCTACTTTGTATTAAAACAAGTTTTAATCGATTCTCTGGCGGAATTTTTGAGCTATGTCCAATTGAAAAAAAAGTAGTGATTTTTGCACTGATTTTTTGCCTTAAAAAGTTATATATTTGGCAAAATTATTAGAAATTTGATTGTGGGAATGTTTGTTTACCTCATCTCAACTTAAATTTGAAAAACTCAGATTAATTGATTGATTATTGAGATTGCTAGAGCAATTTAAAGTCTTCAAAATGAAGCAAAATTTTGCATGTTTTTGGTCTCATTTTTTTAATAGAAAATGTAATCACTTCATACATATATATAGCTTAAAATAAAAGTCGAAGCCTTGGCTTTAAAATGAAATTAATTTAAAGAAAAATCTATTCATTAGTTCATGAGCAATGAGCGATTTTGTGAAGCAACCATATTACAACAACAACTTTTTTGGATAGCACACTCATACCGAGACGTAAGACGTATTCTACGTCAAAAGGGAACATTATATTTGCAACAAACTTTGTAAGAGCACTTATTTTATTGGTAATGTTATTTGTAACAAAGTATTTGAATTCTTTGTATAAGCCTTATGCTATAATCTCGATTAACTTTTGCAATGTATACTCTACGAAAATATCTGAAAATGGAATATGTTTTTGAAGTAACATAAATTAAATAATTTTCTTTGAAGGCATCTTAAGTATTTAGAGCCGCAGTGCTGTTTAGGGTAGGACAGCAGTATTATTATCGCAGATCCTACAGGTAGGGTGGGTATAGAAGGAGAACAATCGTGTTTATGACAAAAAGCTGAATTCTAGCTAACCGCTCAGCACTGCTGCCGTGGGCTAGAAACTCACCACAAGCCGAGCTTTTAACGGAGTTAGTTTAAGCTGGAGAAGTCAGTTGAAAATTTACAAGTGTCGCAAGAGGTCAAATGTTTATTTACAAAAGTTCAATTTAAATAAAGTTCCACTAAAATACATAAATCCTCCCACGTTTCAATTCGACGAAACCAAAAATCTACGTGCGAAGCCTCCGACATTTTCATGGTACTTCGAGCCGGCTTTTAACCCTCTAACAGGTAAAATTGATTTTGCTCATAATTTCTATATATTTTAAAAACGGTGCTAGAAACTGAAAAATTAAGTCAGTTTTGAATCGGACTTCGCCGACAGTTAAAAATTAATTAAGGCAGCCTCAGGACAGCCTTACCCGTTCAGCCTTAAAAAAAAATTGTCAAGTAGATTAGAGGGTTTATTATTATTTTTTTATATTTTCGAATGAATTTCACATTTTATTTATTTATTTTGTAATTTATTTATTTAATTATTTATTGTCAGCTATGAACAGCTGACATGAAAATAAAATTAATTAACAAATTATAATAAAAATAATTAAGTTTAAAGTAAAATTTAAAATTATGTGTAGTTCTGAAAGTAAATTAAGGTTGAAATAATTATAAAGTTAACGTTAAAGCTCTGGGAAATTCAACAAGAAAATAAGTGGCCCAACATTTGTTGCGTGGATTGGGAAAAACCCAGAAAAACCCAATCAGACCAGTGGCAGATTAGTGATTAGTGGTTACGATAAGATAAGGCAGAAAGGATAGATTTTTTTAGTACAGAGAGACAAGAGAATAAAGCTTGTTATAGTCAGAACATAATACACGAAATGGTTCATGAATTAAATAGTTGCTGTAGCAATGATCTAGGCTAAGGGGTAAAAAGTTACGTGTGGATCTAATGGGAACATTTAATTTTATTCGACTTAGAAGAACTGATGTGTGAATTTCACCAATAAGTAGATTAGTGATAAATACTACACCATGCATAATTCTACGGTACAACAGGGAAGGAAGATTAATTAAAAGAAGTCTACTTGAATACGGGGGTAGGTCTATACCAGGAACCCAGTTAAAACATCTAAGCGCAAACAGAAGAAATTTCCTCTGCACAGACTCAATTCTATCCTGGTGAATCCCGTATTGCGAGGACCACACACAAGATCCATACTCCAGGATGGGACGTACTAAGGATGTATATAGCGTTTTAGAGGTGTAGGGATCATTAAACTCTTTTGACCACCGCTTGATGAAGCCAAGAACGTTTATGGCCTTATTGACCATCGACGATATGTGAGAATCAAATTTTAATTTGCTTTCAAGAATGATGCACAAATCTTTAATTTCAAAAACGCGGACAAGTGGTGAAGCATCAAGCACGTAGTGAGCAGTATGTGGGGTACCTCTACAAAAAGTCATGATTTTACATTTTGATCAATTTAAATTAAGTAAGTTATAACGGCACCAAGCCGACAGTGCACCTAAGTCTGACTGTAGTAAGTTACAAAGAGAATCATCATTATAGGTGAAACATAGCTTTACATCATCAGCAAACATAAATACACGAGAATTAGTAACAACAGCAGGAAGATCGTTAATAAAGAGTTTAAATAGCAATGGTCCTAGGTGACTCCCCTGAGGGACACCAGAGGTAACAAAAATAGATTTGGATACAGAAGATTTAAAAACCACTTTTTGTGTTCGGCCACACAAGTACTCAGAAAGCCACGACAAGAGTTTCGCTGGAAATCCAATAATATTTAGTTTTTCGAGCAGCAAACAATGACTAACAGAATCAAATGCCTTACTAAAATCTGTGTAAACGACGTCAGTTTGCATTTTGTCCTGAAACCCTTTGATAACAATTGAGGTGAACTCAAGAAGGTTAGTGGTAGTAGATCTTCGCCTAACAAAACCGTGTTAATAAGGGGATAAAATTGAACAACATAAGTGCTGCAATTGAGAGCATATAATTTTTTCAAAGACTTACGGAATGGCAGACAACTTGGATATACCCCTATAGTTTTTAACGTTAGACTTAGAAGAATTTTTATGGAGTGGAATAATAAAAGATTCCTTCCATATACCAGGAAACACAGCTGAGTCAACCGAAAAGTTAAATAATTTATGTAAAGGTTTACAAAGTGAATCCGCTAAGTATCTAAGTATACAACCTGGCACTCCATCTGGACCGGGCAAGAAGCCGGGTTTGATAGAGTTATGGTCGCCTAGTAGCGTACACTCAGCTATAACGGGGACATAAATGCCGTTTGACGCTTGGACTTGAAAAGGATAGGAATTATTGCAACTATATGAACTCGATGAGTATACAGATTGAAAATACTCAGCAAAGAGATCGGCCACTGCCTGATCGGAATTTGCTTTTGTATTATCAAGGTAAACCGAGGATGGCAAGCAAGAATATTTACGTTTAGAGTTAACAAATTTATAAAACTGTTTTGGATCACTGTTGATGGAAAAAGTTTGATCTGCAACGATAATAACGAGATAATTGTTGTAACAAAAAGTGTTTACCGAAGTAAAATTTGACTTTGCAATTATATACGAGGATAAATCTATAGTATTTCCAGATATTTTAAATATTTTATAGGATCTTGTTTACATGTTTTTTAATTTTGAGAGTTCCCTCGTAAACCAAGGTGGTTTATTTTCACTTAAAGGAACAGTGAGGGGAACACAGATATCCAAATGCGAATTCAAAGTCCTGTAAAAAATGGTGATGGCAGTTTCTATATCACTACACGAATAAAGGTGAGACCAATTAGTGTGTTGAAGAAGATCATTCAATTTTTTAAAGTTAGTTTTACGAAAACATCGGATATTTAAAGAATTGTTTGATGCTGGTCTGTGGCTAAGAAGTTCAAATGAAAGTTCTAAAGTTGGACGGTAGGTATCTTCAGGAAGCACTAGAGGGGATACTCTACTAACATTACTACAATCAGAATCAGAAACGAATATCAAATCTAACATTTTATTACTACTGTTATGCACCCTGTTAACTTTTGATAGGCCTAACTCTAAAAGGCCCTCGATAAAATCATCAGAAGTGGCCGGTAATTGTTAGTTGATCAATATCCGTCAACAACGACGTAACAAGTTGCAGGTCATTCAGATGGGATATGTAAATGTTATTATCAGAATTGGGAGGAATATATGAGCAAGTAATATACAATGAGCGGCCGCTACATAATATTTTAACACAAAGAAACTCTATACCAGGATGATCATAGGAATGAATCTGTTCAGAGGAAATACAAGAGTCAACAGCTATGAGAACACCGCCCCCCTTACGGTTGGTGCGATCGCATCTGTACAAGTTATACTTATTAGGCAAAACGGAATAATCAGATATATTAGGTTTTAACCAGGTTTCTGTGAATGCAACTATCTGTGAATCAAAGGACAAGCTGTTTACATAAAGTTTAGAAAGTTTAGTGTTAAGGTCTCGAACATTTTGATAGACCAAGCTAACTACTTTTATAAGTTTTTTGCCGTCGAAGTTGAGGCAACAGGATGGATAACAGGCGGTGCACTACTGATTCTTATACCATTATTAACATTGTTTCGCCGATTAACATACTCCTTTACCACGAGCTTTGGTGGCCAAAACTTTTCAGAACAAATTGTTGCGAAAAGTTCGGGCGGAACACTCAGCTTGAAGGAAGATATGCTCCGGGCATGTTTAAACTTAAACTTTTCAACATTAATAAACAGGGAGTCAATTTTACTTTTAAAATAGGCACTCACATCATCCAACGAAGTGTCGGAAGCTAGCCTAGACACGAATATAAATTTATTGATAGGCACAACAAATAGAGGTTTAGGGGCCCCAAGTGAACCTATAGTAGAATTAATTGGGACGCATGCTGTTGAAATTGAGGGTTCATTTATGGGATCGGGAGTAGAGTCATTGACTCTGTTAATATCCGGGTTGCGAGCGGGCGAATTAAATAACATCAATGGGCTTGTTAATGTGCCCATTGGAGGATTTGCACAAGGGACTAGGAGAGGTTTGATGGGTTGGGTAGGTGGCGCTTTTAACGAATTACTGTCCGAAGCCTTTTTTCGCTTCGGGGAATCTACCAGTACCCTGCCATTTTTAAAATTGGACTCTAGCTCTTTGAAGGATACATGCAAGTTGTTAAACGCAACCTGCATAGCTTTAAAGCCTGCGTGAGTCTGCCTAATGAACTTTGAAGATTCATTTACCACTTCTCTGCAGGGCTCACAGTACCATTTCAAGCTAGTATTTGCTAGTAAGCAGTCTCTAATTTTAGCTGTAAAGCCAGAACATTTCAAGTGGATCATGTTATCACATAATCTACATAAAATGAAGTCTTGGTTGTTTGACCCAACCAATTTGCAACTTGTACTGCAACAAACAAGCATATCGATAATAATTTAATAAATAAGGAATGACCTAGAAAAGTTGATATGCTTTATCAAACTTAAAGTAGGGTGCTAGAATGAAGTAAGTAAGTGACAATTCAATGAGCACTATAGAAATGGTAAAAATCAGAAGAGCGCTTAAGCGAGAGAGCGTGAGCGCACTAGCAGATTTATCCGCACGTACGTCGGATAAGAGCGGACGAAAACGTGAGAGGACTGATGCTGGCAAGCAAGAGCAAGAAAAATAGACAAGCTGTTTGTTGTTAGTGTAGGAAAAACAACACAGAGTACACAGAGTAAGCAAACGCAAATATATGTTTGTATTAATATGCGTTTGTTTTCTATATTGCAAAGCACTGCAGCGTAAGTTCTACTGCAAGTTAAAATGAGATTAAAGTCGGCAATAAATTGATGCACACAAAAATATATATATACAACGTATATCTGCGATCACTGCCAGAATTGTTTACCAAATAAAACCAATTAAAACTCCGTAAACACACACAAGAAAACAATTATTGAGGGCTCTCAAAAACACAACCGTCACCAACGAAAGACAAAAGCTTATGTGATATTGAAAAAAACATTTTTTAAATCAGAACAGCTTAAATGTAAGTTACATTTTTCGCACATACATTGCGTCTGTGATGTTTTGCACAGTTTACACTTCTGTTAAACCCTGAACCCATAAAATGGGTAAATCAGGGTATAATGGTTTTGTGCAATAGTATGTAACAGTCAGAAGGAACCATCTCCGACCCCATTGTCTGTCTGTCCGTCTGTATGAACGCGTAGATCTCAGAGACTACAAGAGCTAGAGACTTCAGATTTTGAATAAAAGTTCTCCTATACCATAAGCAGAACAAGTTTGTTTCAAATTATCGATAACTACTCTGGTTTTCGATATACACATGGAATCGATAACAAAAAATATCGAATTTGGAAAATGTAAAAATGGGGGTTGGTGTAATGGGTAACGATAGAACTTTTCAAATTTTCTAATTTCGTCCAAATCGGTTAGGAAACACCAGAGATATCGTAAAGTTAAGTCAGTTATGAGTTTTGTTTAAAGTGATCATTATTTGAAGCATACTTTTAGGACGCAAGGACTGCAACTGGGTTCAGAGTATCTTCTGATCGGGCTATCCCGACTAGAGCCTTCTTACTTGTTTCCAGTATCTTTGGGCAAACCATTTTGGGTAATGCATATATCCGTCGAATCGTTCATCAGCAACAGGATGTTTAGCCTTTTTTCCAATTTGGTTCAGAGTTTGTGGGGTATTACTTCGGCTTTTTCTGCCTACAGGTCGTTTTTCAGAATACTTGACTAAACATTTTGCAATTTCATCCCTAAAATTTGATAAATGCAAAATTATCCTCTGATATATGTGTTGAATCTCTTTTTTTTCAGCCTGCACTCGACGATAAATGACATAAGCATTTGTAGCTGCCATATCCACTAAGTGGTTTAGTAATAAAGTCATTGGATTTCGCGTTTTTGCGCGTATGTGGTATCGTCCCATTAACCCATCCATGAGATCAACCCCTCCCATATGTGCGTTATATTCCTTGACGATCTGAGGGCTGTCCACACTAATATATAGCTTCTTTTTGCGATTATATCTTGTCGCCAACTTATGTCGATATCAATTTAACGGCTTTGTTATCTTTCCAAATGACACTTGCAATATCAATGCCGTAAGCACTACTCATATACGATTCTGAATACCCTCTTTCTCTTGCATTTATGTCTTTGTCTAAAGGAAACTTACAACAGGCTATTGTGTTCGCTTTGACAGTACTTAAGCTGCCTCGGGCACGTAGATATACCAATAAAGTTATAGTTGTACATATAAGAATTGTCAAAAAACAAGATGTAATTCTTATAATTTGGTATCGATTGTGACAATCGGACGACAATGTTAGCATAAGCACCACGATCAGGGGCGACAGGCAGCACTTTATTGCCTTTATCACCTGCACCATTGTACACCTCTAAGCGATATGCAAAGCCTATAGAATCACATAAGACAAACAGCTTGATTCCCCATTTGTGCGGCTTATTCGGCATGTACTGACGAAGATGGTGCCTAATATTTGTACTACACATCTGCTTATCGCTTATCGCTGCCATCCTCACATCCTAACCCTTAATTGCATTATTAAAAGCCGCGCTTGCAAGTGAATTATTTGTAGCACCTGTCAAGTCGCCGGCACTCTATAACACAACCAAAGTACATAGTGCAATATAACAAAAACATAACACATATAGGTAAAACAAAACATTGGCCGAGCACACAAAGAGATTAGAATAAATAAATAACTTAATTATACTATTGCCTGCATAACATACATTTAACATTTAAACAAACAGATGCACTTGTAAGCTGCACTTTTCCGTTCTTTTGAATAAGCAAAGTGTACCACAACTAAAGACGCTTTTTTCCAAAGAGGCGTTAACGTGTGTGATCCGATTAATTTTAAACAGTGCGAACAAAAATAATTAATAAATATTCTTTTATAAATTTTTCCAAATCCCGAGTTCGGATCTTTATTTGTAAATATTCTTTTACAAAGTTTATAATTCCGTTTCCACTTCGTTTCAAGGGGAGGAACGGATAATGCCGATAGGAGCAGGTCAAGAAGAGAAAAAGCAATTTAAAGTTCCGTCCGTGAAGAGCCAGAGAAGAGGTTCGCTTGCCTCACCAAATCTTCCTGTGAAGAAACCATCTGTCGCCGTTACGCCGAAATCCAAACCAACAGTTTCAAGTTTGAAGCAAATAGCCACTCGAGCCGCTACCAAACTTATTTCCAAAACAAGCATGGCAATGTCCGATTTCATCTCCGCTTCCGATAAGCTGACCCAATTCGAATCAAGAAGCTACAGAACCATCGCTTTACACACTCCAGGTTCATGGCGAACATGTACAGGTTCTGTGGGAAAAGGTAGAGCAGGAATACGAGACCAGCTCTAGGGCACTCAGCCAAGGTTGAGAATGTAGCGATGCTGCGTCGTTAATAGCAACGTACGACCATTGCTACTCCGTATACGAGCGGTGTACGGTACAGTTATGCGAACACATAGAAACGATGAGTTCAGTTAATAGACAACCTACAGTTCCGATAGCGTCTGTTTCTGTAGGGGCTGTAGTCTGCCGCCAGTAGACACAGAAGTGTTCTTCGGAGACTTTTTAAAAAGGCAACCTTCCGGGACCTGTTTACGGCTATCTACATTGACAACCCTCGACTAACTCCAGTCGAAAAATTGTTTCACCTCAACTCAAAAACTGGAGGTGAATCTAAGGCAATTGTATCGAAGTCTCCGCTCACCCATTACGTTTTTGCCTCTGCTTGGTAGGCCTTATATGAGCCTTTCCAGAAGAAGAGGCTCCTGGTTAACAGCCAGCTCAAAATCCTTTTCAATTTGCACACGGTCAATGTAGAAACTGGCTCCGCCCTGAAATCGATTCAGACCACTTTTCAGAATTGTCTCACAGCCTTCGAGCACTCCGATGTATCGACTGACAACTGGGACTGGCTCTTGGTATTCTTATGCTCTTCCAAATTACCAAAGAGCACACTGTCTCTGTGGGAACAGTCCCTCTCAGATAAATCGGCGATATCCGAGTGGGAGAATTTGAACTTTTTCCTTGGTCAACGCTATAGAACGCTAGAAGCTATCGATGATATAAAGCCCAGCTTCAGCGTTCAAACCCATCCTAGGCCTGGCAAGCCTCAACCGTCTGCTAGGAATAATCAAACATTTGAGACCAAGGATTATTCCAAGGGAAAAACTTGCGATGCTCTCAATTTGTCACGTGCAAGGTGCGCCACAACACGCTTTTGCATAAGGGCAACCTTTTTTCAAGGACCGCTAGTTCAGTTCCTCAAACGCAAAGTAATAATCAAGCTGAAATCCAGTCAGCTTTGGACCAACCCTGCATTCAAAATTATTTTGCGACTGATACGCGTGGTGTGCTTTTAAGTACTGCCCTAATAAATGTTATCTATCTGGGCACTGAGTTCACGGTGAGAGCGCTGATAGATTCACGCTCAGAAGCCACATTCATCTCCAAGAGGTTGTTTAATAAAATCAAGATGCCATTTCAAAGTGTTGAGGTCAATGTTTCCGGGCTCAATCAAGCGGATGCAGCCCAACCCGGCACTATGGGAAAAAAGTCGAAAATTTTCGCATTAATTGTAAATGTAAAGCTAGAGTCTTGAAACTTTGCACGTGTAATACTTATAATTATCTAAAATTTCGGATTTTGACGTAGAATACGTCTTACGTTTCGGTATGAGTGTGCTATCCAAAAAAGTTGTTGTTGTAATATGGTTGCTTCACAAAATCGCTCATTGCTCATGAACTAATGAATAGATTTTTCTTTAAATTAATTTCATTTTAAAGCTAAGGCTTCAACCTTTATTTTAAGCTATATATATATATGAAGTGTTTACATTTTCTATTGAAAAAATGAGACCAAAAACATGCAAAATTTTGCTTCATTTTGAAGACTTTAAATTGCTCTAGCAATCTCAATAATCAATCAATTAATCTGAGTTTTTCGAATTTAAGTTGAGATGAGGTAAACAAACATTCCCACATTCAAATTTATAAAAATTTTGCCAAATATATAACTTTTTAAGGCAAAAAATCAGTGCAAAAATCACTACTTTTTTTTCAATTGCACATTGCTCAAAAATTCCGCCAGAGAATCGATTAAAACTTGTTTTAATACAAAGTAGACTTGATTTCCTTTCGTTTGATATACATGCGGTCATGACTGATAGCTTCTAAATGTGGAAATTTCAATAAGATATTCGGGCATAATTAAATTTTCATACATAAATTCTTCCGTGCCAGGGGTGAACAAGCTCAGCTTAACGTCAGCCCCAAACAATTATAACACAATAAAATATGTTTACCCCAATTCTGAAATTTGCGTGCAAGTTTTCGAAATCATGTTTTATTGTTTGTGTTGCACATTTAATTATGCTTTTGCACCAAAACAATAAATATACCCGTGCAAAAATATCATATAAACTATCGTGAGTTAAACTATCGATAATTCGTCTTTACGGTGGCAGCCCTGATTTTCGCAACTTGTGAACAGTTACTGTGAATTAAGTTAATTTAATTTAATTTAAATGAATATTGAACAATTAATTTCGCATTTTAATAATTTACAGCAACGTCGTCGTGCATCTGGAGTAGCAATCTATGCAAAAAGTACCATGTTAACATATTGTACTCCAATCGATATTTCAAACAGGCAACTGGTCGATAGCGATGTAGGCGACATTTGTCTGTCTGAAATTAAAATTAATAATCAAAAAAAATTTATTCTTGGCTCTGTGTACTTTCATCCAAATGTTTCTCAAAACAACAAGCAACAAATGCTTTTTTCTGCTTTGATGAAATATTCTCACCTCACTGCACTAATAGACAAGAATTTCACAGTTGACACCGAGGTGGACATGCTCATCGTAGGTGATTTAAATTTAGAAATGACAAATGATTGTTCATTTGCAGAATTTATGGAAGAAAAATTCAAATTAAAGTATATTAAAAATGCAGCAACCACCTTAGCTCTAACCAATATAGATTTAGTATTTGCTAGAAATTTAAGTGTATCATTAATAAATTACATATCATACTTTTCCTTTCACAAACCTGTCATATCGAAAGTCACATTTCAAACATAAAACAAAAATACAATTTTAGATTTAATTATGCACAAATTTTGAAGTAATAAATTATGTAAATATATATTTCTATTTCAAGTCAATGTTTGCTAAATTTATATCAGAGATGCTAACCAGTATTGCAGTAAAAAGGAAAAAATGAAAATGACAACAAACACAATTAAAAATAAAATAAAACATCTATGTGGTTGTTGTTATTAGGCTACCGCTTCATAATTTTTGTTGCACGAGGACAGACGTATTCTACGGCTAACCTATGCGCCCGTGTGATCTGACACAGGCTGTCAATTTATTTTTTTTTTATCGGACCACGCCTTCTTCCACGCCTCTTATATACATACTTATAACTATTTATACACCCAGTTCATAAAGTTGATATAAAACTCATATTAATTAAATTTAATAATTCCTTAATGTAAATAATTAACAATTAAATGTATATATATATATATATATATATAGTATAATAAATCTCAAAATATGTGATATCATCTGGATTTCTGTAAATGTACGAGAATATGTTTTTATGTAATAATTGACTTCTTCCTGCATCTTCATTATACGGCCAGCCGTATGGTTTCATAAATTTTGCAGTGACACTTCTGCCTTCGTGTGAGAGTACTCAATTTCGCATGGCCTGCATTTCAATTTAGCTTTGCATAGCTCTGTGTAAGGCTGATGAATGTCATATCCATGTTGCTTGGATTGATCTTTGATATTAATATATTGCTGCTTTCTTAATTTGTTTTCAATTAAAAATGCCAGTTCCTTACCAACACTAATTTGCAATACATCACGCTTTACAAGTGCTTTTCTTAAGCCTGTCATTTCTACTTTGCTCATTAATTTTTTCAGCCAAAAGGCTGCTTCTCCATTTCTTGTTTTTTTCGCTGAAACATAAGCAGCATGCAACAAAAGTGACACTTCATTTTGTTCTTTTTAGCTAACTGAGTTGCTAATTTTAGTTTTAATCTTGGGCCTGCTTTCATATAGCTTAAATGCCTGCGACCTGCTTTCTTCGGTGGTATTTTACTACTATTAAATGCCAAACGAAGACTGGATGCAAGCCAAAGCGAATGTTTCCTTTTGAAATAATCCAGATTTCTATTGCATTTTGACAATTTGTATTTTACAAACTTGGTGAACTTCTGTACTTTTTCATTAATTATAAGAAGCGGATCTTCTGTTATCTTTGATCTGTCTATTTTTTGCAAAATAAATTCAATTAACGGGAATCTCGCCGATTGTTGTCGCACCAAGCTGTAAGCAACGTCGAATGGCAAAACTCATACACAACTGCAATAAGTGTATTTTACGCATAGTTGTAGCAATAAGTAGCAAATGAAAATATTAATATTTGGTTCACAATAGTTTTATTAGTAACGTACAACCTTTACTTTGCGATGCCTTTCGACGCCTTGAAAGTTACATTCCACAGAAACACAAAACAAATTTATTAGTTGGAGCCTACAAAAACACCAACAACACATTGGACAATTGGACAATAAAGCACATTTACTACAAAATCACTTATTACCGTTTATTGTACATACCTTGACTCATTGTTTCCATATCACAAAATTTTAAGCTTTGTTTACACAGTCAAGTTTACGCCAATGTGAAATGAAGAGAATTTTACATGTGCATTTACGAAAAATGATCACGCCAAACATATCGATACTTTTCGATACTCTAAATCACTTACCGCTGCCCGCAAAAATTTAAAAAAATACTTTTTACGCCTTTTGGAGTATCATTAATAATAAAATGATGTCAATTTTATAAAATCGAACACAAAAAAAATTGCATTTATGCGAAAATTTTTGGTTTTTTCCCCATAGTGCCCGGTAAGCTTTGCCATTTCAATGACGGGTCTTCTATAAGGCCTAGACTTTAAATTGAAGTTTCGGCATATGTGCTTCCGGATCTGTCAGGAAATTCACCGTCATATTCACTACCTCCAACCTTATTAAAGGATCTACAAGACTTCCAACTGGCAGATCCGTTATTCTTCCAAAGTGCACAAATAGATGTGCTTTTAGGGGCGGATATCCTTCCGACCATTTTCCTGGGTGCTTCTCTTCCGAATGTCTTTGGCAGTCTTCTGGGGCTAAAGACCGTTTTTGGCTGGATACTCACCGGCCCGATCTCAAGGAGCACATTCAACTCCATCTCGTCCTTTTCTTCACGCATTTCTGTAAGTTCAGATTCGCGTTTGGAGCATATTCTCACAAAATTCTGGGAGGTGGAGGATCTTTTAGCGAGACTGGTTAAAGACTACGATTCCTTTTGTGAGAAGAACTTCGTCGAAACGACCACAAGAAACGCCAAGGGCAGATATGTAGTGACGCTTCCATTTCGGGATCAAGATCACTACAAAGTAGGTCATCCGAGATCCATGGCGCTCGCTCAATTTCTAAAGAATGAGAGCCGTCTGAAGAAAGAGGCCTCCCTCAAGGAGCAATACGACTCAGTCATACAAGAGTATTTAGACTTAAGCCACATGCGTCAAGTCAGTCCGAGCACCACAGGGATCAATTTCTATATGCCTCATCACGCAGTTTTTAAACCCGACAGCACCACCACAAAGGTCCACTTCGTTTTAAGCGCTTCCAATCCCTCGACGAACGGTCATAGTTTAAATGATATCCTTCATCCAGGGCCTATTCTGCAGTCCGACTTGACCGTCCAGATTCTTAAGTCGCGCTTCTTTCGAAATGTATTCAATGCCGATATAACCAAAATGTATCGGCAGATACAGGTCCATCCAGAACATACACCTTTCCAGAGAATTATTTTCGCGATAATCTCGAAAGCATCTGTGACTATGAGCTAAACACAGTCACTTTCGGTGTCAATTGCGCTCCATTTCTTTCCATTCGGGTCTTACAGAAGCTCGCTGTGGATGTGAAGACCGAATACCCGTTTGCAAGTGACATAATAAACAAATACATGTATGTCGATGATGTTCTGGCGGGAGCCCATTCCAAGCAACAGGCCGTAGTAGGCGTTTCGGAACTACGATCCGCTCTCGAAAGCGCTGGGTTTCTTATTTCGAAATGGACATCGAACTCGAAAGGAGTTTTGAGTGACATCCCAAAGGCTCACCTATTGTGTGAGAATTTCTTGGAAATCGAGGATGCGAGTACGGTGAAGACGTTAGGTATCCGTTGGCAACCCACCACAGATGAATTCTTCTTTACTCCAGCTCCTCTACCTTCAAAGGAGAGTTTCACTTAGCGGGAAGTCCTTTCTCAGACAGCAAAGCAGTTTGATCCCGCAGGGTGGCTTGCGCCCTTCATTATTCGTGCCAAAATCTTTATTCAAGAGATTTGGCTCCAAGATCTCGGATGGGATGACTCATTGCCCACCGATCTTCTCCACAAATGGTATAATTTTCTCCTGACGTATCCAGATGTCAGATGAATTCAAATTCCGGGATGGGTCACCTTCCATGCTGAGTCCAAGCTTGAATTTCATGGTTTTTGTGACGCGTCCCAGCGTGCTTACGGTGCTGCCTTGTATGCTCGAGTTGACTATGGGAAAACCTTTGTTGGAGCTGCAAGAACACTGTCACGAGCTATTCTGGCAAAATACACCCAATCCGGCCTATCCTGGCATTTCAATCCGCCAAGTGCACCACACATGGCAGGGCTCTGCGAAGCAGGATTTAAAAGTATCAAGGCCCTGTTCTACAAATTCACGTCGGCCACCAAGAACTCGCTACGCTCTTATCCAAGGTTGAAGCGTGTCTTAATTCCAGGCCCATCTCACCCATTTCAGAGGATCCCAGCGATCTTCTAGCGCTGACCCCTGGTCATTTCCTCACGGGGGGCCCTCTTCTTTCCATATTTCAGCCAGAAATCAATGAGACGGCATCGTCTATCATTAACCGATGGCAACGTTTGAAAGCGTTGAATCAGCAAATTTTTCAAACAATGGAAAGAAGAGTATCTAAAAAAGCGCAACAAATGGCAGTCTCCGACACGAGATCTTCAAATTGACATGGTCATCATAAAGGAAGACAATCTCCCAGCCAAAGAGTGGCGACTAGGTCGTGTCAGAGCCACCTATCCTGGTTCGGACAATAAGGTCCGGGTGGTGGACGTCCTCACCAATCGATGGGTTTTAAAGCGATCAGCAGCTAAATAACTCCAACTTCCGACGGACTTTTCCGTTCCCAGTTCCTAACGCCATTCCTCGCTCTCCTGAAATTTTTGCAACGTCCATGGTGCGTGTCCGAATACATAACTTTTTCTTTCTTGTTGCACAGAATGGCACCCAGAAAGGCACATCGACTGGACTCTCGGCGGGCACGAGGGGAGCAATCATTTCGCTGCCGAATGTGCAGGGGAATACATCCTTTGCGGAAGTGCAAAACATTCCTTCGGCTGTCGGGCGACAAACGGCTGCGGGCGGTACTTATTAACAAGTATTGCCCAAATTGTCTGGCTTACCAGCACTCCGGGGACACTTGCAGGAGCAAGGACAAGTGTCGGAAATGCAAGGAAGACCACCACACTCTGCTCCACCTATCCGAATCACCTCGACCAGCAGCATCCATTACCAGCATCCAGCGTCGCTTGAACGCGTCCAAAGAGCGAGCCGCGGCACCAACGACATGTCTCAAGCCGGCGATATTTAAGGATTACACATACATGTGCCCCTGGTGCTGGGAGCTGACTTGTTCCAAGAGTTCTTAGTGCCAGGACGCATTCCCGGCCAGAATGGTCTCCCGGTGGCGCAAAACACCATATTTGGCTGGATCTGGCTCTCCCGATCGTTTCCGGCATTACGCCACCGGCCATTCAAGCATACATTCCGATCCCCCCTTCCGTCACAACCTTGCAATCCTTGCAAAGGGGGAGTATGTTTATGCCAAAAAGCTGAAATCCAGCTAACCGCTCAGCACTGCTGTCGTGGGCTAGAAACTCACCACAAGCCGAGCTTTTAACAGAGTTGGGTTAAGCTGGAGAAGTCAGTTGAAAAATTACAAGTGTCGCAAGAGGTCATATGTTTATTTACAAAAGTTCAATTTAAATAAAGTTCCACTAAAATACATTAATCCTCCCGCAATTCAATCCGACGAACTCACAAATCTACGTGCGAAGCCCCCCGACATTTTCAAAGCCCATCTATGTTCTCCAATGATGGATAAGTTGTCAGAGTCTCAATCCGATCCCAAGATGTCTGGTTTGAATTCCCGTCTACCGTCCTATCTTTTCTGTCTACGAGTTTATTATCGTAACACAGTTGTCGAGGCAGCACAAGGACTCACGCCACCTTCCCTCGCCACGGAGCTCGGCCGTGCCGAATAGTAGACAGAATGTGTATGCTGAGACGACACTGGTGTTTGTTACATAATAAATGGCGCCCAGCTCTGGGGCCCGTCCGAACGGGCTTAGTGCAAAACGAGACAGATAGCACAACGACATATTGTATGTATTACATACCCCGCGCTTCCTTAAGCCCCTTTTCCAAATTCCAAACCTGCCTCCACGCATATTACTTTGAATTTAGATTCTGGGAGTAATCTTTATCTTGCTCGGAGTATCTAGCATTCTGATTACCGTCGGAGCTAGACCAGGAGATAAAGAAAACTCAAAATTTTGACGCATGCTTAGTGGATTCTTTCGCATATACTAAGTATTAAATTAACTCTTTAATTAGGTTCAAATTACGTTGGAGTTTTAGGCGTGATAATAAGTCGGTTCTATACCATGTAAGGGATTACTAGCTTCTAACCATTTACAAGTAGGATTTGAGAATTTTTCAAACTTTTTTTTTCGGTTTCTCGCTCTTTAATTTGAAATAAATACAAATTCATTTTTTTTTGTAGATCCGCTAGGAGAGGATTTTGAGACTGTCGTACTAGTGCTTAAGTATAAGTCCTTATTATTTTTGGCATCTATATTTACATTTCAAACTCCAATTAAAGGCGGTTGTCTTTATTCATTATTCCATTTCATTTATTCTTTTTGCCTATTAAGTAGTAAATTTTTCTGAGTTAAGGTCCATTCCCAGTATTCGTTTTATTTAAGTAATATAACCACTTCATGTGGTGTGAAAATTGTGACTAAAAAACTAAACGTTGCTGCTCGTAGGCAGCTCGCTCTCTGTTCGATTCGATTTTATGTTCATACTTGTTTGATACATACATATTTAACATACGCGTTGCCGCTAAACATATATTATTAACACTCCTTCTCAACGTGCTATGTTACTTTAACAATCAACTCATAACTAATGCAAGCCTAACATTTTTATACATTTTTCAAGCTTGACTTTAGGCAGATTCTTTGTCAATACGTCTGAAATCATATTTTCAGTGGGTACATATTTCATCTCGATAATTTTATTTTTATACATTTCTCTAACGTGGTGATACTTTATGCATCATGATACCTGACATTTTGCCGAATCCCATTTCTTCAATTAGCTTTGTGAGGTATGCTTCCTCCTTTGCTGCCGACGATAGTACCACGTATTCTGCTTCTGTGGTACTTAGTGCAACTATGCTCTGATTCTTTTACTCCCACGTAAATGCAGCACCTGCTGCGAAGAAAGCCCATCCACTAAACGATTTGCGGTTGCTACTGTCACCTGCCCAATCTGCGTCTACGTAGCAGTAAATTGGTTGACCAGTACGCTCGTAATGCATACATAAGTTTGTTGTGCCTCTAAGGTTACGCAAAATACGCTTTGCCGCTGCTTCATGTTCTTGATGCGTCCGCATTCCTCTGTGCAATGTTGGATACCGAATGCAATATACCAGGACGAGTTGTCACAGCCAAGTACATCAGTGATCCTATCAGCGATTGATATTTTACTTGGTCTGCCTTTTCACATCCTTAATTTTCGCATTTAACTTGAAAGCCAGCATCAAGGGGAACAACATTTGTTTTGCAATTTTCCATACCATATTGGAGCAATAGATCCTCAATATATTGTTTGTGGTCAACTGCAATATCACCAGTTTCTCCATCTCGATCTATCTCCATACCCAAAAAATGATTTAGATTTCCGCCATCGACGACATCAAATTGATCAGATATAAGCGCCTTTATCTTAAGAAGATAATTTTTGTTTGAGCTGGCTAGTATAAGGTCGTCAACATATACTTCTACTATATTTAAGTCCTTATTACTACGAAGCGTGTACACACACGGTTCACTTGGGCCAACAATAAACCCAATTTCTAGTAAGATACTACCTAGCTTTTCATTCCATTCGCGCCCACTTTGCTAAAGTCCATAAAGCGATTTTTGAAGCTTAAGCACACGATTGGGGTGAGTTTTGTCGGCCAATCCTTCCGGCTGACGCATGAACACATTTTCTTTTAAGTTACTGTTCAAATATGCCGCTGACACATACAGTTGGTGCATAAACATGTTATGCTCAACAGCCATAGCCATCACCAACCTTATTGACGAGTACCTTGCCACCGGTGAAAATGTCTCAAAATAATTTACTCCATTGCGCTGACTGCAACCCTTTGCAACCAGTCGCGATTTAAGTCGCTCAACGTTACCAAACTTATCGCACTTTACAGCGTAGACCCACTTGCAGCCGATGGCCATTACGCCGTCCGGTAAACTAACTAACTCCCAGGTTCCGTTGTTTTGCAAGCTTTTGATCTCCTTCTGCATTGATAATTTCCAGGCTTCTGTCTGTGGTGTACGCAGCGCCTCCTTGAAGCTTGAAGGTACACTTAAATCCTCTCTTTTAATGGCATTTAATACTTTGTACTGCAAACGTGGACGCCCTCGCTGTCCAGTGTAAATTTTCTTTGGTCTCCCAGGACCCCGACGCTCTTACTCCTCGACCACTTCTTGTGCATGTGCAACGCCATCGCCATGCATCTCACATTCTGCATGATTTGCATCACCTTGTGCGTTGTTATCAGTACCAGATGCATCTGCTTGTGCTTCTTGTAGACCTTCTTGTATCTTTTCTATTGGCTCAACAGTAGACATGACTAATAAATCATCAGTATCTTGTGCTCGATACGAAAACTGCATGTGATCATCACCTGCTGGGAAAGATTCAAAAAAGATTACATCGCGAGCTTCCACACCTTTTGTTTATCTGGATAATATGCTCTTCACCCTTTGGCTGGAATTTTTTCTTGTGTGATTTGTTTAGTACTATAGCCTTGGCGCCGAATACCTTTAAATGTCGTACGCTCGGCTTTCTTCCAAACCAAGCCTCTTGTGTTAAACAATGCTGATGTTTTTGCTCGGTTTCGCAAATATGCCGCTGTCTTCACTGCTTCAGCCCAAAAAGCTTCATCCAAACCAGCATGTACCAACATACTGCGAGCCATCTCTACCAATGTCCGATTTGCACGCTCTGCTACACCTTTTTGCTGCGGGGTGTGCGGCACTGTTAGTTGCCTTTTAATACTATTACTCTTTAGGTAATTATCAAACTTCTCGCTTAAATACTCGCGTCCGTTATCACTCCTCAGCGCCTTAATTGTTTTGCCAGTTTGATTTTCTGCATATGCTTTATACTCCTTGAACTTATCTCTTGTTTTCAAAAAACATACGTGTACAAATCGAGTTTTGTCATCAATGAATGTTGCAAAATATCTTGCCCCTCCGTTTGACGTTTTGCTCATCGGGCCACATATATCGCTGTGTATCAACTGAAGCACGTCTTTAGCACGACTTTCTGATGCCTTTGGGAATTTCTTCACGCATATTTTGCTCTTTGCGCATGTTACACACCCACGATCTTTTATATCGCAATCCATTTGTAGGCCACTCACCATTTTGTGCATCACTAAATTTTGTAGGCTATTTAAATTCAAATGACCAAATCGATTGTGCCATTTCACTATTTCTGAGTTAATTTCATTAACAGCATAGCATTTTTGCACATTTGTCTCCAACACAAACAAGTCGTTTTGCCTTTTTGCAGCTAGCACTACTTTATCATGTTCATCTTCAATAAACGCCTTTTTCTCTTCAAATTCAACTTTAAATCCCTTTTGAGTTGCTTTAACAATTGATATAAAGTTGCACTGCAGGTACATACAAAACATCGATTAGATCCACTGGTCTATTTTGCCAGAAGTCTCCGCTCACCCGTGACGTTTTTGCCTCTGCTTGGCAGGCCTTATATGAGCGTTTCCAGAAGAAGAGGCTCCTGGTTAACAGCCAGCTCAAAATCCTTTTCAATTTGCACACGGTCAATGTAGAAACTGGCTCCGCCCTGAAATCGATTCAGACCACTTTTCAGAATTGTCTCACAGCCTTCGAGCACTCCGATGTATCGACTGACAACTGGGACTGGCTCTTGGTATTCTTATGCTCTTCCAAATTACCAAAGAGCACACTGTCTCTGTGGGAACAGTCCCTCTCAGATAAATCGGCGATATCCGAGTGGGATAATTTGAACTTTTTCCTTGGTCAACGCTATAGAACGCTAGAAGCTATCGATGATATAAAGCCCAGCTTCAGCGTTCAAACCCATCCTAGGCCTGGCAAGCCTCAACCGTCTGCTAGGAATAATCAAACATTTGAGACCAAGGATTATTCCAAGGGAAAAACTTGCAATGCTCTCAATTTGTCACGTGCAAGGTGCGCCACAACGCACTTTTGCATAAGGGCAACCTTTTTTCAAGGACCGCTAGTTCAGTTCCTCAAACGCAAAGTAATAATCAAGCTGAAATCCAGTCAGCTTTGGACCAACCCTGCATTCAAAATTATTTTGCGACTGATACGCGTGGTGTGCTTTTAAGTACTGCCCTAATAAATGTTATCTATCTGGGCACTGAGTTCACGGCGAGAGCGCTGATAGATTCAGGCTCAGAAGCCACATTCATCTCCAAGAGGCAGTTTGATAAAATCAAGATGCCTTTTCAAAGTGTTGAAGTCAATGTTTCCGGGCTTAATCAAGCGGTTGCAGCCCAACCCGGTAAGCTTTGCCATTTCAATGACGGGTCTTCTATAAAGCCTAGACTTCAAATTGAAGTTTCGGCATATGTGCTTCCGGATCTGTCAGGAAATTCGCCGTCATATTCACTACCTCCAACCTTATTAAAGGATCTACAAGACTTCCAACTGGCAGATCCGTTATTCTTCCAAAGTGCACAAATAGATGTGCTTTTAGGGGCGGATATCCTTCCGACCATTTTCCTGGGTGCTTCTCTTCCGAATGTCTTTGGCAGTCTTCTGGGGCAAAAGACCGTTTTTGGCTGGATACTCACCGGCCCGATCTCAAGGAGCACATCCAACTCCATCTCGTCCTTTTCTTCACGCATTTCTGTAAGTTCAGATTCGCGTTTGGAGCATATTCTCACAAAATTCTGGGAGGTGGAGGATCTTTCAGCGAGACTGGTTAAAGACTACGATTCCTTTTGTGAGAAGAACTTCGTCGAAACGACCACAAGAAACGCCAAGGGCAGATATGAAGTGACGCTTCCATTTCGCGATCAAGATCACTACAAAGTAGGTCATCCGAGATCCATGGCGCTCGCTCAATTTCTAAAGAATGAGAGCCGTCTGAAGAGAGAGGCCTCCCTCAAGGAGCAATACGACTCAGTCATACAAGAGTATTTAGACTTAAGCCACATGCGTCAAGTCAGTCCGAGCACCACAGGGATCAATTTCTATATGCCTCATCACGCAGTTTTTAAACCCGTCAGCACCACCACAAAGGTCCACTTCGTTTTAAGCGCTTCCAATCCCTCGACGAACGGTCATAGTTTAAATGATATCCTTCATCCAGGGCCTATTCTGCAGTCCGACTTGACCGTCCAGATTCTTAAGTCGCGCTTCTTTCGAAATGTATTCAATGCCGATATAACCAAAATGTATCGGCAGATACAGGTCCATCCAGAACATACACCTTTCCAGAGAATTATTTTCGCGATAATCTCGAAAGCATCTGTGACTATGAGCTAAACACAGTCACTTTCGGTGTCAATTGCGCTCCATTTCTTTCCATTCGGGTCTTACAGAAGCTCGCTGTGGATGTGAAGACCGAATACCCGTTTGCAGTGACATAATAAACAAATACATGTATGTCGATGGTGTTCTGGCGGGAGCCCATTCCAAGCAACAGGCCGTAGTAGCCATTTCGGAACTACGATCCGCTCTCGAAAGCGCTGGGTTTCTTATTTCGAAATCGACATCGAACTCGAAAGGAGTTTTGAGTGACATCCCAAAGGCTCACCTATTGTGTGAGAATTTCTTGGAAATCGAGGATGCGAGTACGGTGAAGACGTTAGGTATCCGTTGGCAACCCACCACAGATGAATTCTTCTTTACTCCAGCTCCTCTACCTTCAAAGGAGAGTTTCACTTAGCGGGAAGTCCTTTCTCAGACAGCAAAGCTGTCCCGCAGGGTGGCTTGCGCCCTTCATTATTCGTGCCAAAATCTTTATTCAAGAGATTTGGCTCCAATATCTCGTATGGGATGACTCATTGCCCACCGATCTTCTCCAAAAATGGCATAATTTCTTCCTGACGTATCCAGATGTCAGATGAATTCAAATTCCGGGATGGGTCACCTTCCATGCTCAATCCAAGCTTGAGTTTCATGGTTTTTGTGACGCGTCCCAGCGTGCTTACGGTGCTGCCTTGTATGCTCGAGTTGACTATGGGAAAACCTTTGTTGGAGTTGCAAGAACACTGTCACGAGCTATTCTGGCAAACTACACCCAATCCGGCCTATCCTGGCATATCAATCCGCCAATTGCACACATGGCAGGGCTCTGCGAAGCAGGATTTAAAAGTATCAAGGCACTGTTCTACAAATTCACGTCGGCCACCAAGAACTCGCTACGCTCTTATCCAAGGTTGAAGCGTGTCTTAATTCCAGGCCCATCTCACCCATTTCAGAGGATCCCAGCGATCTTCTAGCGCTGACCCCTGGTCATTTCCTCACGGGGGGCCCTCTTCTCTCCATATTTCAGCCAGAAATCAATGAGACGGCATCGTCTATCATTAATCGATGGCAACGTTTGAAAGCGTTGAATCAGCAAATTTTGTAAACGATGGAAAGAAGAGTATCTAAAGAAGCGCAACAAATGGCAGTCTCCGACACGAGATCTTCAAATTGACATGGTCATCATAAAGGAAGACAATCTCCCAGGCAAAGAGTGGCGACTAGGTCGTGTCAGAGCCACCTATCCTGGTTCGGACAATAAGGTCCGGGTGCTGGACGTCCTCACCAATCGATGGGTTTTAAAGTGATCAGCAGCTAAATAACTCCTACTTCCGATGGACTTTTCCGTTCCCAGTTCCTAACGCCATTCCTCGCTCTCCTGAAATTTTTGCAACGTCCATGGTGCGTGTCCGAATACAAAACTTTTTCTTTCTCGTTGCACAGAATGGCACCCAGAAAGGCACATCGACTGGACTCTCGGCGGGCACGAGGGGAGCAATCATTTCGCTGCCGAATGTGCAGGGGAATACATCCTTTGCGGAAGTGCAAAACATTCCTTCGGCTGTCGGGCGACAAACGGCTGCGGGCGGTATTTATTAACAAGTATTGCCCAAATTGTCTGGCTTACCAGCACTCCGGGGACACTTGCAGGAGCAAGGACAAGTGTCGGAAATGCAAGGAAGACCACCACACTCTGCTCCACCTATCCGAATCACCTCGACCAGCAGCATCCATTACCAGCATCCAGCGTCGCTTGAACGCGTCCAAAGAGCGAGCCGCGGCACCAACGACATGTCTCAAGCCGGCGATATTTAAGGATTACACATACATGTGCCCCTGGTGCTGGGAGCTGACTTGTTCCAAGAGTTCTTAGTGCCAGGACGCATTCCCGGCCAGAATGGTCTCCCGGTGGCGCAAAACACCATATTTGGCTGGATCTGGCTCTCCCGATCGTTTCCGGCATTACGCCACCGGCCATTCAAGCATACATTCCGATCCCCCCTTCCGTCACAACCTTGCAATCCTTGCAAAGGGGGAGTATGTTTATGCCAAAAAGCTGAAATCCAGCTAACCGCTCAGCACTGCTGTCGTGGGCTAGAAACTCACCACAATCCGAGCTTTTAACAGAGTTGGGTTAAGCTGGAGAAGTCAGTTGAAAAATTACAAGTGTCGCAAGAGGTCATATGTTTATTTACAAAAGTTCAATTTAAATAAAGTTCCACTAAAATACATTAATCCTCCCGCAATTTAATCCGACGAACTCACAAATCTACGTGCGAAGCCCCCCGACATTTTCAAAGCCCATCTATGTTCTCCAATGATGGATAAGTTGTCAGAGTCTCAATCCGATCCCAAGATGTCTGGTTTGAATTCCCGTCTACCGTCCTATCTTTTCTGTCTACGAGTTTATTATCGTAACACAGTTGTCGAGGCAGCACAAGGACTCACGCCACCTTCCCTCGCCACGGAGCTCGGCCGTGCCGAATAGTAGACAGAATGTGTATGCTGAGACGACACTGGTGTTTGTTACATAATAAATGGCGCCCAGCTCTGGGGCCCGTCCGAACGGGCTTAGTGCAAAACGAGACAGATAGCACAACGACATGATGTATGTATTACATACCCCGCGCTTCCTTAAGCCCCTTTTCCAAATTCCAAACCAGCCTCCACGCATATTACTTTGAATTTAGATTCTGGGAGTAATCTTTATCTTGCTCGGAGTATCTAGCATTCTTATTACCGTCGGAGCTAGACCAGGAGATAAAGAAAACTCAAAATTTTGACGCATGCTTAGTGGATTCTTTCGCATATACTAAGTATTAAATTAACTCTTTAATTAGGTTCAAATTACGTTGGAGTTTTAGGCGTGATAATAAGTCGGTTCTATACCATGTAAGGGATTACTAGCTTCTAACCATTTACAAGTAGGATTTGAGAATTTTTCAAACTTTTTTTTCGGTTTCTCGCTCTTTAATTTGAAATAAATACAAATTCATTTTTTTTTGTAGATCCGCTAGGAGAGGATTTTGAGACTGTCGTACTAGTGCTTAAGTATAAGTCCTTATTATTTTTGGCATCTATATTTACATTTCAAACTCCAATTAAAGGCGGTTGTCTTTATTCATTATTCCATTTCATTTATTCTTTTTGCCTATTAAGTAGTAAATTTTTCTGAGTTAAGGTCCATTCCCAGTATTCGTTTTATTTAAGTAATATAACCACTTCATGTGGTGTGAAAATTGTGACTAAAAAACTAAACGTTGCTGCTCGTAGGCAGCTCGCTCTCTGTTCGATTCGATTTTATGTTCATACTTGTTTGATACATACATATTTAACATACGCGTTGCCGCTAAACATATATTTTTAACACTCCTTCTCAACGTGCTATGTTACTTTAACAATCAACTCATAACTAATGCAAGCCTAACATTTTTATACATTTTTCAAGCTTGACTTTAGGCAGATTCTTTGTCAATACGTCTGAAATCATATTTTCAGTGGGTACATATTTCATCTCGATAATTTTATTTTTATACATTTCTCTAACGTGGTGATACTTTATGCATCATGATACCTGACATTTTGCCGAATCCCATTTCTTCAATTAGCTTTGTGAGGTATGCTTCCTCCTTTGCTGCCGACGATAGTACCACGTATTCTGCTTCTGTGGTACTTAGTGCAACTATGCTCTGATTCTTTTACTCCCACGTAAATGCAGCACCTGCTGCGAAGAAAGCCCATCCACTAAACGATTTGCGGTTGCTACTGTCACCTGCCCAATCTGCGTCTACGTAGCAGTAAATTGGTTGACCAGTACGCTCGTAATGCATACATAAGTTTGTTGTGCCTCTAAGGTTACGCAAAATACGCTTTGCCGCTGCTTCATGTTCTTGATGCGTCCGCATTCCTCTGTGCAATGTTGGATACCGAATGCAATATACCAGGACGAGTTGTCACAGCCAAGTACATCAGTGATCCTATCAGCGATTGATATTTTACTTGGTCTGCCTTTTCACATCCTTAATTTTCGCATTTAACTTGAAAGCCAGCATCAAGGGGAACAACATTTGTTTTGCAATTTTCCATACCATATTGGAGCAATAGATCCTCAATATATTGTTTGTGGCCAACTGCAATATCACCAGTTTCTCCATCTCGATCTATCTCCATACCCAAAAAATGATTTAGATTTCCGCCATCGACGACATCAAATTGATCAGATATAAGCGCCTTTATCTTAAGAAGATAATTTTTGTTTGAGCTGGCTAGTATAAGGTCGTCAACATATACTTCTACTATATTTAAGTCCTTATTACTACGAAGCGTGTACACACACGGTTCACTTGGGCCAACAATAAACCCAATTTCTAGTAAGATACTACCTAGCTTTTCATTCCATTCGCGCCCACTTTGCTAAAGTCCATAAAGCGATTTTTGAAGCTTAAGCACACGATTGGGGTGAGTTTTGTCGGCCAATCCTTCCGGCTGACGCATGAACACATTTTCTTTTAAGTTACTGTTCAAATATGCCGCTGACACATACAGTTGGTGCATATACATGTTATGCTCAACAGCCATAGCCATCACCAACCTTATTGACGAGTACCTTGCCACCGGTGAAAATGTCTCAAAATAATTTACTCCATTGCGCTGACTGCAACCCTTTGCAACCAGTCGCGATTTAAGTCGCTCAACGTTACCAAACTTATCGCACTTTACAGCGTAGACCCACTTGCAGCCGATGGCCATTACGCCGTCCGGTAAACTAACTAACTCCCAGGTTCCGTTGTTTTGCAAGCTTTTGATCTCCTTCTGCATTGATAATTTCCAGGCTTCTGTCTGTGGTGTACGCAGCGCCTCCTTGAAGCTTGAAGGTACACTTAAATCCTCTTTTTTAATGGCATTTAATACGTTGTACTGCAAACGTGGACGCCCTCGCTGTCCAGTGTAAATTTTCTTTGGTCTCCCAGGACCCCGACGCTCTTACTCCTCGACCACTTCTTGTGCATGTGCAACGCCATCGCCATGCATCTCACATTCTACATGATTTGCATCACCTTGTGCGGTGTTATCAGTACCAGATGCATCTGCTTGTGCTTCTTGTAGACCTTCTTGTATCTTTTCTATTGGCTCAACAGTAGACATGACTAATAAATCATCAGTATCTTGTGCTCGATACGAAAACTGCATGTGATCATCACCTGCTGGGAAGGATTCAAAAAAGATTACATCGCGAGCTTCCACACCTTTTGTTTATCTGGATAATATGCTCTTCACCCTTTGGCTGGAATTTCTTCTTGTGTGCTTTGTTTAGTACTATAGCCTTGGCGCCGAATACCTTTAAATGTCGTACGCTCGGCTTTCTTCCAAACCAAGCTTCTTGTGTTAAACAATGCTGATGTTTTTGCTCGGTTTCGCAAATATGCCGCTGTCTTCACTGCTTCAGCCCAAAAAGCTTCATCCAAACCAGCATGTACCAACATACTGCGAGCCATCTCTACCAATGTCCGATTTGCACGCTCTGCTACACCTTTTTGCTGCGGGGTGTGCGGCACTGTTAGTTGCCTTTTAATACTATTACTCTTTAGGTAATTATCAAACTTCTCGCTTAAATACTCGCGTCCGTTATCACTCCTCAGCGCCTTAATTGTTTTGCCAGTTTGATTTTCTGCATATGCTTTATACTCCTTGAACTTATCTCTTGTTTTCAAAAAACATACGTGTACAAATCGAGTTTTGTCATCAATGAATGTTGCAAAATATCTTGCCCCTCCGTTTGACGTTTTGCTCATCGGGCCACATATATCGCTGTGTATCAACTGAAGCACGTCTTTAGCACGACTTTCTGATGCCTTTGGGAATTTCTTCACGCATATTTTGCTCTTTGCGCATGTTACACACCCACGATCTTTTATATCGCAATCCATTTGTAGGCCACTCACCATTTTGTGCATCACTAAATTTTGTAGGCTATTTAAATTCAAATGACCAAATCGATTGTGCCATTTCACTATTTCTGAGTTAATTTCATTAACAGCATAGCATTTTTGCACATTTGTCTCCAACACAAACAAGTCGTTTTGCCTTTTTGCAGCTAGCACTACTTTATCATGTTCATCTTCAATAAACGCCTTTTTCTCTTCAAATTCAACTTTAAATCCCTTTTGAGTTGCTTTAACAATTGATATAAAGTTGCACTGCAGGTACATACAAAACATCGATTAGATCCACTGGTCTATTTTGCCAGAAGTCTCCGCTCACCCGTGACGTTTTTGCCTCTGCTTGGCAGGCCTTATATGAGCGTTTCCAGAAGAAGAGGCTCCTGGTTAACAGCCAGCTCAAAATCCTTTTCAATTTGCACACGGTCAATGTAGAAACTGGCTCCGCCCTGAAATCGATTCAGACCACATTTCAGAATTGTCTCACAGCCTTCGAGCACTCCGATGTATCGACTGACAACTGGGACTGGCTCTTGGTATTCTTATGCTCTTCCAAATTACCAAAGAGCACACTGTCTCTGTGGGAACAGTCCCTCTCAGATAAATCGGCGATATCCGAGTGGGAGAATTTGAACTTTTTCCTTGGTCAACGCTATAGAACGCTAGAAGCTATCGATGATATAAAGCCCAGCTTCAGCGTTCAAACCCATCCTAGGCCTGGCAAGCCTCAACCGTCTGCTAGGAATAATCAAACATTTGAGACCAAGGATTATTCCAAGGGAAAAACTTGCAATGCTCTCAATTTGACACGTGCAAGGTGCGCCACAACGCACTTTTGCATAAGGGCAACCTTTTTTCAAGGACCGCTAGTTCAGTTCCTCAAACGCAAAGTAATAATCAAGCTGAAATCCAGTCAGCTTTGGACCAACCCTGCATTCAAAATTATTTTGCGACTGATACGCGTGGTGTGCTTTTAAGTACTGCCCTAATAAATGTTATCTATCTGGGCACTGAGTTCACGGCGAGAGCGCTGATAGATTCAGGCTCAGAAGCCACATTCATCTCCAAGAGGTAGTTTGATAAAATCAAGATGCCTTTTCAAAGTGTTGAAGTCAATGTTTCCGGGCTTAATCAAGCGGTTGCAGCCCAACCCGGTAAGCTTTGCCATTTCAATGACGGGTCTTCTATAAGGCCTAGACTTCAAATTGATGTTTCGGCATATGTGCTTCCGGATCTGTCAGGAAATTCGCCGTCATATTCACTACCTCCAACCTTATTAAAGGATCTACAAGACTTCCAACTGGCAGATCCGTTATTCTTCCAAAGTGCACAAATAGATGTGCTTTTAGGGGCGGATATCCTTCCGACCATTTTCCTGGGTGCTTCTCTTCCGAATGTCTTTGGCAGTCTTCTGGGGCAAAAGACCGTTTTTGGCTGGATACTCACCGGCCCGATCTCAAGGAGCACATCCAACTCCATCTCGTCCTTTTCTTCACGCATTTCTGTAAGTTCAGATTCGCGTTTGGAGCATATTCTCACAAAATTCTGGGAGGTGGAGGATCTTTCAGCGAGACTGGTTAAAGACTACGATTCCTTTTGTGAGAAGAACTTCGTCGAAACGACCACAAGAAACGCCAAGGGCAGATATGAAGTGACGCTTCCATTTCGCGATCAAGATCACTACAAAGTAGGTCATCCGAGATCCATGGCGCTCGCTCAATTTCTAAAGAATGAGAGCCGTCTGAAGAGAGAGGCCTCCCTCAAGGAGCAATACGACTCAGTCATACAAGAGTATTTAGACTTAAGCCACATGCGTCAAGTCAGTCCGAGCACCACAGGGATCAATTTCTATATGCCTCATCACGCAGTTTTTAAACCCGACAGCACCACCACAAAGGTCCACTTCGTTTTAAGCGCTTCCAATCCCTCGACGAACGGTCATAGTTTAAATGATATCCTTCATCCAGGGCCTATTCTGCAGTCCGACTTGACCGTCCAGATTCTTAAGTCGCGCTTCTTTCGAAATGTATTCAATGCCGATATAACCAAAATGTATCGGCAGATACAGGTCCATCCAGAACATACACCTTTCCAGAGAATTATTTTCGCGATAATCTCGAAAGCATCTGTGACTATGAGCTAAACACAGTCACTTTCGGTGTCAATTGCGCTCCATTTCTTTCCATTCGGGTCTTACAGAAGCTCGCTGTGGATGTGAAGACCGAATACCCGTTTGCAAGTGACATAATAAACAAATACATGTATGTCGATGATGTTCTGGCGGGAGCCCATTCCAAGCAACAGGCCGTAGTAGGCGTTTCGGAACTACGATCCGCTCTCGAAAGCGCTGGGTTTCTTATTTCGAAATGGACATCGAACTCGAAAGGAGTTTTGAGTGACATCCCAAAGGCTCACCTATTGTGTGAGAATTTCTTGGAAATCGAGGATGCGAGTACGGTGAAGACGTTAGGTATCCGTTGGCAACCCACCACAGATGAATTCTTCTTTACTCCAGCTCCTCTACCTTCAAAGGAGAGTTTCACTTAGCGGGAAGTCCTTTCTCAGACAGCAAAGCAGTTTGATCCCGCAGGGTGGCTTGCGCCCTTCATTATTCGTGCCAAAATCTTTATTCAAGAGATTTGGCTCCAAGATCTCGGATGGGATGACTCATTGCCCACCGATCTTCTCCACAAATGGTATAATTTTCTCCTGACGTATCCAGATGTCAGATGAATTCAAATTCCGGGATGGGTCACCTTCCATGCTCAGTCCAAGCTTGAATTTCATGGTTTTTGTGACGCGTCCCAGCGTGCTTACGGTGCTGCCTTGTATGCTCGAGTTGACTATGGGAAAACCTTTGTTGGAGTTGCAAGAACACTGTCACGAGCTATTCTGGCAAACTACACCCAATCCGGCCTATCCTGGCATATCAATCCGCCAATTGCACACATGGCAGGGCTCTGCGAAGCAGGATTTAAAAGTATCAAGGCACTGTTCTACAAATTCACGTCGGCCACCAAGAACTCGCTACGCTCTTATCCAAGGTTGAAGCGTGTCTTAATTCCAGGCCCATCTCACCCATTTCAGAGGATCCCAGCGATCTTCTAGCGCTGACCCCTGGTCATTTCCTCACGGGGCGCCCTCTTCTCTCCATATTTCAGCCAGAAATCAATGAGACGGCATCGTCTATCATTAATCGATGGCAACGTTTGAAAGCGTTGAATCAGCAAATTTTGTAAACGATGGAAAGAAGAGTATCTAAAGAAGCGCAACAAATGGCAGTCTCCGACACGAGATCTTCAAATTGACATGGTCATCATAAAGGAAGACAATCTCCCAGGCAAAGAGTGGCGACTAGGTCGTGTCAGAGCCACCTATCCTGGTTCGGACAATAAGGTCCGGGTGCTGGACGTCCTCACCAATCGATGGGTTTTAAAGTGATCAGCAGCTAAATAACTCCTACTTCCGATGGACTTTTCCGTTCCCAGTTCCTAACGCCATTCCTCGCTCTCCTGAAATTTTTGCAACGTCCATGGTGCGTGTCCGAATACAAAACTTTTTCTTTCTCGTTGCACAGAATGGCACCCAGAAAGGCACATCGACTGGACTCTCGGCGGGCACGAGGGGAGCAATCATTTCGCTGCCGAATGTGCAGGGGAATACATCCTTTGCGGAAGTGCAAAACATTCCTTCGGCTGTCGGGCGACAAACGGCTGCGGGCGGTACTTATTAACAAGTATTGCCCAAATTGTCTGGCTTACCAGCACTCCGGGGACACTTGCAGGAGCAAGGACAAGTGTCGGAAATGCAAGGAAGACCACCACACTCTGCTCCACCTATCCGAATCACCTCGACCAGCAGCATCCATTACCAGCATCCAGCGTCGCTTGAACGCGTCCAAAGAGCGAGCCGCGGCACCAACGACATGTCTCAAGCCGGCGATATTTAAGGATTACACATACATGTGCCCCTGGTGCTGGGAGCTGACTTGTTCCAAGAGTTCTTAGTGCCAGGACGCATTCCCGGCCAGAATGGTCTCCCGGTGGCGCAAAACACCATATTTGGCTGGATGCTCTCCCGATCGTTTCCGGCATTACGCCACCGGCCATTCAAGCATACATTCCGATCCCCCCTTCCGTCACAACCTTGCAATCCTTGCAAAGGGGGAGTATGTTTATGCCAAAAAGCTGAAATCCAGCTAACCGCTCAGCACTGCTGTCGTGGGCTAGAAACTCACCACAAGCCGAGCTTTTAACAGAGTTGGGTTAAGCTGGAGAAGTCAGTTGAAAAATTACAAGTGTCGCAAGAGGTCATATGTTTATTTACAAAAGTTCAATTTAAATAAAGTTCCACTAAAATACATTAATCCTCCCGCAATTCAATCCGACGAACTCACAAATCTACGTGCGAAGCCCCCCGACATTTTCAAAGCCCATCTATGTTCTCCAATGATGGATAAGTTGTCAGAGTCTCAATCCGATCCCAAGATGTCTGGTTTGAATTCCCGTCTACCGTCCTATCTTTTCTGTCTACGAGTTTATCATCGTAACACAGTTGTCGAGGCAGCACAAGGACTCACGCCACCTTCCCTCGCCACGGAGCTCGGCCGTGCCGAATAGTAGACAGAATGTGTATGCTGAGACGACACTGGTGTTTGTTACATAATAAATGGCGCCCAGCTCTGGGGCCCGTCCGAACGGGCTTAGTGCAAAACGAGACAGATAGCACAACGACATATTGTATGTATTACATACCCCGCGCTTCCTTAAGCCCCTTTTCCAAATTCCAAACCAGCCTCCACGCATATTACTTTGAATTTAGATTCTGGGAGTAATCTTTATCTTGCTCGGAGTATATAGCATTCTGATTACCGTCGGAGCTAGACCAGGAGATAAAGAAAACTCAAAATTTTGACGCATGCTTAGTGGATTCTTTCGCATATACTAAGTATTAAATTAACTCTTTAATTAGGTTCAAATTACGTTGGAGTTTTAGGCGTGATAATAAGTCGGTTCTATACCATGTAAGGGATTACTAGCTTCTAACCATTTACAAGTAGGATTTGAGAATTTTTCAAACTTTTTTTTTCGGTTTCTCGCTCTTTAATTTGAAATAAATACAAATTCATTTTTTTTTGTAGATCCGCTAGGAGAGGATTTTGAGACTGTCGTACTAGTGCTTAAGTATAAGTCCTTATTATTTTTGGCATCTATATTTACATTTCAAACTCCAATTAAAGGCGGTTGTCTTTATTCATTATTCCATTTCATTTATTCTTTTTGCCTATTAAGTAGTAAATTTTTCTGAGTTAAGGTCCATTCCCAGTATTTGTTTTATTTAAGTAATATAACCACTTCATGTGGTGTGAAAATTGTGACTAAAAAACTAAACGTTGCTGCTCGTAGGCAGCTCGCTCTCTGTTCGATTCGATTTTATGTTCATACTTGTTTGATACATACATATTTAACATACGCGTTGCCGCTAAACATATATTTTTAACACTCCTTCTCAACGTGCTATGTTACTTTAACAATCAACTCATAACTAATGCAAGCCTAACATTTTTATACATTTTTCAAGCTTGACTTTAGGCAGATTCTTTGTCAATACGTCTGAAATCATATTTTCAGTGGGTACATATTTCATCTCGATAATTTTATTTTTATACATTTCTCTAACGTGGTGATACTTTATGCATCATGATACCTGACATTTTGCCGAATCCCATTTCTTCAATTAGCTTTGTGAGGTATGCTTCCTCCTTTGCTGCCGACGATAGTACCACGTATTCTGCTTCTGTGGTACTTAGTGCAACTATGCTCTGATTCTTTTACTCCCACGTAAATGCAGCACCTGCTGCGAAGAAAGCCCATCCACTAAACGATTTGCGGTTGCTACTGTCACCTGCCCAATCTGCGTCTACGTAGCAGTAAATTGGTTGACCAGTACGCTCGTAATGCATACATAAGTTTGTTGTGCCTCTTAGGTTACGCAAAATACGCTTTGCCGCTGCTTCATGTTCTTGATGCGTCCGCATTCCTCTGTGCTATGTTGGATACCGAATGCAATATACCAGGTCGAGTTGTCACAGCCAAGTACATCAGTGATCCTATCAGCGATTGATATTTTACTTGGTCTGCCTTTTCACATCCTTAATTTTCGCATTTAACTTGAAAGCCAGCATCAAGGGGAACAACATTTGTTTTGCAATTTTCCATACCATATTGGAGCAATAGATCCTCAATATATTGTTTGTGGCCAACTGCAATATCACCAGTTTCTCCATCTCGATCTATCTCCATACCCAAAAAATGATTTAGATTTCCGCCATCGACGACATCAAATTGATCAGATATAAGCGCCTTTATCTTAAGAAGATAATTTTTGTTTGAGCTGGCTAGAATAAGGTCGTCAACATATACTTCTACTATATTTAAGTCCTTATTACTACGAAGCGTGTACACACACGGTTCACTTGGGCCAACAATAAACCCAATTTCTAGTAAGATACTACCTAGCTTTTCATTCCATTCGCGCCCACTTTGCTAAAGTCCATAAAGCGATTTTTGAAGCTTAAGCACACGATTGGGGTGAGTTTTGTCGGCCAATCCTTCCGGCTGACGCATGAACACATTTTCTTTTAAGTTACTGTTCAAATATGCCGCTGACACATACAGTTGGTGCATAAACATGTTATGCTCAACAGCCATAGCCATCACCAACCTTATTGACGAGTACCTTGCCACCGGTGAAAATGTCTCAAAATAATTTACTCCATTGCGCTGACTGCAACCCTTTGCAACCAGTCGCGATTTAAGTCGCTCAACGTTACCAAACTTATCGCACTTTACAGCGTAGACCCACTTGCAGCCGATGGCCATTACGCCGTCCGGTAAACTAACTAACTCCCAGGTTCCGTTGTTTTGCAAGCTTTTGATCTCCTTCTGCATTGATAATTTCCAGGCTTCTGTCTGTTGTGTACGCAGCGCCTCCTTGAAGCTTGAAGGTACACTTAAATCCTCTCTTTTAATGGCATTTAATACGTTGTACTGCAAACGTGGACGCCCTCGCTGTCCAGTGTAAATTTTCTTTGGTCTCCCAGGACCCCGCCGCTCTTACTCCTCGACCACTTCTTGTGCATGTGCAACGCCATCGCCATGCATCTCACATTCTACATGATTTGCATCACCTTGTGCGTTGTTATCAGTACCAGATGCATCTGCTTGTGCTTCTTGTAGACCTTCTTGTATCTTTTCTATTGGCTCAACAGTAGACATGACTAATAAATCATCAGTATCTTGTGCTCGATACGAAAACTGCATGTGATCATCACCTGCTGGGAAAGATTCAAAAAAGATTACATCGCGAGCTTCCACACCTTTTGTTTATCTGGATAATATGCTCTTCACCCTTTGGCTGGAATTTCTTCTTGTGTGCTTTGTTTAGTACTATAGCCTTGGCGCCGAATACCTTTAAATGTCGTACGCTCGGCTTTCTTCCAAACCAAGCCTCTTGTGTTAAACAATGCTGATGTTTTTGCTCGGTTTCGCAAATATGCCGCTGTCTTCACTGCTTCAGCCCAAAAAGCTTCATCCAAACCAGCATGTACCAACATACTGCGAGCCATCTCTACCAATGTCCGATTTGCACGCTCTGCTACACCTTTTTGCTGCGGGGTGTGCGGCACTGTTAGTTGCCTTTTAATACTATTACTTTTTAGGTAATTATCAAACTTCTCGCTTAAATACTCGCGTCCGTTATCACTCCTCAGCGCCTTAATTGTTTTGCCAGTTTGATTTTCTGCATATGCTTTATACTCCTTGAACAAATCTCTTGTTTTCAAAAAACATACGTGTACAAATCGAGTTTTGTCATCAATGAATGTTGCAAAATATCTTGCCCCTCCGTTTGACGTTTTGCTCATCGGGCCACATATATCGCTGTGTATCAACTGAAGCACGTCTTTAGCACGACTTTCTGATGCCTTTGGGAATTTCTTCACGCATATTTTGCTCTTTGCGCATGTTACACACCCACGATCTTTTATATCGCAATCCATTTGTAGGCCACTCACCATTTTGTGCATCACTAAATTTTGTAGGCTATTTAAATTCAAATGACCAAATCGATTGTGCCATTTCACTATTTCTGAGTTAATTTCATTAACAGCATAGCATTTTTGCACATTTGTCTCCAACACAAACAAGTCGTTTTGCCTTTTTGCAGCTAGCACTACTTTATCATGTTCATCTTCAATAAACGCCTTTTTCTCTTCAAATTCAACTTTAAATCCCTTTTGAGTTGCTTTAACAATTGATATAAAGTTGCACTGCAGGTACATACAAAACATCGATTAGATCCACTGGTCTATTTTGCCAGTACAAGCGCACGGATCCATGACCACTTGCTTCTATGAAATTATCTCCCGCAAGGCGGGCGCTGTGGCCCCACTATCAAAGCACCATACATGTTGCGACCGCGTCTCTTTTTTGGTAAGGTTTTGATCGAACACTGCAAATGATTTCGTTTTCACTCTAGCTATTCTCTTTGCGCTCTCTGGATTTGCAATTTACAGCTATGTGGCCGCGACGACCACAATTCCAACAGTCCGTCTTCTTGTCGTTTTGATTTTTGCTGATTTTCTTTTGCGCACGCATGCTGAACATTTTCTGTTCTCCTTCTTCCATACATTCGTCCGCCTTGCGTCGTTCCCCTTCCACCAAAAGTTTCACTTTAAGCGCGCGAAGCGTCGGCAATGAGTCCCGTGTCTCGACTCCCACTACAAAGTTCTCGAATGTACTAGATAGAGTCGACAATAGTAGTATACATAACATCTTATCGGGTAAATCCCGTTTTTCCACCACTCCAAAGAAGCTGTTGAGATGTCAAACGATGCTCGCTCCTTCTATCATTTTTGTTGATAATAATTGGTTAAGCAATGTAACACGCCGTGCCGGTCCTCTTGGTACATGAATCTCACGCAATTGATTCCAGACATTCGCTGATGTTTGATTATTCACATTGATTATTTGGGCAGCCTTTATACATAACATAATGATTGCTAACGCCTTCTCATCTTTGCCACTTCATGTGGTGTGCGAATTGTGACTAAAAAACTAAACGTTGTTGCTCGTAGGCAGCTCGCTCTCTGTTCGATTCAATTAGAACAGAGTTGCATTTTTATGTTCATACTTGTTTGATACATACATAGTTAACATACGCGTTGCCGCTAAACACCTATTTTTAACACACAGCTAAAAAATTTCATATATGGAAAGTGCTCAATTTTAACAAACGAGCCTACACAAACTCAAACAATAGGTGAGGAAGATGTGAACTCATGCTAAGGTTCTGTTCCTTGGAAAATAATTTTGCTGTTGTTTTAAATTAAATAAAACATTGAATTCGGTTTAAACTAAAATTTTATTGTCTGTCTTTCTCTTCTTCATATTTTTTAATTCAGTTATATATTAAATTAGTAATTTCTATTTCCACATCGGTGGCTTAATTTGCCGGAAGTCGGCTTTATAAATTATTCCAAAATATAAATATATCCCGATAGGCTGGATTTGGGCCATTCTGAAATTTGTCTAATATGCCCACCAGTTGGTGATCGGTGGGATCCACCGCCTTCGTATTTGGCTTATTTGCACTAGATGTGCTGGGTTCGGTATTTGTCTCAACGTCGAATAAAAAATTCAAAGACTCGGTAGCCTCTGACGCCAAAGACTGGGTAGCCGGTGACGCTAAAAACTCGGCAGCCGGTGACGCTAAAGGGGTCGAGCAAGTAGTAATATTCCAAATAGCTTGAAATACTTGAATGGCTGGCGACTAATGAAACTTGTCCTATATATAGGCACCCTTGTTCACGAGCTATGATGCAAATTAAAGAATACACAATGGGTTCTCGAACTCCATCTTTACAGCGTGGTTCTGACCCTCAAACTTATCCGCAATCTCAGACTGGGACCATTCCTAAAACGCGTGTCAACACTAGATCGAATTCTCGCCAAGCATCGAATTCCAGTAACGCCCGATATAATCTCATCGCACATGCAAGACGCGATGTTCTTCGATCGTATCCAGCAGCTTATTTCAAGTTTGCTAGAAAACTTCCGAGTCAGTATGACTGCACTTATGACTGAACAACTTAACTCAGAAGTTTGGAGCTTGACATTGTCTGCTCACTCCCGTAATGCCCGAGATGACGGTCAGCTTAAACGGGAGACTGACAGCGCACCTCCATCACGACTAAGTAACGCGAGTAATGCTCGCAATAATACCCAAAGGCCAGAGTATTCTAATGTCCGGTCAAACTTAAATGATTCAGTTGTTGATCACCCCGAGAGAATTTCGAGTTTCATTTCGAATTGGCGTATTAAATTCAGTGGCTTAGCTAATGACTTTCCAATCGAAAATTTCATTAACAGAATTAATTGCTTGACATCTCAATGTTTGAATGGAAATCATGAACTTAAAGTCCAGTTTGCCCACCTCTTGGTCTCAGGTCCGGCATTATCATTTTATTGGCGTGTCCATCTACCTGCTAAACACATGAATTCGTATGAGCTGTGTAGTCGTTTGCAGGAGAGATATCAGGATCAGCGAACTGATCGTGATATTAAGGATGTGATTCGTCGTCGCAAACAGAGCAACAACGAAAGCATTGA
Organism: Scaptomyza polygonia; assembly: GCA_035044585.1. Lineage (NCBI taxonomy): Eukaryota > Metazoa > Arthropoda > Insecta > Diptera > Drosophilidae > Scaptomyza > Scaptomyza polygonia. The sequence continues at coordinate 34,484 of JAWNNU010001940.1, read as the reverse complement.
CGATTTCTTAGATGTTGTATTATCGATTCCGTTTCTTTGAGGGAGCCCTTCCAAGATAGAGACTTAACTGTCGAAGTTAGACACAACCTTAACCCCGAATTGAAGCATGATTTGTTACACATCATTACCCCTGATTTGGCAAGCTTGCACAAAGAATGTCATCGGCACGAGGAATTTTACCGTAGTATTCGCTCTAAGCCATTACCTCAACTAACCATGCCCAAAAACTTTGTGAACTCCCTCTCTCTCGAACAAATCCCTGAAATATAGATATAAATGAAAATATTCGCACGTTGAAGAACCTTATGTGTTGGAACTGTGAAGAACAGGGTCACAGATACCAGGACTCAAGCCTCGACGTATTTTTTGTTATGGCTGTGGTGCCGTAGTAACGTATAAGCCCAATTGTGCTATGAGTTAGCTTAACGGTAAGCTTGCACCAGTTGGAGTCAAGGCACGCGTCAAAGAAAAATTGGGCCAATCAGTTTATCTGCTAGAAGATATGAACGGCAAAGTATTAGGAAACTTTTACGCTAAAGATATATGGTAGCAAATCTTCGATATTCGCATCGCCTGGGTTTTTATCAGCTCTAATCTATGTCTTTTAGCCAAAGATTAAACCTGTGGTGTGAGGGTGCAAAGCAGTGCAAAGACTCTATATCAGCATCAGTAGGGCAAAGCTTCTCTATTAGTAACAGAGAAAGGCGCTTGGCTTAAAAGCTCTTATGTCAATGCACATGCACAGCTGATGCAAAGAAAAGCTCGATCTGTCAAATCGAAGCTTTTTCTAATTGGCGTATACTTCTGCTCTGCGCATGCACTTCATTCTTTGGTCAGAAGTGCATAAAATCAAGATCGCAGTTTTCTTATTTTAAACACGTCACGTGCGAAAAATGCGGAAATTTGAATCAACAAGCATCCGAGCCAGCGCACCACCGACATCGTTTTATACCAATGTTTATTAAATCGCCTCACATCTACAACCCTGCGCCAAGTATATTTCACCGATTTTGTGGAATTCTCGGACCTTAAGCAACAATTACATCGCTACATACAGTGCGTGTGCGATCGGTGGCTCGGCAGGGCTTTATCTAAAGTTTACTGGAGTGTGTGTTCGCGTCAGAGCCATTATATAAAATCGAACGCTGACCCTGTGTGGCAGTGAAACCTACGACAGCACAGCGTTACATCACGCCTACCCCGCATCTTGCGAACACACTTCACAAGCAACGCACATACCCCCACGTCTATAGCGTTCCGCTGCCCCGTAAGACTTCGTCTACTCTACAAACCATATTGAAAGGTTCATCACCCGCTAATAGTCGACTTGGAAGTAGAAGCATTTTGGATGTACCAACAGTTGCACTCTGTGTGGATCCTAGAGTTGGTTTATCACCTGCTTCAAAACAGCAAATCGGACTTCAAATAAGTGCTTTAAACACCAATAGTTAATATAAATTATTACGAAATTGGAGAACAGTTTTCTTTAAATTTAAATTCATTAATACTAGATATATTCTTATTATAATGTTCATTCTTTTATAGTTTCGCACTTTTACTGATTTGTTGCAACTGCCAAATTTAACTTTCATCATCTATGTCGTGTGGGGATCCTCTTGACATATAAACGCAATTCTTTTTGGTTCATGCAGCAGACAGTTGTGTGTCTGCTGACTGTATTTATTTGATTGTCAAATAGTTCTTAACTTATTTAACACTTAACCTCGCTGCTTCAGCAGCGCAGTCGGCTTTCATGTATTTACTTATGTATATTCTTATATATTAGAAGGCGAGAGTTGTGCATTCATATTTGGCATGTTTATGGTCATTGACCACTTGAGAATGCTGAGGCGGCATCATGTGTCGGCGGTCTAATTACATTTGCACTTGAATTGTGCTGGCCTTATGTTTACGTAACGACAAAGAGTCGTTGCCCCGTTTTGGGTCTTAGCATGCATATGAACAACAACATTCAATTGTTGTTGTTATTTGAATTTATACATGCACTTGAACTGCAACAAAGTGTTGTTGTTATTATATTAATTTATAACATATATTGTATGCTACACCTACAGCCAATTCGCGTCAACTGGTCTGGTGACTTCGGTGGATAAATAAAGGTCGTAAGTACGGCTTAGCTGGAAATGTTTGATTAAACAAAACAACAGAAAAAGGGAACATTATATTTGCAACAAACTTTGTAAGAGCACTTATTTTATTCGTAATCTCGATTAACTTTTGGAATGTATACTCTACGAAAATATCTGAAAATGGAAAAATATGTTTTTGAAGTAACATGAATTAAATAATTTTCTTTGAAGGCATCTTAAGTATTTAGAACCGCAGTGATGTTAAGGGTAGGACTGCAGTATTATCATCGCATATCCTACAGGTAAGGTGGGTATAGAAGGAGAAGAAGCCCATCTATGTTCTCCAATGATGGATAAGTTGTCCGAATTTCAATCCGATCCCAAGATGTCTGGTTTAAATTCCCGTCTACCGTCCTATCTTTTCTATCTACGAGTTTATTATCGTAATCCATCTATTATCTATCTAATACTGCAACAAATTCATTTGTTCTACCGACTGAATCAAATGACTTTCAGATTCACTAGGAGCTAATTAAGTTTCGCCGGAACGAAATTGCAAGAATCATTAAAGAGCAAATAAATCCAAAAAAAAATCTCCGGGCTGTGACATAATAACCCCAAAGATGGTTATTGAGCTCCCTCACAGTGCGGTCTGCATCATTGCACAGCTCTTCAACAAAATCACCAAACTCGGTTTTTTTTTACAGATATATGGAAAAAGTCAATCATCATAATGTTCCCAAAGCTGGGAAAAGATCACTCAGTTCCCTCGTCATACACACCTATAAGCTTATTATCGTGTCTATCAAAACTTTCTGAAAAATGCTTGCTTTCCCGGATTCATCCATTTCTGAATCCGCGTAACCTAATACCATCACACCAATTTGGCTTTCGTGAGAAGCACGGAATAATTGAGCACGTCAATCGAATAACATCAGAGACACGAGGTGCGTTCAAATTTCGAGAATACTACACCGCGTAAGCTCTGGATGTTTCTCAACAGCATTCGGCAAAGTTGGGTTGGAAGGTCTGATGTATAAGATCAAAAAAATGCTTCCCCAAACAACAACACACATAAACTGCTTAAATCATACCTCTACGATCAGAAGATTGCAGTAAGATGCAACACCGCAATGTCTGAAGAACACAGTATTGAAGCTGGTTTTCCACAAGGCAGTGTTCTCTGACCAACACTATAAGTGCTGTTCACAGCAGACATCCCTGTAAGTACCAGATTTACAACTTCTACTTTTGCTGATGATACAGCAATTCTCAGCCAATCCAGACGCTCAATACAAGCAACAGCGTATTAAGCCCACCGATTATCCGACTGGCGAATCAAGGTAAACGAACAATATTGTAAACAAGTAACTTTCACCCTTAACTGGCAAGATTATCCACCACTCGCGATTAAGAACACCGCACTTCCAATAGCAAACGATGTAACGTATCTGGGCGTACACTTTGATAGAAGACTTACATGGCGCCGATAAGATAAGGAGGTAATAGCGACAGAAAAAGTGAAATACTTTAACAAGCTTTTATAGAATGCTCATCATCTCACGAGAGGTCTTACAAGAAATTGCAGCCGATCTCGCCTTCGTCGGAATGACTTACAAACCCAGCGATGATTCTTAGGGACGTGCACTCAGAATACAGTCCTATAATGAACTGCTAGCAAAATTGTATTAATAAGATTTGTATACTTATCGTCAGTTTTCTTATCAGAAGAACAGATTCAATCAATAAAACTAGCAAAATAAAATAAATAAAAACTAGTAGAAACTATGCAGTTGGACGCATCCGACTACGGTATACTCGATACCAGTAAAAAAAAACAAAAGAAAAGATACCTGATTACAATGGGGTGTGGATTCGGCAGGGATGTACGCTGCCTCAAAGATTGTCTGATGGAGAAGGGGATGCCAAAAAGCTATCTTCCTTCCAAATTTGGTGACTCTAGCTCAAAGTCCATAAAATATGGGGGAAGGGGGGATGGGAGCAGTATGGGTGGGGGTGTGGCATCCAAAATTTTGCTGCTGAGATATGTATGATGTCAATAGCTATCCTCCTACCAAGTTTGGTGACTCTAAGTCATTTCACAAGCTGGAAGAAATATACCAAAAAAAAAGGTTAAAAAGTAAAATGTTACAGTTATGCACTCTCAATGCAAAAAGCTTTATTTACCGTAAAAGTCAAATTGTTTTCATTTAACTCGCTAAGCTTTGACCATTTTAAGTCAATTTGCTATGCAATAAACATGGATAGTCAAAATAAAAAGAAAATAATCGAATTAATGATAGAAGGCGAATCCGTTCGAAAAGTGGCTTACAAATTCGGTGTTTGCCATAAGACTGTGCAGCGACTGAAAAAGCGAAGTCAAGAGAGCATTCCTGTTAACCAAGGAGGTCGACCAAGAATTTTGACCGATCGCGACACACGCCACGTAGCCAACTTGGTCACAAGCAATCGCGACATCACGCCATTAAAAGCTGCGAAAATGCTTAATTTGAATGCCAGTGCGTGGACAGTCCGTCGTAGTCTCGACAGATACGGACTGAAGGCCAAAGAAATGAAAAAAATAAATTGACAGCCTGTGTCAGATCACACGGGCGCATAGGTTAGCCGTAGAATACGTCTGTCCTTGTGCAACAAAAATTATGAAGCGGTAGCCTAATAACAACAACCACATAGATGTTTTATTTTATTTTTAATTGTGTTTGTTGTCATTTGGCTAATTTTTTCCTTTTTACTGCAATACTGGTTAGCATCTCTGATATAAATTTAACAAACATTGACTTGAAATAGAAATATATATTTACATAATTTATTACTTCAAAATTTGTGCATAATTAAATCTCTAAAATTGTATTTTTGTTTTATGTTTGAAATGTGACTTTTGATATGACAGGTTTGTGAAAGGAAAAGTATGATATGTAATTCATTAATGATACACTTAAATTTCTAGCAAATACTAAATCTATATTGGTTAGAGCTAAGGTGGTTGCTGCATTTTTAATATACTTTAATTTGAATTTTTCTTCCATAAATTCTGCAAATGAACAATCATTTGTCATTTCTAAATTTAAATCACCTACGATGAGCATGTCCACCTCGGTGTCAACTGTGAAATTCTTGTCTATTAGTGCAGTGAGGTGAGAATATTTCATCAAAGCAGAAAAAAGCATTTGTTGCTTGTTGTTTTGAGAAACATTTGGATGAAAGTACACAGAGCCAAGAATAAATTTTTTTCGATTATTAATTTTAATTTCAGACAGACAAATGTCGCCTACATCGCTATCGACCAGTTGCCTGTTTGAAATATCGATTGGAGTACAATATGTTAACATGGTACTTTTTGCATAGATTGCTACTCCAGATGCACGACGACGTTGCTGTAAATTATTAAAATGCGAAATTAATTGTTCAATATTCATTTAAATTAAATTAAATTAACTTAATTCACAGTAACTGTTCACAAGATGCGAAAATCAGGGCTGCCACCGTAAAGACGAATTATCGATAGTTTAACTCACGATAGTTTATATGATATTTTTGCACGGGTATATTTATTGTTTTGGTGCAAAAGCATAATTAAATGTGGAACACAAACAATAAAACATGATTTCGAAAACTTGCACGCAAATTTCAGAATTGGGGTAAACATATTTTATTGTGTTATAATTGTTTGGGGCTGACGTTAAGCTGAGCTTGTTCACCCCTGGCACGGAAGAATTTATGTATGAAAATTTAATTATGCCCGAATATCTTATTGAAATTTCCACATTTAGAAGCTATCAGTCATGACCGCATGTATATCAAACGAAAGGAAATCAAGTCTACTTTGTATTAAAACAAGTTTTAATCGATTCTCTGGCGGAATTTTTGAGCAATGTGCAATTGAAAAAAAGTAGTGATTTTTGCACAGATTTTTTGGCCTTAAAAAGTTATATATTTGGCAAAATTATTATAAATTTGAATGTGGGAATGTTTGTTTACCTCATTTCAACTTAAATTCGAAAAACTCAGATTAATTGATTGATTATTGAGATTGCTAGAGCAATTTAAAGTCTTCAAAATGAAGCAAAATTTTGCATGTTTTTGGTCTCATTTTCTCAATAGAAAATGTAATCACTTCATATATATATATAGCTTAAAATAAAGGTTGAAGCCTTAGCTTTAAAATTAAATTAATTTGAGGAAAATCTATTCATTAGTTCATGAGCAATGAGCGATTTTGTGAAGCAACCATATTACAACAACAACTTTTTTGGATAGCACACTCATACCGAAACGTAAGACGTATTCTAAGTCAAAAAAATTGACAGCGTCTGTCTTGTGCAACAAAAATTATGAAGCGGTAGCCTAATAACAACAACCACATAGATGTTTTATTTTATTTTTAATTGTGTTTGTTGTCATTTGGCTAATTTTTTCCTTTTTACTGCAATACTGGTTAGCATCTCTGATATAAATTTAGCAAACATTGACTTGAAATAGAAATATATATTTACATAATTTATTACTTCAAAATTTGTGCATAATTAAATCTAAAATTGTATTTTTGTTTTATGTTTGAAATGTGACTTTTGATATGACAGGTTTGTGAAAGGAAAAGTATGATATGTAATTCATTAATGATACACTTAAATTTCTAGCAAATACTAAATCTATATTGGTTAGAGCTAAGGTGGTTGCTGCATTTTTAATATACTTTAATTTGAATTTTTCTTCCATAAATTCTGCAAATGAACAATCATTTGTCATTTCTAAATTTAAATCACCTACGATGAGCATGTCCACCTCGGTGTCAACTGTGAAATTCTTGTCTATTAGTGCAGTGAGGTGAGAATATTTCATCAAAGCAGAAAAAAGCATTTGTTGCTTGTTGTTTTGAGAAACATTTGGATGAAAGTACACAGAGCCAAGAATAAATTTTTTTCGATTATTAATTTTAATTTCAGACAGACAAATGTCGCCTACATCGCTATCGACCAGTTGCCTGTTTGAAATTATCGATTGGAGTACAATATGTTAACATGGTACTTTTTGCATAGATTGCTACTCCAGATGCACGACGACGTTGCTGTAAATTATTAAAATGCGAAATTAATTGTTCAATATTCATTTAAATTAAATTAAATTAACTTAATTCACAGTAACTGTTCACAAGATGCGAAAATCAGGGCTGCCACCGTAAAGACGAATTATCGATAGTTTAACTCACGATAGTTTATATGATATTTTTGCACGGGTATATTTATTGTTTTGGTGCAAAAGCATAATTAAATGTGGAACACAAACAATAAAACATGATTTCGAAAACTTGCACGCAAATTTCAGAATTGGGGTAAACATATTTTATTGTGTTATAATTGTTTGGGGCTGACGTTAAGCTGAGCTTGTTCACCCCTGGCACGGAAGAATTTATGTATGAAAATTTAATTATGCCCGAATATCTTATTGAAATTTCCACATTTAGAAGCTATCAGTCATGACCGCATGTATATCAAACGAAAGGAAATCAAGTCTACTTTGTATTAAAACAAGTTTTTAATCGATTCTCTGGCGGAATTTTTGAGCAATGTGCAATTGAAAAAAAGTAGTGATTTTTGCACAGATTTTTTGCCTTAAAAAGTTATATATTTGGCAAAATTATTATAAATTTGAATGTGGGAATGTTTGTTTACCTCATTTCAACTTAAATTCGAAAAACTCAGATTAATTGATTGATTATTGAGATTGCTAGAGCAATTTAAAGTCTTCAAAATGAAGCAAAATTTTGCATGTTTTTGGTCTCATTTTCTCAATAGAAAATGTAATCACTTCATATATATATATAGCTTAAAATAAAGGTTGAAGCCTTAGCTTTAAAATTAAATTAATTTGAGGAAAATCTATTCATTAGTTCATGAGCAATGAGCGATTTTGTGAAGCAACCATATTACAACAACAACTTTTTTGGATAGCACACTCATACCGAAACGTAAGACGTATTCTAAGTCAAAAAAATTGACAGCGTCTGTCTTGTGCAACAAAAATTATGAAGCGGTAGCCTAATAACAACAACCACATAGATGTTTTATTTTAATTTTTAATTGTGTTTGTTGTCATTTGGCTAATTTTTTCCTTTTTACTGCAATACTGGTTAGCATCTCTGATATAAATTTAACAAACATTGACTTGAAATAGAAATATATATTTACATAATTTATTACATCAAATTTTGTGCATAATTAAATCTAAAATTGTATTTTTGTTTTATGTTTGAAATGTGACTTTTGATATGACAGGTTTGTGAAAGGAAAAGTATGATATGTAATTCATTAATGATACACTTAAATTTCTAGCAAATACTAAATCTATATTGATTAGAGCTAAGGTGGTTGCTGCATTTTTAATATACTTTAATTTGAATTTTTCATCCATAAATTCTGCAAATGAACAATCATTTGTCATTTCTAAATTAAAATCACCTACGATGAGCATGTCCACCTCGGTGTCAACTGTGAAATTCTTGTCTATTAGTCAAAGCAGAAAAAATACTCTCTCTGTTACGCATCGAAGCTACGTTTCTTTTTACAGGCGGCATTGTTCAATATTCATTTAAATTAAATTAAATTAACTTAATTCACAGTAACTGTTCACAAGATGCGAAAATCAGGGCTGCCACCGTAAAGACGAATTATCGATAGTTTAACTCACGATAGTTTATATGATATTTTTGCACGGGTATATTTATTGTTTTGGTGCAAAAGCATAATTAAATGTGCAACACAAACAATAAAACATGATTTCGAAAACTTGCACGCAAATTTCAGAATTGGGGTAAACATAATTTATTGTGTTATAATTGTTTGGGGCTGACGCTTAAGCTGAGCTTGTTCACCCCTGGCACGGAAGAATTTATGTATGAAAATTTAATTATGCCCGAATATCTTAATGAAATTTCCACATTTAGAAGCTATCAGTCATGACCGCATGTATATCAAACGAAAGGAAATCAAGTCTACTTTGTATTAAAACAAGTTTTAATCGATTCTCTGGCGGAATTTTTGAGCAATGTGCAATTGAAAAAAAAGTAGTGATTTTTGCACTGATTTTTTGCCTTAAAAAGTTATATATTTGGCAAAATTATTAGAAATTTGAATGTGGGAATGTTTGTTTACCTCATCTCAACTTAAATTCGAAAAACTCAGATTAATTGATTGATTATTGAGATTGCTAGAGCAATTTAAAGTCTTCAAAATGAAGCAAAATTTTGCATGTTTTTGGTCTAATTTTTTTAATAGAAAATGTAATCACTTCATATATATATATAGCTTAAAATAAAGGTTGAAGCCTTGGCTTTAAAATTAAATTAATTTGAGGTAAATCTATTCATTAGTTCATGAGCAATGAGCGATTTTGTGAAGCAACCATATTACAACAACAACTTTTTTGGATAGCACACTCATACCGAAACGTAAGACGTATTCTACGTCAAAACCGTTCCTGGCAAAAAGGCATATAATTTTGCGTAAAAACTTTGTTGCAATTCACCAAAATTTGACTGTCGCTGATTGGGATGCTGTGAGTCACTAATAAAAAATTTTAGCAATTGCAAAATAATTTGTTCTGAAGGTAATATGGTCAGATGAGTCAAAGATTAATCGTATCGAGTCAGACGGACGATCCTGGTATTGGACTAGAGATCCCGAAATCCAGTCACAAAGTACAGTGCGACAAACCGTCAAGCACAGTGGCGGCTCAATTATGGTTTGGGGCTGCATTCATAAAAATGGAGTTGGTCCCTTTGGTTTTGATCGATGGAATAATGCGTAAAGAGCAATACCTAAGCATTCTGCAACAAAATTTAGGAGGATTAATGGAAAATATGGGTCTTCCTGCTGAAAAATGCATTTTTCAGCAAGACAATGACCCGAAGCACACATCCAATTTAGTGAAAAATTGGATTTCCCGGCAAAGATTCCAGACCATGAAGTGGCCACCGCAAACTCCAGATATGAACCCCATTGAAAATTTATGGAGCCACGTTAAATCGCAGCTGGCAAAATATGCGGTCCCTCCACGTGGAGTGATGGAGCTGTGGGAGAGAACCAAGGACGTCTGGTACGCTATTCTTCCTAAAATGGTGCGACGCTACACCCAAAGTATGCCAAAACGTAAACACGAATTTAAAAAATCAAAAGGGCTCTGGACCCATGGATTAAACAATTTTCAATAAAAATATTTGTTTTAAAATAACCGCAGTGCAAAACTGTAACATTTTACTTTTTTAACTTTTTTTTTGGTATATTTCTTCCAGCTTGTGAAATGACTTTTAAATTTTTTGCAAAAGAGAGCCAAATGTTGCACCTACAAAACAAGACTAAGATCTTTAGCATGCATTAAGTAGAAAAGAAAATACAGACCGTTGAAGTCAGAATATTGATTTTGATAGCTCAAAAACTGTAGAAGATATAGGCATTTCTGTTTTTGAACCGCGGCGTGGCTGGGGGCGGAATGGGTGAGTAGGGCTCCAAAACTTTGATGCTGTCCCCCCAGCTATCGTAGATACACCAATCTTGACACAAAAAAGTGATGAAATGATTCGAAAATCTAGCAGAAAGTTTCTTTACATGCTTATACCTCAAATTAATTGAACAAGAATTAATGACTGAAAATATACTAGTCAGATTTTTAAAATGCAAGAATAATAAACCTAGGTTGCCCAAATTTTTGTTGCTACGTCAAAACAAATAAAATTAAAAATTAAATTAAAAATTAAAAAGTTACAAATAGTTAAAATAAACTTATTCATAAAATTCTGACGCCTTGTTGAACCCGGGTAATCATGCATCAAAACATCAAAAATCAGAGCACCTGTATAGCAGCGCCACGACTACCTTTTAACTTAGTGGCTTAGAAGCCTAAAAGCGTCTTCGTAACACTGTGGCTTTCTCGTTTTTGAACTTGCTACCCTTATACTCATCAATTTTATAGAAGTTTACACTTCAAAAGTTGCGTTCATACAGACTTTGCACAAGCCCACTATACGCCTTACCTTCGGTATCAAGTATAAAAAAAAAACATCAAGCTGTGATCGTAAATTTATGTTGTATATATTTTCGTTTGCATCAAATTAATTGCCAGCTTTAAACTCATTTTTATTAGCAGCGAATCTAACGCTGCAGTGCTTTAAAATAAAGAAAACAAGTAGAAAAGTTGCAGTCGGACGCACCCGACTGCGGTATACTCGATACCAGTAATAAAACAGATTGAAAGAGACCTGATTGCAATGTGGTGCGGATACGGCAGCGGTGTACGCTGCCCCAAAGACTGTCTGGTGCAGATCTGGATGCCAAAAAGCTATCTTCCTTCCAAACTTGGTGACTCTAGCTCAAAGTTTTTTAAAGGTAAGGGCTGGGGGCGGTATGAGGGCGTGGCATCAAAATTTTAGCTAAAGATCTGTGTATCATGTCAATAGCTATCCTCATACCAAATTTGGTAACTCTAGCTCAAAGTTAGAAAAATATGATGGATATTTGGCTGGGGGAGGTTTGCGGGGGCGTGGCATCAAAATTTTTACTGCAGACCGATTTATGATGTCAATTGCTATCCTCATACCAAATTTGGTGACTCTAGCTCAAAATTAGTAAAATTTGGGGGAAGGGGGGGCGTGGCATCCAAACTTTTGCTGCAGATCTATTTATGATGTCAAAAGCTATCCTCATTCCAAATTTGGTGACTCTAGCTCAAAGTTAGTAGAATATGGTAATAGGGTGGCTCGGGGCGGTATGGGGCGGGGGCACAATCAAAATTTTTTTTTTCTTCACCTCTTATCTTGGCACCAAATTTGGCGGCTCTAGCTCAAAAGCTGTGGAAAATATAGGCGTTTTTGAGTTCAAAATGCAGGGGGCTATGGAATGGGGGGGCGTGGCTCCAAAACTTTGATGCAGTTTTTTGGATGTCTTTACCAGTTATCTACCTACCATTTTGTGACTCTAGCTCAAACACTTTGGAAGATACACGAACTACTGTTTTTAGCGAAGCGTTGGGGCGGTTGAGGGCGGCTAGGGCAGTATAGATAGGCGTGCCATCCAAATTTTTTATGATTTTGATTGGGGATCGTCAACACCTATCTTGGCACCAAATTTGATGGCTCTAGCTCAAAAACTGTAGAAGATTTGGGCATTTTTGGTATTCAACTGCGGGGGGCTGGGGGCGGAATGGGTGGGCGTGGCTCCAAAATTTTTGATGCAGTTTTTTGGGGATTGTAAATATCTATTTTCTCCCCAAATTTGGTAGTTCTAGCTGTAAGGGTTTGCGAAATAGCTCGATCTATCGATTTTGCGTTATCGAGTTTATCGATATGCCAGCCCCCTAGTTATCGTAGAACTCCAATCTTGACACTTTAATTTACTATGCCATAGATAAAAAGATTTGCAAAGTTTGAAGTCTCTAACTTGAAGGGTGTGGAAAAAAGTTGCGTTCATACAGACGGACAGACACCATGACGGACATTGCACAAACCCAATATACTCTTTATCTTCGGTATCGAGTATAACAAACCTATGTATATACATACATACTTTCATATATTTTTTGAATTTGCATACTCTGTGTTGTCTTTCGTCTACTTACACCAAACAGCTTGTTAGTTTTTCTTCGTCTTGCTTGCCAGCATCAGTCCTCTCCCGCTTTAGTCAGCTCTTATACGACGAACATACCTGCGGTTGAACACCACAGATATATATATATATATATATATATATTGCAGAAATATCTAACTATCTGACTCCAAATGTTTATGCAGTTGTGTGGTGGTCGTTATCGGTTACGCTTTACTAAATTTTGGGGACTCTAGCTCAAACTTTATGGAAGGTAAAGCCATTACCGGTTTTAGCCAAGTGGTGTTGTGGTTGGGGCGGCTTGGCAGTATTGATAGGCGAGGCACCCAAAATTTTTATGAAATTGTTCGGAGGTCGTCACCACCTAACTTGGCACCAAATTTGGTGGTTATAGCTCAAACTGTGGAATATATAGGCATTTTTGTGTTAAAACCCAGTTGTCGTACAACTTTAATTTTGACACTTTAATTTACTATGCTGTAGATAAAAAACATTTGCAAGGTTTCAAGTCTCTAAGATGTTCATTAAGACGGACGGACAGACACCATGACGGAAATTGCTTAAACCCACTATACTCTACCATGGGTCGGCAACGTGCGGCCCGCGAGCCCTCTTGGTCCGGCCCGCAAGATTCTCGCCGCAACGCACATGACGGACGATATTATAGTCAAATGCAATCGCAAAAATCTCATTGATTATGATGACTTATTAAGTACAATAAATGTCGTTAAAATATACATTTATCGTTTTATTTTTAAAACTAAAATGTTTCTACATAAATATTAGATATATTTATATTATAAATATTACTGCAAGTGCGGCCCGCGCTGAACCCCATGAAAAAAATTTGGCCCTTTTGAAACAAAAGGTTGCCGACCCATGCTCTATACCTTCGGTATCGTGTATAAAAAAAAAACGTGACATGTATAGTTATACATGCGTATAACGTATGCGTAGCATTTGCTTTGTTTTTCATTATGAATGAAGACAATTTCATTGAAATTATATTTGTATAACAATTCAATATATGTATTTTAATTATAATTGATCCCCTTTCTAACACTTAGCTCAAGATACTTGGTTTTCAAGTTGAATACTTATCATTTCTAGTCCAAGTGTTTTGTAGAGTGGGAAAGGTAACAAAAGGTCACAAAATATGTAAGGCAGGCAAGCAATCATTCATATCCAAAAACCATATTTCTTTGAAAGATAAACCAGGATTTCTGCATACACTTGTCCACACAACACTTTTCTTTCCTCATTAAAGCGCTTAAGCAAAACAAGAAGAAACGTTGCAGTCGGACGCAGAAGACTGCGGTAAAATCGTTACGAGTAATAAAACTGATAAAAAGAGATCTGATTGGTTTGCAGATACGGCAGTGGTGTACGCTGCCTCAGAGATTGTCTCATGCAGATAGGGATGCCCAAAACCTATCCACCTACCAAATTTGGTGGCTCTTGCTCAAAGTTTGTTTTAGGTGTGGAGAGGGTGGCTGGGCGTGGTATGGATGAGGGTGGCGTCCAAATTTTTGTTGCAGATATGTGTATGATGTCGATTGCTATCCTCCTACCAAATTTAGTGACTCTAGCTCAAAGTAAGTAAGATATGTGGGATGAGGGGCTCGGGCCGGTATGGGTGGGGTTGGCATCCAAATTGTTTGGGTTTTTTTCATCACCAATTTTGGCACCAAGTTTGGTGGATCTAGTTCAAAAGCTGTGAACGATTTAAGATATTCCGATAAGATATACAGAGGCTAAGGAACGGGGCGGCGTGGCTCCAAAACTTTGATGCAGTTTTCTGGGGGTCGGTGACAGTTTTCTTTCTACTTAATTTAGTGACTCTAGCTCAAACACTATGGAAGATACACGCATTACCGTTTTTAGCGAAAAGTTGGGGCGGTCGGCGGCGGCTAGGGCAGCATGGATGGGCGTGGCATCCAACGTTTTTATGAATTTGGATGAGGGTGGTCATCTACCTTAGCAACAAATTTGGTGGCTCTAGCTCAAAAACTGTAGAAAATATAGGCGTTTCTGTCTTTAAACTGCGGGGGGCTGGGGCGGAATGGGTGGACGTGGCTCCAAAACTTTTGATGCAGTTTATTTTGAAGTTGTAAATAGCTATTTTCTCACCAAATTTGATAGTTTTAGCTGTAAGGGCTTGCGAAATAGCTGGATTTATCAACTTTGCATTATCGAGTGTATCGATTTGTCAGCCCCCTAGTTATCGTAGAACTCCAATCTTGACACTTTAAATTACTATGCCATTGATAAAGACATTTGCAAAGCAAACCAGTGTTGCAGTAAAAAACAAAAAGTAACCGAATAACAACAACCACTTAGATGTTTTAACTGTAGTTATTGTCATGTGGCTTATTTATGGCTTTTTTCGGTTACGCAAATCACTTCGAAAATCTTAATTTTTCAGTACAAAACCGGTTTCTCAAGTATTTATTTATAAGTACTATTTATCATAAAATTGTTTTACTTCTATGCATTCTATGCAATATACAATAATGTAAATACTTAAACTTAGAATAGAATAAATATGTATATACTTAAACCTAGAATAGACTGAGCTGAAGGCCACCGATGCCATAGCCAAAAAAACAAACGCTAGCATATAATTTTTAATTATAAGTTAGCTCTAAATAATAATAACAAAAAAAAACAAGTAGAAACGTTGCAGTCGGACGCACCCGACTGCGGTATACTCGATACCAGATTAAAAGAGAGCTTATTGCAATGGTGTGTGGATACGGCAGGGGTGTACGCTGCCTCAAAGATTGTCTGATGCAGATGGGGATGCCAAAAAGCTATCTTCCTTCCAAATTTGGTGACTCTAGCTCAAAATTTGTGAAAGGTAGGGGCTGGGGCGGTATGGGGGCGTGGCATCAAAATTTTTGCTACAGATCTATGTATCATGTCAATAGCTATCCTCAAACCGAATTTGGAGACTTTAGCTCAAAGTTAGTAGAATATGCGGAAGGAGGGCTGGGGTCTGGGGGCTGGTATGGGGGGCGTGGCGTCCAAAGTTTAGCTGCAGATCTATTTATGATGTTAATTGCTATCCTCATACCAAATTTGGTGACTCTAGCTCAAAGTTAGTAGAATATGGTGGAAGGGGAGCTGGGGGCTGGTATGGGGGGCGTGGCGTCCAAAGTTTTGCTGTAGATCTATTTATGATGTTAATTGCTATCTTCATACCAAATTTGATGACTCTAGCTCAAAGTTAGTAGAATATGGTGAAGGGCGGGCTGGGGGCGGTATGGGTGGGGGCCGCCATCCAAAATTTTTGGGTTTCTTCATCACCAATCTTGGCATCAAATTTGGCGTCTCTAGCTCAAAAAATGTGGAAAATATAGGCGTTTTTGATTTCAAAATGCAGGGGGCTGGGGAACGGGGGGGCGTGGCTCCAAAACTTTGATGCAGTTTTTTGACGATCGTTAATAGCTATTTTCCTACCAAATTTGGTGACTCTAGCCTTAACGCTTTGGAAAATACACGCATTCCCGTTTTTAGTGAAGCATTGGGGCGGTTTGGGGCAGCTTGGGCAGTATGGATTGGCGTGGTATCCAAAGTTTTTATGAATTTTTTGGGGGGTTATAATCACCTATTTTGGCACAAAATTTGGTGGCTCTAACTCAAAAACTGTAAAAGATATAAGCATTTCTGTTTTTAAACTGCGGGGGTGGTGGGGGCGGAATGGGTGGGTGGGGCTCCAAAACTTTGATGCAGGTTTTGGGGGATCGTTACCAGTTATCTACCTACCAAATTTTGTGACTCTAGCTAAAACACTATGGAAGATACACGCACTACCGTTTTTAGCGAAGCGTTGGGGTGGTTGAGGGCGGATAGGGCAGTATAGATGGGCGTTGCATCCAAAGTTTTTATGAATTTGGTTGGAGATCGTCAACACCTATCTTGGCACCAAATTTGGTGGGTCTAGCTCAAAAACTGTAGAAGATATAAGCATTTTTGGTGTTAAACTGCGGGGTGGCTGGGGGCGGAATGATTGGGCGTGGCTCCAAAATTTTTGATGCAGTTTTTTGGGGATTGTTAGTAGCTATTTTCTCCCCAAATTTGGTAGTTCTAGCTGTAAGGGCTTGCGAAATAGCTGGATCTATCGATTTTGCGTTATCGAGTTTATCGATTTGCCAGCCCCCTAGTTATCGTAGAACTCCAATCTTGACACTTTAATTTACTATGCCATAGTTTGCAAAGTTTGAAGTCTCTAACTTGAACGGTGTGGAAAAAGTTGCGAACATACAGACGGACAGACGGACGGACGGACAGACACCATGACGGACATTGCACAAACCCAATATACTCTTTTCCTTCGGTATCGAGTATAAAAATACAATAATGAAACAATTTTAATAAAAGATTGAACAACTTATATTAACTAGTTTTGTTATGTAAGGCATAAATATGCATTTCAGCTTTTTTATATGTTTAACATATTTAAATTTCAAGTCATCGCCTAGCTTGGCCAAATTTGGTGGCTTGTAAAGAAGGTATTTAAGCGGAGGTACAGATCTCAGTCTGGCCAAGGCCTGCGTTACAAGAAATGATTTATAATTTTCTAGAACACTTTAGCCGAAATGGAGGTGAGCTCAATTTACGATACGACCCCAGGGTCGCACAACCGAAACGACTGAGATATCAGGGATGATGTACATTTCCACTGATGCCGCAGATCCTGCTCCGTTCGAATCGGGGACTGATTCGCCGATTAGTAGGAATGCAGGGAAGGTTGGTGCGCCGCGATTCGGGTGATCAGGAACTGGCTCGTGGAGACTCCGCCTTGTCGCCGCCGCTGATCACCCAAATAGTTAATTTCAACAAATCGAAACTTTGCGCGGTAATACCCCGCTCGTGTACATATAGGTATGGCCGCGTGTACATATGTGTGCACGGCTTTAGCTTGTCTCTCGTTAAAAGGACACGTGGAGGGGAGGTTAGGTATAATCAATCAATTTTATTCGGCTCCTTGCCTTAAACAATCGCTTAAACTTACTGCGTTTCTTTCTAACCTTTAGCTTAACCTGTATTATCGTAACACTTATCTTTATCCCTTTTCTTGTTAACTCTCGATCACTAAAATACTTTCCTTAAACACTACCCGCTACGGAAACTCACGTCCGTTCCGTGTTCGCGGTACTTTGTGACCCCCTTGTTGGTCTCGCGCTCGACCTGAGGTTACCCTTCGTCGCCTGTGGATCGGAACATCTGAGGCTGTGGGTCGTGAGAGCGCGCGCGACCCCCGTTTGAATGATCTCGCCTGGCCGTTCGGCCCTTATGCTCTCTTTGCTTATGTTAATTGTGTTTCTGTTATGTTATGCTTATATCCAAAGTAAGTAAAGTGTCTTCTAGACCATGATGTGTACTAATAAGAATAATAGATCGTAGATAATATAAATTAATAATAACAATGATAGATAAGTATATTTATGTTTAATGAAATGTGGGGGAGGCCTGTGGGCAGCCTTCCTTGCAGGCTCTAGCTTAAACTTAAACTTTCGAAGATATTGGCGTATCTGTTTTTAGACTGCGCGGCCCGAAAAGGGATGGCGTGATTCCACAATTTTGCTGCAGATTTTTTAGAGTTTAAGAAGCTATCTTCTCTACAAATTTAGTAGTTCTAGCTGTATATGTCGATTTTAATTTATCGATTTGCCAGCCCCCTAGTTATCACTTGACACTTTAATTATTTAACACTCATCTTCCTAATGGTGAAATCGATATGTTCCAATAAGTGTAGAACCTTATAACTTTCTTTCGAACATCTGGAAATGCAACAGATTTAGCCCTGTATATAATAGCAAAGTCAAATTTAATATATGTAATTTGTTATAATATTTATCTCAATCGTTGCAGATCAAACTTTTCCCGTGATCCGCAACAGTTTTATAAATTTGTTAACACAAAACGTAAATCTGCATGCTTGACATTCTCTGTTTACCTCGATAATACAAAATCAAGTTCCGATCAAGCAGCGGCTGATCTATTTGCTGATTATTTTCAATCAGTATACACATCGCTATATTTTTGCCTAAAACGTCCCATCCTGGAGTATGGATATTGTGTGTGGTTAGAATTGCATTTGTGCAGAAGAAATTTCTTCTTTTCGCGCTAAGAAGTTTTAATTGGACCTACCCTATTCAAGTAAACTTCTTTTAATTAATCTTCCTTCCTTGTTGAACCGTAGAATAAGGCATGGTGTAGTATTTATCACTAATCTACTTAATGATGAAAACGACTCATCAGTTCTATTAAGTCGAATAAAATTAAATGTTCCAATTAGATCTAGCCGAATCGTTTTACCTCTTAGCCTCGACCGTTGCATCAGCAACTATCTAATTCATGAACCATTTCGTGGTATATATTCTGATTATGACATGCTTTATTCTCCTGTCTCTCTGGAGATCTCAATAATATAATATGATATTTTTTGTTAAATAAAGTAAACAATCACATCAACTCACCATCTTTGGCTATTTCAGTGCCAACACATTCCCAAGCGCTTCTTATATCTAGCTTGTCCGTATATTTTTTGGATTTAATATTCAAAATAGCTTCGTTTTTTTTTACCGCAGCTGGTTATAAAATCCACAATTGTTCCACTATCGGAACTATCAATTAATTTTACTGATGGTTGCTGGGAATTTAAAAACGGAATGCAGAACGGAAAATTGTTTCTATACCCTGAACCTATAAAATGGGTAAATCAGGGTATAATGGATTTGTGCAAAAGTATGTAACAGGCAGAAGGAAGCATCTCCGACCCCATAAAGCATATACATATAATATTTTTCAGTATCAATAGCGGTGTCGATATGGCCATGTCCGTCTGGGCGTCCTTCCGTCTGTCCGTCTGTATGAACGCGTAGATCTCAGAGACTACAAGAGCTAGAGACTTCAGGTTTGGAATATGAGTTCTCCTATACCATGAGCAGAACAAGCCATTCTGGTTTCCGATATACACATACATTCGATTCCAAAAAAATATCGAATTTGGAAAATATAAAAATGCGGGTTGAAAAAATGGGTAACGATAGAACTAATGTCCGAATTTTGTCCAAATCGGTTAAGAAACACCAGAGATATCGTAAAGTTAATTCAGTTTTAAGATTGTTTCAATTGATTATTATTCGAAGCATATATTTAAGGCGCATGGAGTTTAATTTTTTACAACTGGGTTCAGGGTATCATCTAGTCTGGCTCTCCCGACTAGAGCGTTCTTACTTGTTTTTATATAGAGTTGCACATAAAAATTCCGTTTCGGAGCTGCTGGGAATAGGCCTAAACTTTTTAATATTTGTACCTTAATCTTCTTTCATATTTAATTATAATTTTTTATTTTTACTTTTAATTTTATTATTTTATTTTATTTTGTATTAATTTTCATTCCATGTGAGCTGCTTATAGCAAATAATAAATAAATAAATAATTAAATTACACGGCCATTAAAAATATAAATAAGTTTTCTTTATTTAGAATCTGTCTTGTACAGACGATAACTAAATTTTAAGATATTCTTTGACAGTTAAGTAAAAAGTTTACGTAGCACAAATTAATAATTAACCAAAGCGGAAGGGGAGGTCGAAGGGATGGAACCTTGAAAGCTTCCGGAGCTCATTGCTGTTGTCCTGCAACTGAAGAGCCAGCACATTTTCATTATTCTTCAATCTTTGTAAGTACCTCTGGCTGTATTGTTTTATAGTTTCTTTAACTGTAGCCATATTAAGGTCATTATGAATGACAGCGTTTCTTAAGTAAAACGGAGCCCTCACTAAGGTGCGCACAACTTTGCTTTAAAAAAATTTGAATATTCGAGGCAGCTGCAGTGCCACAGATCTGAACCCTATAATTCCAAATAGGCTTCAAAATTGACTTGTAGACCAGCACTTTGTTACGTAAGCTGAGGCGTGATGCGGGTCTTAGAAGCAAGTACAGACGCTTGAAGCGCATTTTAAGCTGAGCCTTTTTGTTAGTCAGGTGAGCTTTCCAATTCAGTTTGCTGTCCAAAATATGGCTCAATTACTTGGCACTTGACGCGGTAGGTAGCCTCCGTCCAAAGATGTGGACTTCAGGGCATGTGAGGGGTTGTAGAGTGAAAACAACTTGCATCGACTTCTCGGTGTTGATACTGATGTTCCATTTACTTAGCCAAGGCTCTAGGGCTGACAGCTGCATCTGAATAGCTCCTAAGGCAGCTGAAAGGCACGTATTAGAGGCCAAGTAAGGGTTGGCTACCGGAAGGTCAGCAGTGCACAGGGTATATAATTAGGTGCAAGCACGCTGCCTTGGGGTACCCCAGCCTGTATTAAGAACAAATCAGATTCAGCGTACTTGCACCTTACGAAAAAATTTACGATTATGGAGATATGACTTCAGTACCATGTAATACAGCATTGGAAGATTTTTTTTTAGCTATAACAGGAGTCCTAGGCCTTTCCCTGTCAAAGGCCTGTCGGACATACAGAAACACTGCCGGGGAATGCAGAGTTTCAAGTCTTTGGCTTGAAAGGTGTGGAAAAAAGTTGCGCAAGTTCGGACGGGCAGACAGACAGACACCTTGACGGACATTGCACAAACTCAATAAACTCTTTACCTTAGGTATCAAGTATAAAAACACAAGACTTTGTCTTCCAGGGCAGTGAAATATCAGTTTTGCTGCTGCTGATCATACATACTCTTCCTAATTTTTACTCTATGAAATTTTTTAACATTTTTGCCATCGCAACGTCCAGCAAATTACGAAAGTGTATTCAATAATGCATTTGTAAAAGCCATTTGCCGAAATCTCGGAATAAATTTAAATAAAATAAATGGCCAGCAAATGTTACGCAAGCATGCACATCTATATTCATAAAAAGCAATGCCATTTTTATACTCGATACCGAAGGTAAAGAGTATATTGGGTTTGTGCAATGTCCGTCGTGGTGTCTGTCCGTCTGTCCGTCTGTATGAACGCAACTTTTTTCCACACCCTTCAAGTTAGACCCTTCAAACTTTGCAAATCTCTTTATCTATGGCATAGTAAATTAAAGTGTTAAGATTGGAGTTCTACGATAACTAGGGGGCTGGCAAATCGATCAACTCGATAACGCAAAATCGATAGAAACAGCTATTTTGCAAGCCCTTACAGCTAGAACTACCAAATTTGGGGAGAAAATAGCTATTAACAACTTCAAAATAAACTGCATCAAAAATTTTGGAGCCACGCCCACACATTCCGCCCCCAGCCCCCCCGCAGTTCAACACTAAAAATGCCCATATCTTCTACAGTTATTGAGCTAGAGCCATCAAATTTAGTGCCAAGATAGGTGTTGACGATCCCCAACCAAATTCATAAAAACTTTGGATGCCACGCCCATCTATACTGCCCTATCCGCCTTCAACCACCCCAACGCTTCGCTAAAAACCGTAGTGCGTGTATCTTCCATAGTGTTTGAGCTAGAGTCGCAAAATTTGGTAGGTAGATAACTGGTAACGACCCCCTAAAAACTGCATCAAAGTTTTAGGGCCCCACCCACCCATTCCGCCCCAGCCCCCCCGCAGTTCAAAACAGAAATGCTTATATCTTTTACAGTTTTTGAGTTAAAGCCACCAAATTTTGTGCCAAAATAGGTGATTATAGCCCCAAAATAAATGCATAAAAACTTTGGATGCCACGCCAATCCTTACTGCCCAAGCTGCCCCAAACCGCCCCAATGCTTCACTAACAACGGGAATGCGTGTATTTTCCAAAGCGCTAAGGCTAGAGTCACCAAATTTTTTTAGAAGATAGCTAATAACAATCGCCAATAAACTGCATGAAAGTTTTGGAGCCACAACCGCCCCCCCCCCCCCCCCGTTCCAGAACCCCCTGCATTTTGAAATCAAAAACGCCTATATTTTCCACATTTTTTGAGCTAGAGCCGCCAAATTTGGTGCCAAAATAGGTGATGAAGAAACCCAAAAAAAAGTGGATGGCACCCCCACCCATACCGCCCCCAGCCCCCCTTCAACCATATTCTACTAACTTTGAGCTAGAGTCACAAAATTTGGTATGAGGATAGCAATTAACATCATAAATAGATCTGCAGAAAAACTTTGGACGCCACGCCCCCCCATACCTCCCCCAGCCTACCATCCACCATATTCTTCTGACTTTGAGCTAGAGTCACCAAATTTGGAAGGAAGATAGCTTTTTGGCATCCCCATCTGCATCAGACAATCTTTGGGGCAGCCTACACCCCTGCCGTATCCAAACCCCATTGCAATCAGCTCTCTTTTAATCTGTTTTACTACTGGGATCGAGTATACCGCAGTCGGGTGCGTCCGACTGCAACGTTTCTACTTGTTCGATGTTATTTTAATGCTTAAGAACTGGCTTACCTGTCCAAACTCAATGTTAAGGCTTTGTTCGGACTTTTAAGTAGATTGTATATAAGAAGTTTGCACAAAATCGGTCAAGTGGTTCTTCAATTATAACTTTTTTGTAACAAATGAGTTCAATAAATGGAGGATCATTATATTAACGGGGATTTTGCGTCAAACTGAAGCTATTTTTTGCTGGGGGCTGTGCTGTTAAATTTTAATTTTTCTGAGTTTTTTAGCAAGCCGTAAGTGTTTCATATCGTTTACATATTTTTTTGACGTAGAATACGTCTTACGTTTCGGTATGAGTGTGCTATCCAAAAAAGTTGTTGTTGTAATATGGTTGCTTCACAAAATCGCTCATTGCTCATGAACTAATGAATAGATTTTCCTCAAATTAATTTAATTTTAAAGCCAAGGCTTCAACCTTTATTTTAAGCTAAATATATATATGAAGTGATTACATTTTCTATTAAAAAAATTAGACCAAAAACATGCAAAATTTTGCATCATTTTGAAGACTTTAAATTGCTCTAGCAATCTCAATGATCAATCCATTAATCTGAGTTTTTCGAATTTAAGTTGAGATTAGGTAAACAAACATTCCCACATTTAAATTTCTATTAATTTTGCCAAATATATAACTTTTTAAGGCAAAAAATCAGTGCAAAAATCACTACTTTTTTTTCAATTGCACATTGCTCAAAAATTCCGCCAGAGAATCGATTAAAACTTGTTTTAATACAAAGTAGACTTGATTTCCTTTCGTTTGATATACATGCGGTCATGACTGATAGCTTCTAAATGTGGAAATTTCATTAAGATATTCGGGCATAATTAAATTTTCATACATAAATTCTTCCGTGCCAGGGGTGAACAAGCTCAGCTTAAGCGTCAGCCCCAAACAATTATAACACAATAAAATATGTTTACCCCAATTCTGAAATTTGCGTGCAAGTTTTCGAAATCATGTTTTATTGTTTGTGTTGCACATTTAATTATGCTTTTGCACCAAAACAATAAATATGCCCGTGCAAAAATATCATATAAACTATCGTGAGTTAAACTATCGATAACTCGTCTTTACGGTGGCAGCCCTGATTTTCGCATCTTGTGAACAGTTACTGTGAATTAAGTCAATTTAATTTAATTTAAATGAATATTGAACAATGCCGCCTGTAAAAAGAAACGTAGCTTCGATGCGTAACAGAGAGAATATTTTTTCTGCTTTGACTAATAGACAAGAATTTCACAGTTGACACCGAGGTGGACATGCTCATCGTAGGTGATTTTAATTTAGAAATGACAAATGATTGTTCATTTGCAGAATTTATGGATGAAAAATTCAAATTAAAGTATATTAAAAATGCAGCAACCACCTTAGCTCTAATCAATATAGATTTAGTATTTGCTAGAAATTTAAGTGTATCATTAATGAATTACATATCATACTTTGCCTTTCACAAACCTGTCATATCAAAAGTCACATTTCAAACATAAAACAAAAATACAATTTTAGATTTAATTATGCACAAAATTTGATGTAATAAATTATGTAAATATATATTTCTATTTCAAGTCAATGTTTGTTAAATTTATATCAGAGATGCTAACCAGTATTGCAGTAAAAAGGAAAAAATTAGCCAAATGACAACAAACACAATTAAAAATAAAATAAAACATCTATGTGGTTGTTGTTATTAGGCTACCGCTTCATAATTTTTGTTGCACAAGGACAGACGTATTCTACTGTCAATTTTTTTTTAAATTAAATTGTCAAACGCATTTACATAAAAGCTTTGAACTGTTTTATGGTAAATGCCACGAGCCAGACGAGCAATTAAAGGTCGGCGAACACGTAATGCAAATGATGTGGCATTACTAAGGCAATCACAGGCTGCAGATGAACGCGCACAAGCTAATGTATCGCAGCGTGAGCATTATTCACAATATAAGTCTGTTGACTCTGTCCCTGTACTGAATCTTGCACGGCGATCCCTAATACGCCGTGCAGTTTTGGCTGAAATTATGTCAAAATGGAAACAGAACGAATTAATTTTATTCGCTTCAACCAAGCAAAATTAAGATCCGAAGATATTATTAATTTGCAAGGTAATATAGCGCAAGATGCTTATATATTAATGACATCGGACTATTAATTATATTGCCATCTTCTTATATTGGTGGCCCACGATAAAGGATCGAATATGCACATAACGCAATGTTTTATGTACGAAAATACGGTCGACCGGTTATGTTCATTACACTTACATGTAATCCGCAGTGGGATTACATCAAAAACATCGTATATAATGGACAGTCGACATCTGATCGTCATGACATTACAGCACGTGTTTTTCGGCAAAAATTGAAAGTACACATGGATTAAATTGTTATATTATGTTTATTTCGAGAGGTGCGTTGCCATATGTACTCCATCGAATGGAAAAAAAGGGATTTGCCGCACGCGCTTATATTAAATTTGCTGGTATATAAGATAAATCCGGATCATAAACAGAGAAAAAAATAGAAACGTAAAATCTTAAATTTAATTTTAGATTCAGATTTTAAAATTTCGTTTTCAAATTCAATACGAACAAGTAGAAACGTTGCAGTCGGACGCACCCGACTGCGGTATACTCGATACCAGTAGTAAAACAGATTAAAAAAGAGCTGATTGCAATGGTGTGTGGATACGGCAGGGGTGTACGCTGCCTCAACGATTGTCTGATGCAGATGGGGATGCCAAAAAGCTATCTTCCTTCCATATTTGGTGACTCTAGCTCAAAATTTGTGAAAGGTAGGGGCTGGGGCGGTATGGGGGCGTGGCATCAAAATTTTTGCTACAGATCTATGTATCATGTCAATAGCTATCCTCAAACCGAATTTGGAGACTTTAGCTCAAAGTTAGTAGAATATGGTGGAAGGAGGGCTGGGGTCTGGGGGCTGGTATGGGGGGCGTGGCATCCAAAGCTTAGCTGCAGATCTATTTATGATGTTAATTGCTATCTTCATACCAAATTTGATGACTCTAGCTCAAAGTTAGTAGAATATGGTGAAGGGGTGGCTGGGGGCGGTATGGGTGGCTGCCGCCATCCAAAATTTTTGGGTTTCTTCATCACCAATCTTGGCATTAAATTTGGCGTCTCTAGCTCAAAAAATGTGGAAAATATAGGCGTTTTTGATTTCAAAATGCAGGGGGCTGGGGAACGGGGGGGCGTGGCTCCAAAACTTTGATGCAGTTTTTTGACGATCGTTAATAGCTATTTTCCTACCAAATTTGGTGACCCTAGCCTTAACGCTTTGGAAAATACACGCATTCCCGTTTTTAGTGAAGCATTGGGGCGGTTTGGGGCAGCTTGGGCAGTATGGATTGGCGTGGTATCCAAAGTTTTTATGAATTTTTTGGGGGGCTATAATCACCTATTTTGGCACAAAATTTGGTGGCTCTAACTCAAAAACTGTAAAAGATATAAGCATTTCTGTTTTTAAACTGCAGGGGTGCTGGGGGCGGAATGGGTGGGTGGGGCTCCAAAACTTTGATGCAGGTTTTGGGGGATCGTTACCAGTTATCTACCTACCAAATTTTGTGACTCTAGCTCAAACACTATGGAAGATACACGCACTACCGTTTTTAGCGAAGCGTTGGGGTGGTTGAGGGCGGATAGGGCAGTATAGATGGGCGTGGCATCCAAAGTTTTTATGAATTTGGTTGGAGATCGTCAACACCTATCTTGGCACCAAATTTGGTGGGTCTAACTCAAAAACTGTAGAAGATATAGGCATTTTTAGTGTTAAACTGCGGGATAACTGGGGGCGGAATGGGTGGGCGTGGCTCCAAAATTTTTGATGCAGTTTTTTGGGGATTGTTAGTAGCTATTTTCTCTCCAAATTTGATAGTTCTAGCTGTAAGGGCTTGCGAAATAGCTGGATCTATCGATTTTGCGTTATCGAGTTTATCGATTTGCCAGCCCCCTAGTTATCGTAGAACTCCAATCTTGACACTTTAATTTACTATGCCATAGATGAAGGGGTTTGCAAAGTTTGAAGTCTCTAACTTGAACGGTGTGGAAAAAAGTTGCGAACATACAGACGGACAGACGGACAGGCGGACGGACGGACAGACACCATGACGGACATTGCACAAACCCAATATACTCTTTACCTTCGGTATCGAGTATAAAAATTTTGATTTTAAATTTATTCGTATTAGAATATAAAATTTAAAACGCTTCGTATTAAAATCATTGGGGAAAAATCTCGATTTGAATAATTATTACTCAAACCTAAAACGAAAAATTTTAAATTTAAAAAATTTAAGTTTTAGAAATCAGTATGAAACGCTTTAGAATTTAATTGTATCCTATTATAAATTGAAGTTTTTTGTTGTTTTTAATTTGAACAAATCAAAAAAATTATAAAATGCAAAATTTACATTTTAGGTTTTAGATTGAAAAATATTATATTTAAGCATATTCATGTTTGAATCAAAGTGCTTCATCTTTCCTACAAAAGCCTCAAATGAAAAATTTTAAATTAAAGATGTGCCCATTCTAAGTGCTGAAACCATGTTCGAAAATCTTGATTCAAGTACGATTCAATCTTAGCGGCATTCGTACAACTTTTTTTTGTCGCTGTTAAAAATTGATTTTTTGTGAATAGTTTACTATTGTCCTTATTATTTTTAAAAATTATATAAAAGCATCAAAATACGCTGAGCTAAATTAAATTCACTTAAATTAAGCATTAGCTACAATCATAATGTTGGGCTAGGGAGCCTTTTCACTAGCCGTAGATTAACGAAAAACGAACGAATTTCTTTTTACTTATTTCATATATTTAGCCAGTTAGGGCATGTAATTATTTTTAAGTAGTTAGTTTGGCCTTGTAATTTAGCAGGCAGGCAGGCTCGAGATTGCCTCTGCTAATTATCAGACAATGTTTGGCAAGTCGATCCGAAATGATCGATGCGCAGCGATAAAGAACAAAACTTGAGTGGTTAGCGATCGTAACATAACTAACTTTTGCTGCTCCAACGCCTTAGTACGAAGGGCATGCAATGCAAGATAATTGTTAAACGGTTAACATAGAATGAGCATGGAACTTCAAGAAGCATAATAGTAAGTTTAGTTGTTGTTATGGCAATTAACATTATATGTATATGTATAAGAGCAGCTGTTGCTGCTTATGGTGCGGTGAAGCTGCTGCTATTTGGCTGCATAGCCAATCACATAATGTTTTTGGAATTGGCTCAACAGCTAAGGCACTCGACGCTATAACCAGTAGTCTCAGGTTCATATCCCGTCACGGTAAGCATATAAACAAAATATTGTAATGGTTCTTTCTCATTTCTTTAATTTCTAGCGTTAAACATGAAAATGATTGCTAGATCTTAAAATGCTATTGTTGCGCTATGTATCTATCTTGCAGTTAATAAATAAAAATTTAAAATGTTTCATATTAAAAACTTAAATGCTTCATATTAAAAACTTTAATAAAATATTTTAAATTGAAAATTTTATCTTTAAAATTTTTTGTGTGTATCGATTACGTTATATCAGATCAAATTCCTGATCAAACTAATGATCCTGAGTTATTTCACTTCAGACAAAATAACTGGCAGTGATGGATATTCGTTTTATCGACGTAGATCACCTAATAATTCTAATGGCAACCATTAGAATGCGTAATCAGGACGTTGAAGCTGATAATCGTTGGGTGGTTCCACATTGTCCATTATTATTGGAAATATTGAATGATCATATGAATGCGGAGTACTGTAATTTAGTTAAGTCCATTAAATATTTTTCAATCAACTCCTGCTGATGAAATAAATGCCAGTTTGAAGTCATCAGTTCTATGGAGATATGAACAAAAATTGTCACTGAACATTAATATGCGTTTTCACCTACAAAATTATTTATTTAATTATTATTAGTTAACATCCTAGTGCTACAAGTTTCAAGAAACTTAAATTTAAGGCACTAGTCGCTAAAACAGAAGTTAGAAGTTGGAAAGCAATAATTTAAATTATACAAAAGAAAATTGGAAGATCGGTCACGACAGATTAACATTTATGAGCTTAGTTTTAGTGTTTGTATATAAATATATATATTAAAATTATTTTAAAATTATTTTAAGCGTTAGGTAGTATTTTGTAAGTGCAGCAGAAGGCTGTTTTTAAATTGTGGTGCGCTTCTTATTATCTTTAGCTCGTGTGGTAAGTTGTTCCACAGGCGAACAGTGTGTATAAAGTATTGTTGTTCAGCGACAGACAATCGATGGCGTACAATTGTTAAATTATTTGTCCGACGTGAAGTTAAAAAAGTCAATTTGTTATAAGGATAACTGGGCTCTTTTGTATTTATAACTTTGTGTAACAATATTAATGCTCTGAATTGGATCGAAATTTGTAAACTAAAGTTATATATTTTGAATGCATATGGTGTAACGTGGTCTCTTCTTCCTAAATTAAACACATACCGCGCAATACTATAAAAGACAACATTGAGCATGTGCTTACTAGCAGCGTCAGGGTTTGAAAAATTTCTACTCCATAGAAGAGTGTTGGTATAAGGTAGGTCTTAGTGACAATGAGTTTAATACTAATTGCCAAAAGGTGCTGTGTCAGGTACAAAATTCTTAAGGCTGCATAAGTTCTACCTACAGATTTGATTATGTGGTCACTCCAAGTCAGAGTCTTATTAAATATTATGCATAGGTTAGCTTCCC
The DNA here is from genome assembly GCA_035044585.1 of Scaptomyza polygonia. NCBI lineage: Eukaryota > Metazoa > Arthropoda > Insecta > Diptera > Drosophilidae > Scaptomyza > Scaptomyza polygonia. The sequence continues at coordinate 4,684 of JAWNNU010001940.1, read as the reverse complement.
TGTCTACGTAGTCAATAGAATTATGGTAAATTTTAATTTTTTCTAAGTTTAGAGTGTCTATGGACTTTTTGTAAATAACTACACACTTAGTTTTGGACGTGTTTAGACCAAGGCCATTACTTCGTGACCACTCGCTCACCTTTACCAATTCTCTATTAGTTACCTTTACACATTCATCAATTCTGGACAATGGACTACAACAATACAACTGCACATCATCAGCATACATATGGACATTACATTCAGACAAGGCATTGGGCAAATCATTAACATAACACGAGTACAGTAACGGCCCAAGAACTGATCCTTGTGGCACTCCACAGCTTAAAGACCAAAATGACGACAAACTTGACGGTGTAACAACGGATTGAATACGGTTTACTAGGTATGAGCGTAATAATGAATCGGCTGTGGCCATAAAGCTATATAGCTTCTTCATTTTTGTGCATAGGATGTCATGATTGACAGTGTCAAAAGCTTTGCTATAGTCAAGCAGTGTCAAGAACGTAACATTGCCATAATCAATGCTTCTACGTATGTCCTCAACAATATTAAGGATTGCTGTAGTGCGGCTTCTGTTTTTCCTAAACCCGGATTGTTTATTGCTGAGAAGACTGTTGGTAACCATATATTCATTTATTTGATTAGCTAGTAAATTTTCAAACAGTTTGAATAGATAAGGAAGAACTGAGATTGGTCTGAAATCTCCATTGCCCTTCGGGACAGGGATAGTCTCAGCTAGTTTCCATTTTTCAGGAAATACAGATGTAGTGATTGCTGTATTCATAACATGTGATTTAAGGTTTATATCATCCAGTCCAACTGCATTTGATTTGACATTTAAAATAGATTCAAGAACTTCGTAATTACTGACACACTTAAAACTAAAGCTTATATCACAGTTAAGGTATTCATTGGCTAGGGCCTCAGTTACAGCACAGTTGACGAACATTTGGTTAAGCTCTTCAGCATTACCTTCGACACTGGCTCTAACTTTTTGCTTTCCTACTCCAATTTCATTTATAATTCTCCATTTATCTCTTGACGAGATGGATTGTTGAAATTTATGGGAATAAAACCGCCTCTTACCATCATTATTCAATTTAACAACTGCGCGTCGTAAGCTTTTAAAGGTATAATACAAAAAGTCAGTCCACAAGAATAAACTCAGTTGTACTTCCTTCTTCATGCTTAAGGCCCATTACCAGTAGCTCCGAAACAGAATTTTTATGTGCATCTCTATATAAAAAAGCAGTTGCCAGAAATTTTCCGTTCTGCGTTCCGTTTTTAAATTGCCAGCAACCATCAGTAAAATTAATCGATAGTTCCGATAGTGGAACAATTGTGGATTTTATAACCAGCTGTTCTTTAAAACGAAATAATAGCTTTACAATTATTACGGGCAGCAAAAATTTTCGACCGTTTGTACCACATGTTCATTTTGTATTTTTCAATACCTTCAATGGTATCGCACGTCTCATTCATGTGGTAAAACACCGCTAGGGTGTATATCATATTCTGAAACTATTAAATATGTATAAGATAATTAACATACATATGAACAAGTTATCTCAAAGCTTACGTCGTTTTTGAAGCGTCCTTTTTCACTCCGTTTAAGTAAATATGGGTTCATTCAAGACTCGTCTTAGCTTTTAGCTTTCCTTCTTCTCCTTAGAAGAATCCACGAAATCACTATTTTAAATGTTTTGTAATCAATTTTTTACAATTTGCTAGCACAATAAACAATTTAATCAAACAAGGTGACCAGTAAATATTTACATTAGCAATACAAGTATTTGGCACAGCTGGTCACTCTTACTTTATTTGGAACCTATCGTAAAAATTGAGCACTTTCCATTAATACACTTTTTTGCTGGGAATGGACCTATACACAATAACTTGGATCGCAGCTTATTATTAACAAAAATTGTCACGATCCCTCCATGTCCTACACGATCTGCACGAAATACAGTAAAACCTTCACATGAAACTCACACATTTGAATCACAAACCATGTTTTCGATACACACACTACATCAACATTTGACTTAACAAACATATATCTAAACTCATCCATCTTTCTGACTAAACTTTGGGCATTAATATGGCAAATGTTAAGCCCATTGTGTTGCTTAGCTAAAATTCTAAGCATTACATTACTGTTCGCCTTTTGATCAATTATATTATCCAAAATATCTGATGAGACCTTATTTTAGAAACGCACCAAAGAAACTTAAAGCTAATTTCTAACTCACTAAAATTTAAATGCTGACATATAAAATGTTTTGGGGTACAAAAATAAATAGAAATACAGACTCGTACATGTTTATTGGGAACGAAATAATTTCACCACCGATGAAGAGGCCTGGTTTGAAGAGCTAGTGTTGTCCGCAACGCCGATATTGGAAAGCTGCTCATAAAATTTCAAAACAACTGTTAAAAATTGGTGATAGCTAAATTAAAATCGACAGTACCATCGGATGAAACGCTAAGCCAAAAAATTTTTTAAAATTGCTCCATCGATAGACGAACTGATTGAATGTTATTTTCCGAATACTTCTCCGAAGTACAGAAACCATGATTGGTTGAGAGAAAGTGCCATTAAAGAACCGAATAAGCATATCTATGCAGTAGTGCAATGCCTGTTAGCCAACCTATTGCCTCAACTTCGGCGGCAAAAAAATAACAAAAGTAGTTAGCTTGGCCTATCAAAATGTTCGAGGCCTTAACACTAAACTTTCTAAATTATATGTAAACAGCTTATTCTTTAATTCACAAAAAGTTGCACTCACAGAAACATGGCTATAGCCCGATAAATCTGATTTTTTCGTTATGCCTAATAAGTCTTAATAGAACACATGTGATCGCACCTCCCGCAAGGAGTTCGGTTTTCTCATTGCTGTTGACTCTTGTATTTCTCTGAAATGATTCATTCACATGATCATCCGGGTATTGAGTTGCTATGTGTTAAAATTTTATCTAGCGGCTGCTCAATGTATGGATATCACTTGTTCACATAATCCTCCCAATTATGACAATAATATTAACATATCCCGTCTGAATGCCCTGCAACTTGTTTTGTCGTTGTTGACGGATATGGATAATTTTATAGTGGTTGGTGATTTTAGTTTGCCACATGTTGTATGGTCTGTGAATGACACATCTTCGGCTCAATTACCAGCCAGTTTTAATGATTTTATCGATGGCCGTCTGGAGTTAGGCCTATCACAAGTGAACAGGTTGCATAACTGTTGTAACAAAATGTTAGATTTAATGTTTGTTTCTGACTCTGATTGTAGTAATGTTAGTAGAGTACCCTCTCTAGTGCTTTCGGAAGATACCTACCATCCAACCTTAGAATTTTCCTTCGAACTTCTTAACCTTAATTCAGCAATTCTTTAAAGACCCGTTGCTTTCGTATAGTTGACTTTATTAAATTGAATGATTTGCTTCAGCATACTAATTGGTCTCAACTTTATTCTTGTAGTGATATAGAAACTGCCATTGCCCTTTTTAACAGGACTTTGAACTCGCATTTGGATATATGTGTTCCCCTCACTTGTCCCTGTAGTGAAAATAAACCACCTTGGTTTACAAGGGAACTATCAAAATTAAAAAACATGAAAACAAGATCCTATAAAATATTTAAAAGATCTGGAAATACTTTAGATTTATCCTCGTATATAATAGCAAAGTCAAATTTTTTTCTGTAAACGCTTTTTGTTATAACAATTATCTCAATCGTTGCAGAATAAACTTTTCCCGTGATCCAAAACATTTTTATAAATTTGTTAACTCTAAATGTAAATCTACATGATTGCCATCCTCGGTTTACCTTGATAATACAAAATCAAGTTCCGCTCAAGCAGTGGCTGATCTATTTGCTAAGTATTTACAATCAGTATACTCATCGAGTTTATATAGTTGCAATAATTCATATCCTTTTCAAGTTCAAACGTCAAATTGCATATATGTCCCAGTTATAACTAAATGTACGCTGCTAAGTGACCTTAACTCTATCAAATCCGGCTTCTTGCCTGGTCCATATGGAGTGCCAGATTGTATACTTAGAAACTGCGCGGATTCACTTTGTAAACCTTTACATAAATTATTTAACTTGTCGGTTGACTCAGCTGTGTTTCCTGGTATATGGAAATAATCTTCTATTATTCCACTTCATAAATATTCTTCTAAGTCTAACGTTAAAAACTATAGGGGTATATCCAGATTGTCTGCCATTCCGAAAGTCTTTGAAAAAATTATATGCTTTTAATTGCAGCATATATGTCGTTCAATTTTATCCCCTTATCAACACGGTTTTGCTAGGCGAAGATCTACTACCACCAACTTTCTTGAGTTCACCTCGATTGTTATCAAAGGGTTTCAGGCCAAAATGCAAACTGACGAGGTATACACAGATTTTAGTAAGGCATTTGATTCAGTAAATCATTCTTTGTTGCTTTAAAAATTAAATATTATTGGATTTCATTTATATCCAAACCTATTTTTATTACCTCGGGTGTACCCCAGGGGAGCCACCTAGGACTTTTGCTATTTAATCTTTGTATTAATGATCTTCCAACTGTCATTACTAACTCTCGTGTTTATATGTCTGCTGATGATGTATAGCTATGTTTCAAGTATAATGATGATTTTCTATTTAACTTAGGTTAGAGCGGTAGTG
>JAWNNU010001937.1:0-127974 GCA_035044585.1 Scaptomyza polygonia | reverse complement strand
GTTACCCATTACACCAACCCCCATTTTTACATTTTACAAATTCGATATTTTTTATTATCGATTCCATGTGTATATCGAAAACCAGAGTAGTTATCGATAATTTGAAGCAAACTTGTTCTGCTTATGGTATAGGAGAACTTATATTCAAAATCTGAAGTCTCTAGCTCTTGTAGTCTCTGAGATCTACGCGTTCATACAGACGGACAGACGGACAGACAGACAGACGGACGGACAGACGGACATGGCCATATCGACTCGGCTATTGACACTGATCAAGAATATATATACTTTATGGGGTCGGAGATGCTTCCTTCTGCCTGTTACATACTTTTGCACAAAATAGTATAAATAGCTCTTTGAATTTAAAACGAGTTGTAGTTAAAAATTCTTTTACTTGTTGAGCAATTAGAGAAAACATTTGAGGGCAGTTGTAATTCTGCCAGGTGGCAACGCTTTACAGAAAAACCCAATCAGACCAGCGGTAGATTAGTGATTAGTGGTTACGATTAGATAAAGAAAAAAGGATAGAGTGTTTAAGTACTGCAGTTGAGGTCTCCAGAGAGACAAGAGAATAAAGCTTGTTATAGCTACGAAATGGTTCATGAATTAAATAGTTGCCTGAGCAACGATCGAGGCTAAGGGGTAAAAAGTTACGTGTAGATCTAATGGGAACATTTAATTTCATTAGGCTTAGAAGAACTGATGAGTCGATTTCACCATTAAGTAGTTTAGTGATAAATACTACAGGTCTCTTACAGGAACCAAGTTAAAACATCTAAGCGCAAACAGAAGAAATTTCTTCTGCACAGATTCAATTCTATCCTGGTGAATCCCGTATTGCGGGGACCACACACAAGATCCATACTCCAGGTTGGGACGTACTAGGGATGTATATAGCGTTTAAGTGGTGTAGGGATCTTTAAACACCGCTTGATAAAGCTAAGAACGTTTATGGTCTTATCGACCATCGACGATATGTGAGAATCAAATTTTAATTTGTATCAAGAATGATGCCTAAATCTTTAATTTCAAAAACGCGGACAAGTGGTGAAACATCAAGCACGTAGTGAGCAGTATGAGGGGTACCTCGACAAAAAGTCATGATTTTACATTTTGAACAATTTAAATTTAGTAAGTTATAAAGGCACCAGGCCGACAATGCACTCAAGTCCGACTGTAGTAAGTTACATAGAGAATCATCATTATAGGTGAAACATAGCTATACATCATCAGCAAACATATAAACACGAGAGTTAGTAATAACAGCAGGAAGATCGTTAATAAAGAAATTAAATAGCAATGGTCCTAGGTGACTCCACTGAGGGACACCGGAGGTAACAAAAATAGATTTGGATACAGAAGATTTAAAAACCACTTTTTGTGTTCGGCCACACAAGTACTCAGAAAGCCACGACAAGAGTTTCGCTGGAAATCCAATAATATTTAATTTGTCGAGCAGCAAAGAATGACTTACAGTATCAAATGCCTTACTAAAATCTGTATAAACGACGCGTATTTCGTTTTTATATAAAAATTGCGTGAATTATATTGAAAAATACTATTCAATCGGAAAATGTATTTTAGTGTTTCCTCTTATGAAGTTATGATATAATTGTCACCATCAAGTGAAATATTTTGCACTATATACCATATTTTTGAGCTAGCTAGGTAAGCAAGCAAAATTGGTATAACCCTTTTCCAATTAGTTAGGTAAAAAACAAAATATACATAAGGTATTGATTTACATTCAAAATAGGTAAACGGGGAAACAAAAAAAATAATTAACCTGTATTTCCGCAACTTTCCATCAACTTAAATTATATATACCTGCCTCCTCAGACCTTTTCCATGCAGGTAATTAGGAACTCAACATTTCTTAAAGGGATATATATAAACAGGTAGTAATTATAATACAACATTTAGCAATGTTATCAATTAACAACACACTCGCTAGGGCCAAATTTGCATGCACTCTTCTTCTTCCTTATACCTGCCGCGTGTTTTTAACGCGAGGTATCCCTAGTTTTTTGGCTTGCGTTTCTAAAACGCAGCGTTTACGCAATTTAGACCAAGAACATATGAAAAGTATATATTATAGCTATCAAGTGCAAGTGGTCCCACTTTAACTCTGAAATATACTTTTTAGTTATATTCCACGAAAGTTCAAAAAATACAAAAATTTAATGTATTTAAGTATTTAAGTTATATTCAAAATGTATACAGAAAAACACTAAGATTGAACATACTTTTCAGATAAAAAAAAAGATCGAAGATCGGTTGTTTACATCGCTCAATATTCAGGTTGAGGAGCTCTAGCACCCATAATTATTAACCGATTTAAAAAATCTTTTGGATCCATAATCTTTGAAGTATTCTCTATCGACTACATGTTTCACTTTTGCCAAACGCGTTCATGAAAAAAATGATTTATGCAACGCTTTTTCAGCAAAGGCCCCACTGTGCGACGTTGGTTTGCATTTTGGCCTGAAACCCTTTGATGACAAGTAAGGTGAACTCAAGAAGGTTGGTGGCAGTAGATCTTCGCCTAACAAAACCGTGTTGATATGGGGATAAAATTGAACAACATAAGTGCTGCAGTTGGGAGCATATAATTTTTTCAAAGACCTTCGGAATGGCAGACAACTTGGATATACCCCTATAGTTTTTAACGTTACACTTAGAAGAATTTTTATGAAGTGGAATAATAAAATTTCTTTCCATATACCAGGAAACACAGCTGAGTCAACCGATAAGTTAAATAATTTATGTAAAGGTTTACAAAGTGAATCCGCACAGTATCTAAGTATACAAACTGGCACTCCATCTGGACCAGGCAAGAAGCCTGGTTTGATAGAGTTAAGGTCGCCTAGGAGCGTACACTCAGTTATAACTGGGACATATATGCAATTTGACGTTTGCACTTGAAAAGGATAGGAATTATTGCAACTATATAAACTCGATGAGTATACTGATTGAAAATACTCCGCAAATATATCAGCCACTGCTATAGTGTCTGTATCACGAGAAAAGTTTTATCTGTAACGATTGAGATAATTGTTATAACAAAAAGTGTTTACAGAAATAAAATTAGACTTTCCAATTATATACGAGGATAAATCTATGGTATTTCCAGATTCTTTTAATTTTTTATAGGATCTTGTTTTCACGTTTTTTATTTTGATAGTTCCCTCGTAAACCAAGGTAGTTTATTTTGACTTAAAGGAAAAGTGAGGGGAACACAGATATCCAAATGCGAATTCAAGGTCATGTAAAAAGTGGCAGTTTCTATATCACTACAAGAATAAAGTTGAGACCAATTAGTATGCTGAAGCAAATCATTCAATTTAGTAAAGTCAGTTTTACGAAAACATCGGGTCTTTAAAGAATTGTTAGATGCTGGTCTAAGGTTCAAAGGAAAGTTCTAAAGTTGGATGGTAGGTATCTTCAGGAAGCACTAGACATTATATTACTACTGTTATGCACCCTGTTCACTTGTGATAGGCCATCAATTAAATCATCAGAAGTGGCCGGTAATTGCGCTGAAGATGTGTCATTCGCAGACCATACAACATGTGGCAAATTAAAATCACCAACCACTATAAGTTGATCCATATCCGTCAACAACGACGCAACAAGTTGCAGGGCATTCATGGGGAGGAATATATGAACAAGTAATATACAGTGAGCGGACGCTACATAATATTTTTACACATAGAAACTCTATACCCGGATGATCATGAGAATGAATCTGTTCAGAGGAAATACAAGAGTCAACAGCTATGAGAGGTGCGGGAGGTGCGGTCGCATCTGTACAAGTTATACTTATAAGGCAAAACGGAATAATCAGATATATTAGCTTTTAACCAGGTTTCTGTGAGTGAAACTATCTGTGAATCAAAGGATAAGGTGTTTACCTAAAGTTAAGAAAGTTTAGTGTTAAGACCTTGAACATTTCGATAGGCCAAACTAACTACTTTTATTAGTTTTTTGCCGCCGAAGTTGAGGCAACAGGATGGATAACAGGCGGTGCACTACTGATTCTTATACCATTATTAACATTGTTTCGCCTGTTCACATACTCCTTTACCACGAGCTTTGTTGGCCAAAACTTTTCAGAACAAATTGTTGCGAAAAGAACACTCAACTTGAAGGAAGATATGATCCGGGCATGTTTAAGCCTAAACTTTTCAACATTTATAAGCGGGGAGTCAATTTTACTTTTAACATAACATCATCCAACGAAGTATCGGATGCTAGCCTAGACACGAATATATATTTGTTGATAGGCACAACAACAAGAGGTTTGGGGGCCCCAAGTGTACCTATAGTAGAATTAATAAGCACGCATGCTGTTGATAATGAAGGTTCATTAATAGGATTGGGAGTAGAGTCATTGACTGTGTTAGTATAGGGGTTTAGCGCAGGAGAGTTAAATAACATCAATGGGCTTGTTAATGTGCCCATTGGAGGATTTATACAGGGGACTAGAAGAGGTTTGATGGGTTGGGTAGGTGGAGCTCTGAGCGAATTACAATCCGAAGTCTTTTTTCGCTTCGGAGATTTTACCGTTACCCTGCCATTTTTTAAATTCGACTCTCACTCTTTGAAAGATACATGCAAGTTGTTAAACGCAACATGCATAGCTTTAAAGCCTACGTGAGTCTGCCTTATGAACTTGGAAGATTCGATCACCACTTCTCTGCAGGGCTCACAGTACCATTTCAGGCCAGTGTTTGCGAGTAAACAGTCTCTAATCTCTAATTTTGGCAGTAAAGCCAGAACATTTCATATGGATCATGTTATCACATAATCTGCATAGAATAAAGTCTTGGTTGTTGGACCCAACCAATTTGCAATTTGAACTGCAGCAAACAAGCATATTGATAATAATTTAATAAATAAATAAATTACCTAGTACAGTTGATATGCTCTATCAAACAAAAAGTGGGGTGCAAGGATGAAGTAAGAAAGTGTCTATGCAATGAGCACTATAGAAACGGTAAAAATCAGAAAAGCGCTTAAGCGAAAGAGCGTGAGCGGATCATGGTTGAATTATACATATATATAATTCAACCATGCGTCGGATAAGAGTGGACGAAAGCGGGAGAGGAGTTATGCTGGCAAGCAAGAGCAAGAAAAATAGACGTGTATATGTACGTTTGTTTTCTATATTTCAAAGCACTGAAGCGTAAGTTCTACTGCAAATTAAAATGAGATTTAAGCAATAAGAATCCATACTTATAGAGGGTTCAAACTGCGCGCAGTACCTTCTGAAATATATTTGCGATCACTGCCAGAATTGTTTACCAAATAAAACCAATTAAAACTCCGTAAACACATACAAGAAAAAAATATATTATTGAGAGCACTCAAAAACACAACCGTCACCAACGAAAGACAAAAGCTTATTATTTAATTAAGCATTAAAAAAAAAAAAATTGACAGCCTGTGTCAGATCACACGGGCGCATAGATTAGCCGTAGAATACGTCTGTCCTTATGCAACAAAAATTATGAAGCGGTAGCCTAATAACAACAACCACATAGATGTTTTATTTTATTTTTAATTGTGTTTGTTGTCATTTGGCTAATTTTTTCCTTTTTACTGCAATACTGGTTAGCATCTCTGATATAAATTTAACAAACATTGACTTGAAATAGAAATATATATTTACATAATTTATTACATCAAAATTTGTGCATAATTAAACCTAAAATTGTATTTTTTTTTTATGTTTGAAATGTGACTTTTGATATGACAGGTTTGTGAAAGGAAAAGTATGATATGTAATTCATTAATGATACACTTAAATTTCTAGCAAATACTAAATCTATATTGGTTAGAGCTAAGGTGGTTGCTGCATTTTTAATATACTTTAATTTGAATTTTTCTTCCATAAATTCTGCAAATGAACAATCATTTGTCATTTCTAAATTAAAATCACCTACGATGAGCATGTCCACCTCGGTGTCAACTGTGAAATTCTCGTCTATTAGTGCAGTGAGGTGAGAATATTTCATCAAAGCAGAAAAAAGCATTTGTTGCTTGTTGTTTTGGGAAACATTTGGATGAAAGTACACAGAGCCAAGAATAAATTTTTTTTGATTATTAATTTTAATTTCAGACAGACAAATGTCGCCTACATCGCTATCGACCAGTTGCCTGTTTGAAATATCGATTGGAGTACAATATGTTAACATGGTACTTTTTTCATAGATTGCTACTCCAGATGCACGACGACGTTGCTGTAAATTATTAAAATGCGAAATTAATTGTTCAATATTCATTTAAATTAACTTAATTCACAGTAACTGTTCACAAGATGCGAAAATCAGGGCTGCCACCGTTAAGACGAATTATCGATAGTTTAACTCACGACAGTTTATATGATATTTTTGCACGGGCATATTTATTGTTTTGGTGCAAAAGCATAATTAAATGTGCAACACAAACAATAAAACATGATTTCGAAAACTTGCACGCAAATTTCAGAATTGGGGTAAACATATTTTATTGTGTTATAATTGTTTGGGGCTGACGCTTAAGCCGAGTTTGTTCACCCCTGGCACGGAAGAATTTATGTATGAAAATTTAATTATACCCGAATATTTTATTGAAATTTCCACATTTAGAAGCTATCAGTCATGACCGCATGTATATCAAACGAAAGGAAATCAAGTCTACTTTGTATTAAAACAAGTTTTAATCGATTCTCTAGCGGAATTTTTGAGCAATGTACGCTGCCTCAAAGATTGTCTGGTGCAGATGGGGATGCCAAAAAGCTATCTTCCTTCCAAATTTGGTGACTCTAGCTCAAAGTTTGTTACAGGTAGGGGCTGAGGCGGTATGGGGGAGTGGCATCAAAATTTTTGCTGAAGATCTATGTATATGGCAATTGCTATCCTCCTACCAAATCTGTGCTTCCTGAAGATACCATTCAACCTTAGAACTTTCCTTTGAACTTCTTAACTTTAAACCAGCATCTAACAATTCTTTAAACACACGTTGTTTTCGTAAAATTATCTTTACTAAACTGAATGATCTTCAGCACACTAATTGGTCTCACCTTTATTCTTGTAGTGATAAAGAAACTGCCATTACCATTTTTTACAAGACTTTGAATTCGCATTTGGATATCTGTGTTCCCCTTACCTGTCCTTCAAGTGAAAATAAACCACCTTGGTTTACGAGGGAACTATAAAAATTAAAATTCGTGAAACCAAGATCCTATAAAAAATGTTTAAATCCGGAAATGCTATAGATTCTCTTATATAAATTAAAGTCAAATTTTATTTCTGTAAACACTTCTTGCTATAATAATTATCCTAATCGTTGCAGATTAAACGTGTCCCGTGATCCGAAACGTTTTGATAAACTTGTTAACTCAAAATGATAATACAAAAGCAAATTCCGATCAGGCAGTGGCTGAGTATTTCAGAGTATATTCAGTATACTAATCGAGTTTATATAGTTGCAGTAATTCGTATTCTTTTCAAGTTCAAACGTCAATTAGGCGCATATGCGTCCCAGTTGTTATTTTGTATTTTTATTAAATAAAATTAAATTTAATAATTAAAAATAATTTAAAATTAAAAAATTGGAAATAAAAGTTTATCGTTTTTCCGAATATGACATTCAAAAATAACATATTTGTCTATTTCTCACTTGTCGTGGAGCGTATTATGGCCTTCAATTTTTTTCAACTCATAACTATTATTTGCGGTCCCTGGTGTACGCTGCTAAAGGACCTTAACTCTATCAAACCAGGATGTATACTAAGATACTGTGCGGATTATTTTCGGAAACCCTTTCATAAATTTTTAACCTTGTCGGTTGACTCAGCGCAGTTTCCTGGTATATCGAAGGAATCCTTTATTATTCCACTCCATCGTTACAAACAATTGCGGTTTATCCAAGTTGTACCCTCAATTGCAGCACTTATGTAGCTATATATTAGCATAAACAAGTAGAAACCTTGCAGTCGGACGCACCCGACTGCGGTATACTCGATACCACTAGTAAAACAGGTTAAAAGAGAGCTGATTGCAATGGTGTGTGGATACGGCAGGGGTGTACGCTGCCTCAAAGATTGTCTGGTGCAGATGGGGATGCCAAAAAGCTATCTTCCTTCCAAATTTGGTGACTCTAACTCAAAGTTTGTTAAAGGTAGGGGCTGAGGCGGTATGGGGGAGTGGCATCAAAATTTTTGCTGAAGATCTATGTATATGGCAATTGCTATCCTCCTACCAAATCTGGTGACTCTAGCTCAAAGATAGTATAATTTGGTGGAAGGGGGGTTAGGGGCGGTATCGTTTGGCGTGGCATCCAATTTTTTTGGGTTTCTTCATCACCAATCTTGGCATCAAATTTGGCGGCTCTAGCTCAAAAGCTGTGGAAAATAAAGGCGTTTTTCATTTCAAAATGCAGGGGGCTCGGAAACGGGGGCCTGTCTCCAAAACTTTGATGCAGTTTTTTGGGTATCGTTAATAGCTATTTTCCTACTAAATTTTGTGACTCTAGCTGAAACACTATGGAAGATACACGCACTACCGTTTTAGCGAAGCGTTGGGGCGGTTGAGGGCGGATAGGGCATTATAGATGGGCGTGGCATCCAAAGTTTTTATGAATTTAGTTGGGGATCGTCAACACCTATCTTGGAAACAAATTTGATGGCTCTAGCTCAAAAACTGTAGAAGATATGGGCATTTTTGGTGTTAATCTGCGGGGTGGCTGTTGGCGGAATGGGTGGGCGAGTCTCCAAAATTTTTGATGTTTTTTTTTGGGGGTTGTTAGTAGCTATTTTCTCCCCGAATTTGGTAGTTCTAGCTGTAAGGGCTTGCGAAATAGCTGGATCTATCGATTTTGCGATATCGAGTTTATCGATTTGCCAGCCCCCTAGTTATCGTAGAGCTCCAATCTTGATACTTTAATTTAGTATGCCATACATAAAGAGATTTGCAAAGTTTGAAGTCTCTAACTTGAAGGGTGTGGAAAAAGTTTCGAACATACGGACGGACAGACGGACGGGCGGACAGACACCATGACGGACATTGCACAAACCCAATATACTCTTTACTTTCGGTATCGAATATAAAAAGAAATAAATAGTTTATTGAATTTAGTTATTTTTGCAATAAATAAGATTCTTGGATACGAACGATAGCTTGCCTGCTTTACGTATTTTATGACCTTTTGATATCTGTCCTACTCTACAAAACACATGCACTAGCAACTGATATGCACCTAGCCAACCAAGTATCTTGAGCTAAAAGCTAGGCTTCTGCAAACGCTTGTCCACAGAACTATTTTTCTTCCCCCATTATTGCGCTTGAGTAAGAAAACAAGATTTTGTCTTCCAAGGTGTATTCAGTAGTGCATAGGTACATGCATATGTAAATGTAAGCGCGCGTTTGCCGCTGACACAGAAAAAGGAAAAATATCAAAAAAAAAACCTCGATAAGCAGGCACAGCAAGAAATATATGTATGTTTCAAACGCACTTGCATACATACATACATATGTAGCAACAACATTTTACCGTTCTTGCTGTCCGCTGACCCGCCGCCTCTCCTTTAATCAACCGGCCGCTGAACGCAAATTGAGACTGAACAAAACAACAACGTGCTGGCTTGTCGTAGCTGAGACGCACAAATTGCACAAAGAAAAAATAGGCCTTGAACCAACATTCAAAGATTGTCAATGAAAACTTTAATATATGATTTTAATATATATATATATATATTGTTTATGCTAGAATATAAACAATAAACAATTCTAGAATATAAACAAACAGAAAGGATTGAAATTATATTTAAGAACCTCAAGTTTTGCTATTCAATTGCACAAAGTTCATATTAAGTTTATACTAACCTTCCAACTTGGACTGTATCAAGCAGATTGAGGCAAATCTCTTAAATTTGTATTTAACAGTTATTCTCTGCCGCTACACCAATAAAATCATACACAGATGAAATTTTTCACTCGGTCCACGACAGCACTCTAAATTTGTTCGTAGGTCGAGACCAGCGCAGCATGGCACGCTGCATTGTTTGCATGTTTTCAACTGGCAGAAATAGATACCCGTGAATTTAAAACGAGTTGTAGTCACTTCTGATGATTCGATGATATCAATGGCCTTCTGGAGTTAGGCCTATCGCAACAGTGTGCATAACTGTAGTAAAAAAATGTTAGATTTGATATTTGTTTCTGACTCAGATTGTAGTAATGTTAGTATAGTACGCCCACTAGTGCTTCCTGAAGATACCATTCAACCTTAGAACTTTCCTTTGAACTTCTTAACTTTAAACCAGCATCTAACAATTCTTTAAACACACGTTGTTTTCGTAAAATTATCTTTACTAAACTGAATGATCTTCAGCACACTAATTGGTCTCACCTTTATTCTTGTAGTGATAAAGAAACTGCCATTACCATTTTTTACAAGACTTTGAATTCGCATTTGGATATCTGTGTTCCCCTTACCTGTCCTTCAAGTGAAAATAAACCACCTTGGTTTACGAGGGAACTATAAAAATTAAAATTCGTGAAACCAAGATCCTATAAAAAATGTTTAAATCCGGAAATGCTATAGATTCTCTTATATAAATTAAAGTCAAATTTTATTTCTGTAAACACTTCTTGCTATAATAATTATCCTAATCGTTGCAGATTAAACGTGTCCCGTGATCCGAAACGTTTTGATAAACTTGTTAACTCAAAATGATAATACAAAAGCAAATTCCGATCAGGCAGTGGCTGAGTATTTCAGAGTATATTCAGTATACTAATCGAGTTTATATAGTTGCAGTAATTCGTATTCTTTTCAAGTTCAAACGTCAATTAGGCGCATATGCGTCCCAGTTGTTATTTTGTATTTTTATTAAATAAAATTAAATTTAATAATTAAAAATAATTTAAAATTAAAAAATTGGAAATAAAAGTTTATCGTTTTTCCGAATATGACATTCAAAAATAACATATTTGTCTATTTCTCACTTGTCGTGGAGCGTATTATGGCCTTCAATTTTTTTCAACTCATAACTATTATTTGCGGTCCCTGGTGTACGCTGCTAAAGGACCTTAACTCTATCAAACCAGGATGTATACTAAGATACTGTGCGGATTATTTTCGGAAACCCTTTCATAAATTTTTAACCTTGTCGGTTGACTCAGCGCACTTTCCTGGTATATCGAAGGAATCCTTTATTATTCCACTCCATCGTTACAAACAATTGCGGTTTATCCAAGTTGTACCCTCAATTGCAGCACTTATGTAGCTATATATTAGCATAAACAAGTAGAAACCTTGCAGTCGGACGCACCCGACTGCGGTATACTCGATACCACTAGTAAAACAGGTTAAAAGAGAGCTGATTGCAATGGTGTGTGGATACGGCAGGGGTGTACGCTGCCTCAAAGATTGTCTGGTGCAGATGGGGATGCCAAAAAGCTATCTTCCTTCCAAATTTGGTGACTCTAACTCAAAGTTTGTTAAAGGTAGTGGCTGAGGCGGTATGGGGGAGTGGCATCAAAATTTTTGCTGAAGATCTATGTATATGGCAATTGCTATCCTCCTACCAAATCTGGTGACTCTAGCTCAAAGATAGTATAATTTGGTGGAAGGGGGGTTAGGGGCGGTATCGTTTGGCGTGGCATCCAATTTTTTTGGGTTTCTTCATCACCAATCTTGGCATCAAATTTGGCGGCTCTAGCTCAAAAGCTGTGGAAAATAAAGGCGTTTTTCATTTCAAAATGCAGGGGGCTCGGAAACGGGGGCCTGTCTCCAAAACTTTGATGCAGTTTTTTGGGTATCGTTAATAGCTATTTTCCTACTAAATTTTGTGACTCTAGCTGAAACACTATGGAAGATACACGCACTACCGTTTTAGCGAAGCGTTGGGGCGGTTGAGGGCGGATAGGGCATTATAGATGGGCGTGGCATCCAAAGTTTTTATGAATTTAGTTGGGGATCGTCAACACCTATCTTGGAAACAAATTTGATGGCTCTAGCTCAAAAACTGTAGAAGATATGGGCATTTTTGGTGTTAATCTGCGGGGTGGCTGTTGGCGGAATGGGTGGGCGAGTCTCCAAAATTTTTGATGCTTTTTTTTGGGGGTTGTTAGTAGCTATTTTCTCCCCGAATTTGGTAGTTCTAGCTGTAAGGGCTTGCGAAATAGCTGGATCTATCGATTTTGCGATATCGAGTTTATCGATTTGCCAGCCCCCTAGTTATCGTAGAGCTCCAATCTTGATACTTTAATTTAGTATGCTATACATAAAGAGATTTGCAAAGTTTGAAGTCTCTAACTTGAAGGGTGTGGAAAAAGTTTCGAACATACGGACGGACAGACGGACGGGCGGACAGACACCATGACGGACATTGCACAAACCCAATATACTCTTTACTTTCGGTATCGAATATAAAAAGAAAAAAATAGTTTATTGAATTTAGTTATTTTTGCAATAAATAAGATTCTTGGATACGAACGATAGCTTGCCTGCTTTACGTATTTTATGACCTTTTGATATCTGTCCTACTCTACAAAACACATGCACTAGCAACTGATATGCACCTAGCCAACCAAGTATCTTGAGCTAAAAGCTAGGCTTCTGCAAACGCTTGTCCACAGAACTATTTTTCTTCCCCCATTATTGCGCTTGAGTAAGAAAACAAGATTTTGTCTTCCAAGGTGTATTCAGTAGTGCATAGGTACATGCATATGTAAATGTAAGCGCGCGTTTGCCGCTGACACAGAAAAAGGAAAAATATCAAAAAAAAAAACCTCGATAAGCAGGCACAGCAAGAAATATATGTATGTTTCAAACGCACTTGCATACATACATACATATGTAGCAACAACATTTTACCGTTCTTGCTGTCCGCTGACCCGCCGCCTCTCCTTTAATCAACCGGCCGCTGAACGCAAATTGAGACTGAACAAAACAACAACGTGCTGGCTTGTCGTAGCTGAGACGCACAAATTGCACAAAGAAAAAATAGGCCTTGAACCAACATTCAAAGATTGTCAATGAAAACTTTAATATATGATTTTAATATATATATATATATATTGTTTATGCTAGAATATAAACAATAAACAATTCTAGAATATAAACAAACAGAAAGGATTGAAATTATATTTAAGAACCTCAAGTTTTGCTATTCAATTGCACAAAGTTCATATTAAGTTTATACTAACCTTCCAACTTGGACTGTATCAAGCAGATTGAGGCAAATCTCTTAAATTTGTATTTAACAGTTATTCTCTGCCGCTACACCAATAAAATCATACACAGATGAAATTTTTCACTCGGTCCACGACAGCACTCTAAATTTGTTCGTAGGTCGAGACCAGCGCAGCATGGCACGCTGCATTGTTTGCATGTTTTCAACTGGCAGAAATAGATACCCGTGCCCATGATGGAATAACATATATATAAGTGGATACTTCGTAAAACTTCGGCTGCCGACGGGACCACCTTATGTTATTCCATCATGCCCGTGCCTATAGATGTTAACACATCAAAAATAGCTGTTTGAATTTAAAACGAGTTGTAGTCACTTCTGATGATTCGATGATATCAATGGCCTTCTGGAGTTAGGCCTATCGCAACAGTGTGCATAACTGTAGTAAAAAAATTTTAGATTTGATATTTGTTTCTGACTCAGATTGTAGTAATGTTAGTATAGTACGCCCACTAGTGCTTCCTGAAGATACCATTCAACCTTAGAACTTTCCTTTGAACTTCTTAACTTTAAACCAGCATCTAACAATTCTTTAAACACACGTTGTTTTCGTAAAATTATCTTTACTAAACTGAATGATCTTCAGCACACTAATTGGTCTCACCTTTATTCTTGTAGTGATAAAGAAACTGCCATTACCATTTTTTACAAGACTTTGAATTCGCATTTGGATATCTGTGTTCCCCTTACCTGTCCTTCAAGTGAAAATAAACCACCTTGGTTTACGAGGGAACTATAAAAATTAAAATTCGTGAAACCAAGATCCTATAAAAAATGTTTAAATCCGGAAATGCTATAGATTCTCTTATATAAATTAAAGTCAAATTTTATTTCTGTAAACACTTCTTGCTATAATAATTATCCTAATCGTTGCAGATTAAACGTGTCCCGTGATCCGAAACGTTTTGATAAACTTGTTAACTCAAAATGATAATACAAAAGCAAATTCCGATCAGGCAGTGGCTGAGTATTTCAGAGTATATTCAGTATACTAATCGAGTTTATATAGTTGCAGTAATTCGTATTCTTTTCAAGTTCAAACGTCAATTAGGCGCATATGCGTCCCAGTTGTTATTTTGTATTTTTATTAAATAAAATTAAATTTAATAATTAAAAATAATTTAAAATTAAAAAATTGGAAATAAAAGTTTATCGTTTTTCCGAATATGACATTCAAAAATAACATATTTGTCTATTTCTCACTCGTCGTGGAGCGTATTATGGCCTTCAATTTTTTTCAACTCATAACTATTATTTGCGGTCCCTGGTGTACGCTGCTAAGTGACCTTAACTCTATCAAACCAGGATGTATACTAAGATACTGTGCGGATTATTTTCGGAAACCCTTTCATAAATTTTTAACCTTGTCGGTTGACTCAGCGCACTTTCCTGGTATATCGAAGGAATCCTTTATTATTCCACTCCATCGTTACAAACAATTGCGGTTTATCCAAGTTGTACCCTCAATTGCAGCACTTATGTAGTTCGATTTTATCCCCATACCAACACGGTTTTGTTAGCCGAAGATCTACTACCACCAACCTTCTTGAATTTACCTCGCTTGTTACAACAAGAATCCATATCGATAGAGTGTTCACTGGCCGAAATTCTGATATAGAATTGGGAAGTGATTTCACAGCTACCATGCTCTCTGAGAAAACTATCGTTGTCTTTTTTTATAGCCTGAACCCATAAAATGGGTAAATCAGGGTATAATGGATTTGTGCAAAAGTATGTAACAGGCAGAAGGAAGCAACTCCGACCCCATAAAGTATATATATTCTTGATTAGCATCAAAAGCCGACGGCCATGTCCGTCTGTCCGTCCGTCTGTATGAACGTAATGGTAAGTAGCGAGTCGAGTAGACAGTAGCTCGGTAAGTAGCTACTTGCCAAAAACTGTTCGCACTTATAAAATTAACTGATTAGTACAGTGCATTAGTAGTGTGCGGTCGGCAGCGAGATGAGTGTGCAGCGCAAAAAAATAAATAAAATAATAATGCTGATGGCTGTGGCCGTTGCAGAGGAGTTGGAAGAAATGGAGGTAGTGCCGAAAAAGAAAAAGTGTGGGTCCGAAAATGGATTCAAAAAAGGAATAGCTCTGGATTGACTTCGACACTTCTACAAGAAATTGCACTCGAAGATCCGAAAGAATACTTTGGGACGCTGCGAATGACGTAAAATTGTTTTAATTTTTTGTTGGCGCAAGTGGAAACACACATTCAATTTAACATCTTTCTCGGTAACTCCAGCTAAATTTATTGCATTTTGCAAATCATTTATTGCTGACTCCTTCAGTTGCTTATTTTTATAGCTGGCTGTCTTAACATTCCATAAGCACTCATGTTGTAAATAATTATCAACAAACTTATATGTTGTGTCTTCATCCCACCGAAGAGACATGTTTACTCCACAACAGCTTGGAAATAATGAACTGTACTGTTTCAAAACGTTCTGACTTGCTGACTGTTGTGGTAACTCTCGCCTTTGGTAACTCTTGCTGGCTGTTGTGGTAACTCTCGCTGGCTGTAGACAGTAGCTCTGCCGCGCTACTTGCACAAAAAATAGAGTAGATTCTATTCTGTTTTTAGTCGAGTAGCGAGTGAGCTGACTAAATTAGTTGCCTAAAATTTTGCTGTTCGGACACTGTCTACTCGACTCGCCTGTTTACTCAAGACATAACTTAAGAAAAAATAACTTAAGAGTCAGCTGACTCAATCTACCTTATGGCTCTCGATGTAAGCGTTTACTCTCAACATAAAATAACTTATCTTAATTTTGAACCTGCTTGTTGCAGAAATAACTTAATTTTCTTATGTCGAACAGTGTTGATTTACGAACAGCTGTTCGAAAACAGTCTTGCAAAACGTTAGTCAACTACGTTTAACAAAATTTTTGTATAATGATATAATGTTCATATACATTGCAAAGGCTACTGCTGTTTTTTTTATCCATTATTATAAAGTCACTTTGCTGCTGCTTTGATGCTGTTGTGGTCAATATGTGATACCGCGTTTATTTTTCTTTGTTTAACAACACTGCTTACATAGTTATACAGCACTGCCGCACTGATTTATTAAGTTAATTTATATCGAGAGTAAATGCAACTATTCCTTAAGATATTTTTTATTAAGATAAGTTATTATACCCTGAACCCATAAAAATGGGTAAATCAGGGTATAATGGTTTTGTGCAAAAGTATGTAACAGGCAGAAGGAAGCATCTCCGACCCCATAAAGTATATATATTCTTGATCAGTATCAATAGCGGAGTCGATATGGCCATGTCCGTCCGTCTATCTGTCTGTCCTTCTGTCCGTCTGTATGAACGCGTAGATCTCAGAGACTACAAGAGCTAGAGACTTCAGATTTTGAATATAAGTTCTCCTATACCATGAGCAGAACAAGTTTGCTTCAAATTATCGATAACTACTCTGGTTTTCGATATACACATGGAATCGATACCAAAAAAATGTCGAATTTGGAAAATGTAAAATTGGGGGTTAGTGTAATGGGTAACGATAGATCTTTTCTCAAAATTTCGTCCAAATCGGTTAAGAAACACCAGAGATATCGTAAAGATAAGTCAGCTATAAGTTTTGTTTAAAGTGATAATTATTTGAAGCATACTTTTAGGATGCAAGGACTGCAACTGGGTTCAGGGTGTCTTCTGGTTGGGCTATCCCGACTAGAGCCTTCTTACTTGTTTTTTTTTAAGTTATGTCTAGAGTAAACAGGCCTTTACCTAAGTGCGAACCAGCCTTCAGGCGTATAACCATATATATAAGAATGGATTTTCATTGCCTAGTCGTGCAAAGTTGTACAGATGCTTGTCAAAAGTTGAAATAAAGACCGGTACCCTAGATGTAGTCATTGACTAAATGGTAACTAATTAAATGGATGAATCCGATAAGCTGTCCGTCTTGGCTTTTGACGAGATGGAGATTGCTGCTGTATCCGAGTATGACAGCTCAGCGGACGTTCTTTACGAGGCAAGCAACCATGTGAAACTTGCTATTGTTCGTGGCTCAAGGAAATCGTGAAAGCAGCCTATCTTTTTTGACTTTGACGCCCGAATGGATGTGGACACTCTTCACACAATTATAAGAAAACTGCATTCGAAAAGATATCCTGTAGTGGCAATTGTCTCCGACTTGGGTGCTGGGTACCAAAGACTATAGAAAGAGCTTGGTATCTCAGAAAGTCTGTTAGAGAAATTGAAGCAATGCAAAGGTTCAGATTGGTTTTTCGCTTTCAGCAAAAACCTGGTTTAAGGCCCAGTTACCCGAACTTGAACTGAATTCATGAATTAAACGTGAACGTGAATTGGTAGATGAAAACCAAGCGATTACCCAAACGTGAACCCAAAGATGACCATGAACATGGAATTGATCCGATTACCCTGAACATTAAATTATCGAACAGCTGTTTGTCATTGTTTTAATATTTATAACTAGCCAAGCAGCCTTTATTTTTTGCCGGATCCTTAGAATATTTGCTTGTAGAAAAAATCTTTTTCCTGGACCAACCAAATAAGTTTATGCTCGTCCAGTTTAAATCAGCTGTTCAACGTAATTGGAACGTATCTTGAACTGGAACTAAAAATTCTGTTTTCTGCAGGTTGTCAGTTCAATTCAATTCAGTTTTTTACGTTTAGTTGAACTGATCAGTTTTCTAAGTTCTAATTCAATTAAGTTTAAGTTTGGGTAACTAGGCCTTAACTTGCAAGTTCTGTTGTCTGGCTTTTTTACTCTCTCGTGGGACTGCCGTTTGTTGTTTCGTGAGTTGTGAGCGAATTTGAAGTCATTCGTCAAAGGCAACCCATCCAGACTGTGTGTATGAGCGGTCGCTGCTCGCAGTAGCTTGTGAAATTGCTGTTTGAACCCTCTATATGTATAAAATCTTGTTGGCACAAGCACTGTAATAATGTTCTGTAAGCCATCGCAGATTTCAACCATGGTGAATCAATATAAAGGTGTTCTATTCCGAATTCCTCCTCTCTTTGGCCGTACTTAGCCTTTGGCAGGATGCATTGACACTTTAAAGTGAGCAGTTGTGTTGCCAAAATTCATTGATATAATATTACAAAAATGCACATGTCCAATTTGGATAAAAAAATTAAAAAACTTTTTTTTAAATTGCGACTTAAATTTAGAATTAAAAATTTAAATGAAAAAATAAGAATTAAAAAGCAGAAACAAAGGCAAATGGGCCACAAAAAATATTTAAAAATATTACTTTAGTTTTAGTTATATTGTTAAATAAAATGTTATTTAAAACAATTAATTCAAAACAATAAATGTGTTTTATGTTTTTCATTTCAAATTCTATTCATTTGCTGCAGCTAACAATAACACTAGCAAGAGCAGTGCGGTATATGAAGTCATAGCTGTCTCTTTCTTATTTCTCTCTTGCTCACTGCTCTCTTCGAAACCTAAGTACGCCGCCACAGCGGAATACAACACCTTTATATTGTTTCACCATGTTATGAACAGTAACAAAGTTATTGCATCGAATTAAATAAAACAAAAATACAGTTTTAGATTTAATTATGCAGAAATTTTGATTTAATAAATTATATCTATTTCAAGTCAATGTTTGTATTATTTATATCAGAGATGCTAACCAGTGTTGCAGTAAAAAACAAAAAATTGGCCAAATGACAACAAACACAGTTAAAATAAAACATCTATGTGGTTGTTGTTATTAGGCTACCGCTCAATAATTTTTCTTGCACAAGGAGATACGTATTTTATGGTTAACCTATCCGCCCGTGTGATCTAACACAGGCTGTCCACTTTTTTTTGGTGCCTTGCGGTCAATGGGTGGACAATTCGATCATCCGACACCGCTTGAATTTAAGTATAGGTTAAGAAAATACATAACAGGTACGACAAAATTAAAACCATTATTCAGCAAATAACTTAATTTAATTAAATTAATATATGCCGTATTCAAAATCATTAACGATTGCTTTCGCATTCAAAATTATTAAAAATAAAGTTTAAAAAAAAATTTACATATTTTGATTATAAAATTATTTTTAAGCCACACGGGCCTTCTGTGGGTTAATCAACACGCTATACTGCCGTTCTATTCGATCTCACTCTACAATGTGCCTTTTCGATCGCACTTATTACAAGCATACATTAAGCTACACTCTGCCGCTGACGAGACTATCTTATCTTAATTTGTTCATGCTCTAGAGTCCAGAGTCTGGACTTCGACAAATAATTCAAGACCAAAATAAGCTGAATCGGTCCAGTCCTTCTCGAGTTTTAGCGAGTCTTTTGAACAGCTTTTCATTTATATGTATATGGATTACTAGGCTACCCGGACCACGCGTTGCTGTGGTGCTTTTTGACTTCTTCTGAATATAGAAAATATGATACTCTCAGTGATCATCTGTTTATCCTCTCAAAGTCATGTCCGTCCGTTAGTAATTTCTGGCCAAGCGGGATTACATTCCATTCTAGTTAACAGATCAAGTCTCCCGTAGTTACGCACGTATGTATATGAGCGCATCGTGCGTGTACTCATGAAGATATTTCGGGCTTTTTACAAATGACGAGGATAGTGTTAGCATTTGAGCTAAGCGCTCACTCTCCACTTAGACATACAAACATGTCCACCAAAAACTGAACGAAGAGAGGTCTACAGATCTATTTCGTGCATTAGCTTGTGCGCGTTCATCTGCAGTCTGTGATTGTCTTTGTAATGCCACATCATTTGCATTACGCGTTCGCCGACCTATATTTGCTCGTCTGGCTTTTTTTCTTTAACAGTTCAAAACCTACTGTTTATGTAAATGCGATTTCTTTTTTGACCTCGAAACGGTTTTTGATGTGTTAACATCTATAGGCACGGGTACCCATTTCTGCCAGTTGAATACATGCAAACAATTGCAGCGTGCTGCGCTGATCTCGACCTACGAACAAATTTAGAGTGCTGTCGTGGACCGACTGAAAAATTTCATATACATATTCATCTGAGTATGCTTGTATTGGTGTAGCGGCAGAGAATAACTTTAAAATATAAATTTAAGAGTTTTGCCTCAATCTGCTTGATACAGTCCAAGTTGGAAGGTTAGTATAAACTTAATATGAACTTTGTGCAATTGAATAGCAAAACTTGAGATTCTTTAATAATATTTCAATTCTACATGTTTGTTTATATTCTAGCATTTTTTATTGTTTATATTCTAGCATAAACAATATATAAATAATTAATTCATATATAAGAGTTTTCATTGACAATCTTTGAATATTGGTTCAAGGTCTATTTTTATACCCTGAACCCATAAAATGGGTAAATCAGGGTATAATGGTTTTGTGCAAAAGTATGTAACAGGCAGAAGGAAGCATCTCCGACCCCATAAAGTATATATATTCTTGATCAGTATCAATAGCCGAGTCGATATGGCCATGTCCGTCTGTCCGAGTCGAATTTGGAAAATGTAAAAATGGGGGTTGGTGTAATGGGTAACGATAGAACTTTTCTCAAAATTTCGTCCAAATCAGTTATGAAACACCAGAGATATCGTAAAGTTAAGTCAGTTATGAGTTTTATCGTGGTCAACGAAAATAAATCAGCACACATAACCTTTGCTACCAGAACAGAATCCTGCCCACCAGTTTCTCTAAATGGCTCGACCCTGCCGTCGGAGCACACAGTTAAATACCTTGGCTTAACCTTGGACAGGCGGCTGACTTGGTCGGCACACATAAAGACAAAGCGTAAGCAGCTCTCCATAAAGCACAGACAACTGAAGTGGCTCCTTGGACGTACATCCCAACTCGACCTAAGAAACAAACTGCTGCTATACAAGTCTATCCTAAAACCGATATGGACGTATGGGATCCACCTTTGGGGTACAGCCTCAATATCCAACATCGAGATACTGCAGAGATTTCAAAACATAGCTCTTCGCAGACTGGTAAACGCACCATTCTATGTTAAAAATCTGGTGATCCATAGGGACCTTGGAGTTCCCACTGTCTCCGAAGAGGTAAGCCGTTACAGCCAAAGATACATAGACAGGCTCGAGTCTCACTGCAATCACCTAGCTATTAACCTGCTAGATAACAGCACCCAGACTCGCCGACTCAAGAGGCACCACCCTTTGGACCTTCCTTTTAGGCCGCCAAAAGCATGGTAACATTAAGATATTATAATTATAACTTCTAAGCTTATTCCACATAAATGAAAAATTCCCCTGTAAATGTTTCCTTATAAAATTTACTTATTATCTATAAGATAGATTGTAAATAAAAATATATAATAAAAAAAGAAAAAAAAAAAAGTTATGAGTTTTGTTTAAAGTGATCATTATTTGAAGCATATTTTTAGGACGCAACGACTCCAACTGGGTTCAGGGTATCTTCTGGTCGGGCTATCCCGACTAGAGCCTTCTTACTTGTTTAAACGTAACTTTAGTTTATTGTCTTCAATGACGTATATTTGCTAGAAATATTCAACAATGTTTTATATTTAATTATTTATTTAGTAACTTAATACAACAAAAAAATGTACACGCAAAAGTCTGCGTACAGTTTACTTAGACTTAAGGCTGTGTTTATGGTCAAGCGATTTCGCGTCGCGCGATGCGACGAGAATCGCTACTTGCGACTTAATACATTGTTCCTTATGAGAGTGTTTATGGTCAAGCGATTTCATGTCGCGCGACAACGAGCGATTGAAGCGACGAGAATTTGCATCCAAAATTTTTTGATTTTTTCAAGCGATTGGAGTGATTGGGAAGGCAAAACAACAACCACTGCTTCTTCATATGAATCAATCATCGTTATAACGTCTGTGCATGCTGTATGTTTGTTTTTGGATGTGAGGAGATATTTCATTTAAAATATATCCGAATGTTTCTCTACTCATTCTGTAGTATTCCTTAAATTTTTCGGGATACTGCAGCAGCTTGGAATGCAAATGGTGGAACTCTCCTTTACATTCCCGTTCTTCGAAAATAGGATGCACTTGGTATATTTTTAAATTCCCACTGTTTGGGTATTTCTTCCGTAGTAAATAAAAGCATTCCATTAGCATCATTTTACGCTGTTTAGCCCGCATGTTCCTTCCTCGATTATAAGCAAAACACAACTAAATCTCTATTAAAATCAGAACATAAATATTTGGTCGCTTGTGAAATCGCTTGACCATAAACACTTCATCGCTAGCGATATCGCTGGTAAAAATCGCTGGAGCGATTGAGCGATTCTCATCGCATCGCGCGACGCGAAATCGCTTGACCATAAACGCAGCCTAAAAGAAAACCCTTTTTAATAGCTTGAAGGGGTAGGGTATCCTTTTCTTTGCAAAACCTCTTCAAGGCGTCGCGGCATGGAATCAACGAGTTTATGTGTCTCCTCTGCAGTAATTTTTTCCCATTCCTCCACAATTACATCCTTGGGCATTCTTTTTGATGTTATTGAGTGTTATATAAGTGCATATATAACACGCGTTACAATAAGTGTACAGATGGAACACAACAAACTTTTTAGAATTGATTTTATTTCTTATATCCATTTTAAAATATTTTATCTGAAATAAACACGTAACATTTTATAACGATTTCCGAAACAAGTCGATTTCCTTCAAGGAAAAAATAAAATAAATTTCAATGATTTTGCTTAAGACTTTAGAGAAATAAATAATAATAAGAGAAATAAACAAAATGTTCAAAAAATGTGCTCGATGTTTGTGTGTACGATTTTTAACAAATAATCGAAAAACATCGATATTTTATTTTAAAAACATCTAATATATTGTAAGTTGATAACATCAGTGTTTATCCTCTTTTATCATCTTGTCGTCAAGAACTGAGCCTTAACTGTTAGTTCATATTGGGTTTTGATTGCTGAACTGCATTGAATATCTTATAAATATTTTTTCAAGTACAAAACGGTGTACAAATGCCGCTTCTATATTCTATGTGGTTAGTGACCAAAATATGTTTCAGTGATGCAGAATTTACGTCCTAAAAAGTAAGAATAAAATAAGTGTGGCAACACTGTTTCTTTTCATTGGATTGTGTACATATATGTACCTATGTATATATCTTAGCAAAAACAAGAAGTAACTAAGATTAAGCTGTAAAATAAGCTGCTTTAAGTGAATTTAAAAAAACATGCATGTACCCATTCAAAGTAAAAGACATTATTGAACAAGCCTTTAAGCGCCTCTAGACGGAGTAGTTGAATGAGTGTATTGTACTATATATGTATTTATTTACTTAAGTGTATGTAAGTACATTTGTGCGTGCGTCCTTAATGTTGTGTTTTAAAAAGTTTCAATAAAAACAAAAATATATTTACATATTCATTGCATGTTTAAAGAAATAAAAATCTTTGGTATATCGTACAAACAACAATTCCGGCACACGAAAAACAAATATGTACATATGTATATCTACATTTATACGAAGGTGTATGTATATATGTACAGACGAACGTGTACACGTTCATGTTTTGGTTGAATTATTAAAAATATTAAAGCAAATTTCAAGTTACGTTTGTAATGATTTATGTATCTTGCCTTGGTAAACAACAACTAAAACAGAATTTGTTACCCGATCTTTGTAAATAAACAATTTAAGTTTATTCTCGCGTCTGCCTGTTATGTTAGTATGAATATTGAACACAATTAAATAAATCATACCATTCCAGTCCATGGCGTATCACTAAATACATACATATATTTAAAAATATGTACAAATAAAACATTTATGTATTTATATACTTTGAAAATAAATTCCAAGTTTTTTTTTACTCTTGTTGGTTCCCAAGCATTTTTACCAAATATTTGTTAATATTATATAGAGCTTAAGATTTATAGAACACATTTATTTCCTTTGTTTGATTTGACAGTTCACCCTGCACTTTATGTATGTCGCATAAAATAAATACAACTTTTAACGGCGATAGAGATTACATTTCATAGAAGAGAAATGCAACCAACGCATTGGATCCTCCAACATCTCGAAGAAAATAAGAAGAATAAAAATGAGACAGCTTCCACCACAAAAATACTGGCTTCCACAATATTACCTCTGTCCACAGTTAAATATCAAACACCGTTGCCGTACTATAGTCGGAACTGTGGTATTGGCCAACTCAGTAAATTGCAATTTGTTCAACTTATAATGCTAATTATCGTCGCAAACACTCTGAAAACTGCAAATGCTGATCAAGGTAAGAAAGTGGTATTTTCATGAAAATAAAACTATATTCATTCAAATAGAACTAATATGGATACTTGCAATATTAACATATATATTTTTAAAATTCAAATTTCTAGTTGTCTTGTTGGACACGACAAGAGAAGCTACATTAGAATGGACAAGGTATCCGTACGGACCACAGGCTCAAACTCCAGGCGTAAGTCATAACTTTTACGTCACACATATTTACATATAAACATACATTCAAGTTCACAACACATTAATTCGTTTTTTATTTTATTTATTTATCAGTAATTTAACCTTACTCTGTAGTTCTAAGCACTAGTTAAAAGCTGGTGAAATGACTTCCCGCAAGGCGAGCACCACTACCTACTTGAGCAACGCATTTCATTATTTTTTGACAGGGCGTGGCATCCAAATTTTTGCTGCTGATCTGTGGATGATGTCAATTGCAAGCCTCCTACGAAATTTGGTGACTAGCTCAAAGTTTGCGTAATAAGGGTGAAAGGGGGCTGGTCGCGTTTTAGGTGGGGGTGGCATCCACATTTATTGGTGGCTCTATCTCAAAGCTGTGGAAGATATTGGCGTTTATGGCTTGGCTGGGGTACGGGAACTTCGATGCAGTTTTGTGGTAACCGTTATCTTTCTACCAAATTTGGTGACTAGCTGAAATACTTTGGAAGATACGTTAAAGTTTTTACCGAAGCGTTGGGGCGGTTATGGCAGTATGGATAGGCGTGGTATCCAAAGTTTATGTATTCATTTGGGGGCAGCAAATTTGGTGGCTCTATCTCAAAAACTGTGGAAGATATAGGCGTTTATGTCTTTAAACTACGGAGGAGCTGGGGGCGGAATGGGTAGGCGTTGCTCCAACATTTTTGATGCAGTTTTTTGGAGGTTGTTAGTAACTATCTTCTCAATAAATTTGGTAGCTGTAAGGGCGTGCGAAATAGGTGGATTTATCTATTTGGAGTTATCGAATTAATCAATTTGCCAGCCCCATAATGTTAATAAAAGATTGAACAACGTTATTAACTCTTTTTGTTATGTTAAGTATAAATGTGCATGCAAGAGGTTTTGATTTGGCAACTAAATATAAAAAATGTCAACAAAAAACTTAGTTTCAATTAAGGCTGTTAAGTTACAACTACTAATCGTAATCGAAACTATATTACGTTTTTTTCGTCAAAATAAAATCAGATATGATTCCTTTTTAAAATTTCGTGATCACTAATTTATTACGAGTGCAAATAATCCAAACTGTATTTAAATTTCATGATCACTTATTTATTATGAGTGCAAATAATCCAAACTATATTATGATAATTTAAGAATTGAACAAATATTTTAACTGGCACGAGTTCGCCTTGGGTGCGGCTTCCTATTCATGCATAAGATGTTAAAGACTGTTTTTGTTTATTCTCTATTCCCTTATGTTCGACTTGCACGCTCTTGCCGCTTTTTATACCCCGAACCCATAAAATGGGTAAATCAGGGTATAATTGTTTTGTGCAAAAGTATGTAACAGGCAGAAGCAAGCATCTCCGACCCCATAAAGTATATATATTCTTGATCAGTATCAATAGCCGAGTCGATATGGCCATGTCCGTCCGTCTGTCTGTCTGTCCGTCTGTATGAACGCGTAGATCTCAGAGACTTCAGATTTTGAATATAAGTTCTCCTATACCATGAGCAGAACAAGTTTGCTTCAAATTATCGATAACTACTCTGGTTTTCGATATACACATGGAATCGATAACAAAAAAATATCGAATTTGGAAAATGTAAAAATGGGGGTTGGTGTAATGGGTAACGATAGAACTTTTCTCAAAATCGAAATCGGTTAAGAAACACCAGAGATATCGTAAAGTTAAGTCAGTTATGAGTTTTGTTTAAACTGATCATAATTTGAAGCATACTTTTAGGACGCAAGGACTGCAACTGGATTCAGGGTATCTTCTGGTCGGGCTATCCCGACTAGAGCCTTCTTACTTGTTGTTTTTGTCATTTAGAAGTTTTGTCTGATCTTTAATTTCATTACGGGAACTATGTTGAAGTTTATCTGAACTGAGCTTATAACTTTAACAATTGCACTGAAGCTTTTCTCACGTTTGCATATTTGGATTTTTCTTCTTCAGAGGAGAGATCGTCTGTTTTATCGTCCAAAATGTCAAATCTATTGGCATTGTTTGGTTCTTCACATAAAATTGTAATAAAATTTCTACAAAGAATTTATGGTTTGTTCACAACGTTTTGAGGTCTTATACATATTCTCTTAAATTGAACGTAAAAATCTAAATCTCTCTGTGTGTCTGGTTTTGCTTCTTTTTGGCATTGCTTTTTTTTTTGGCTTTTTGTTGTTGTTGATTGCAGTTTGTTTTAAAACTTTTGAAAACAAACAAAGAAAATGTATTTTTAATTTTTATAAAGTAGAGAAGGCCCCAACGTTACACAGATAACAAATAATATAAATTATTTAAAAACTAAGAGCTCATACTTATATAGTCGAAAATAATTATAAAAAGTTTTTAATGACTTTTTGACTACCTTTCTTAATCCTCAAATAATGTTGATAAAATTTTGATTATATGAAATCATAATTTACAAATTTATCAACGAATTTTTTTTATTCAAGCGCTCCGCTTTGAATTCATAATTTTATTTCAAACTACTGCCCGGCAGACTTCGTACTGCCTCAGACTTCGAACTGCCTCAGAGTTTTCATGGCTATTTATAAGGTTTCAATTTGTTGTTGACACACACTGTTGTGATGCAGTCTGTTGATTTATTTAAAGCTATCAAATAAACTATAGATTTTGTTTTGCTTTGAGGTGCGTAAATAAACAAAGATGATAGGTTTTCTCTTTTGTATTTTCCTTTTATGATTTTTGCCTCAATTGAATAACCTTATTCATCACCTTCTTCACAGCCAGTCTTGTTCCTTTGCACAGTCGTGGTTGATTACTGTTACGCAGCATGATGAAATCTGAACATACATTAAAACTTTAAAAATTCAGTGGGACAGTAGACTACGTTATCCTGGTCCATAAGGGTGTCGAATGATTTGGAGGAAATCAACTTTTCATTCAGCAGAATAGTCGCATTGAGATCCTCGACATCTTTATTTTTCGCCACCAATATTGCTCGTTCACCCAGGCAATTATAGTTATTGATCTGCTGTGCTATATCTGGGAGAACTCGCTGAATAAGATCCTCCTTTGATTCTGTGATGTGACAGAAATCGGCGGGTAATGTGATGAGCCCTGTCGAGGTGTCAATGTCAACAACTGCTTCGCAAACACATTTGAAGTTTAATCTTGTTGCAAAACTACTCGCACGTTAGTTGTAAATCTTAGCTTATCAGCAACAGTTGATCGGAGAATATCTGGTGAATAAAAGTGTCTGACAAAAATTACCTGACAACAGAATCATGGCCCCCCCAAACATATTTGTTGTCACGAAGATCTTTCAATGTTCTGACCTCTTATAGGCCATTGTGCATTCATCGCAAACAATAAATTTGCATACCTGTGCGATGTTGCAAATTGGTGTTTCGTTGATTTGCATTTTTAATGGTTATTTCAAGGCAAAATGTGCAGTTCTTTCGCCTTCTAGCAGAGTCGCAGCTATTCCTGATGAAGCCAACGCTAGAGCTACATCATTTCGCGATCTGATCCTAGCTAAAAGCAATGAAATTAATCCCGGTTCCTCCGGGAGCAGGAAATAAATTTCACAAGTTAAACTGTTCACAGCATTTATCAAATTGTTGTTCGCAGTTCTTGGTTGTTGATTTAATTGTGGAACATTTGTACATTAAATTTTTCTTGATCTATCTCTGTTCATCAGTGCGGTAAGCACAGTTAGCTCTTTGCACATTTGATTGAATGCGACGACCTAAGTCAGGTCGTCTTATCCTCGGCATCGTATAATGTAATTAACTAAAGTGAGAAAAGATCTCGCATTTTTAACAGTATAGTATCTCTATCACAAAATATCAATGGATTCAAATTTAAATTTTTATTGTTGTGCATTCTGCTGGCGACTATTTTTGAAATTTATTTTTGAACAGACTTTTAAAAATTTTGTTTTCTACACAGAATAGACTGGCTTGACTGAATGTTAGAATTACTTACTTCACTTTGCTTTCTCAATATATTTTTTGAAATGCCTTCTGCGATATATTGTTTTACTAATTGACTTACCTCAAATCGCTGCCTCTGTTCATCGATAAACCTTTTATACCATTTCTGGACTTCCACAAACAATTCATGACCAAATTAAGCTAAATAGTCCCAGCCGTTCACGAGCGAGTGTTTTGAACAGCTTTTAATTTTTATATAAATAGAAGAAATAATTTTTTTCTTGTCTATCGGCCATTGATAAAACTTAAGCAATTCTATTTTTAGAAAGATGCACAGCAGTGGGGCTGTCATTTTTGATGTGTTCACATCTATAGGCACGGGTATCTATTTCTGCCAGTTGAATACATGCAAACAATTCAGCGTGCCGTGCTGCGCTGGTCTCGACCTACGAATAAATTTAAAGTGCTGTCGTGGACCGACTGATTTCAAATCAAAATTTCATATACATATTCATCTCAGTATGATTGTATTAGTGTAGCGGCAGAGAATAACTGTAAAATACAAATTTTAGAGTTTTGCCTCAATCTGCTTGATAAAGTCCAAGTTGGAAGGGTAGTATAAACTTAATATGAACTTGAGATTCTTTAATATTATTTCAATTCTACATGTTTGTTTATATTCTAGCCTTGTTTATTGTTTATATTCTAGCATAAACAATTTATATATATATTAAAATCATATATTAAAGTTTTCATTGACAATCATTGAATGTTGGTTCAAGCGGTACTTTTTCTTTGTGCAATTTGTGCGTCTCAGCTACAACAAGCCAGCACGTTGTTGTTTTGTTCAGTTTCACTTTGCGTTCAGCGGCCGGTCGATTAAAGGAGGCGGCGGATCGCGGACAGCAAGAACGGTAAAAAGTTGTTGGCGTATATTGTATGCAAGTGCGTTTGAAACTTACATATATTTCTTGCTGTGCCTGCTTATCGAGGATTTCGTTATTTTTGATATTTTTCCTTTTTCTGTGTCAGCGGCAAACGCGCGCTTACCTTTACATATGTACCAATTCACTACTTAATACACTTTCGTAATTTGTGTACTACTTTGCATAACTTTAAGCCAATGATTGTTAGAAAGTGTCATAGGGTAAAAATTGGGAAGAGTATGTATGATCAGCAATAGCAAAACTGATATTTGACTGTATTAGAAGACAAAATCTGGTTTTTTTACTCAAGCGCAATAATGGGGGAAGAAAAATAGTTCTGTGGACAAGCGTTTGCAGAAGCCTAGCTTTTAGCTCAAGATACTTGGTTGGCTAGGTGCATATCAGTTGCTAGTGCATGTGTTATGTGGGGTAGGACAGGTACCAAAAGGTCATAAAATACGTAAAGCAGGCAAGCTATCGTTCATATCCAAGAATCTTATTTATTGCAAAAATAACTAAATTCAATAAACTATTCTTTTCTTTTGTATGCTAATATATAGGAATCAAACAGGTACAAACAGTGAGTTCTAACACTCATTAGTTTTTTAAATGTTAATAATCATTCTCATTCTTTAGCTAAAAATGTAAGAAATATGGTGAAAGAATAACAGATGTGCCTGTTTAAGTTTACCGTGACGGGATTCTTAGATCTCAATTCGGCGGGTGCCTTAACGGTTGAGATTGTTTAAAATTCATTTTCGATGTGGTAAAAATTATTATTATTATTATATATTGGCTTTGGAAACATGTCGAAATCAGCTGAGCGATTTGTTTGGTGGATCGGCGTTCAACAAGCCTAAGGTTACTTAAACAAGTAGAAACGTTGCAGTCGGACGCACCCGACTGCGGTATACTCGATACCAGTAATAAAACAGATTAAAAGAGACCTGATTGCAATGGGGTACGGATACGGCAGGGGTGTACGCTGCCTCAAAGACTGTCTGGTGCAGATGGGAATGCCAAAAAGCTATCTTCCTTCCAAATTTGTTGACTCTAGCTCAAAGTTAGTAGAATTTGGTGGAAGGGGGGCTGGGGGCTTCAATGGGGGCGTGGCGTCCAAAGATTCTGGTGAAAGGGGGGCGGTACGCGTGGGGGGCGCTATCCAAATATTTTGGGATTCTTCATGTCCAATCTTGGCGCCAAATTTGGCGGCACTAGCTCAAAAGCTGTGGAAAATATAAGCGTTTTTGATTTCAAAATGCAGTGGGCTGGGGAAGGAGAGGGGCGTTGCTCCAAAACTTTGATGCAGTTTTTTGACGATCGTTAACAGCTATCTTCCTACCAAATTTGGTGACTCTAGCTTTAACACTTTGGAAAGTACACGCATTCCCGTTTTAAGTGAAGCATTGGGGCGGTTTGGGGAGCTTGGGCAGTATGGATTGGCGTGGCATCCAATGTCATATGCATTTTTTGGGGGTTGTAATCACCTATATTGGCATAAAATTTGGTGGCTCTAGCTTAAAAACTGTAAAAGATATAAGCATTTCTGTTTTTAAACTGTGGGGGGCTGGGGCGGAATGGGTGGGTGGGCCTACAAAACTTTGATGCAGTTTTGAGGGGGTCGTTACCAGTTATCTACCTCCCAAATTTTGTGACTCTAGCTTAAACACTATAGAAGATACACGCACTACCGTTTTTAGCGAAGCGTTGGGGCGGTTGAGGGCGGATAGGGCAGTATAGATGGGCGTGGCATCCAAAGTTTTTATGAATATGATTGGGGATCGTCAACACCTATCTTGGAAACAAATTTGATGGCTCTAGCTCAAAAACTGTAGAAGATATGGGCATTTTTGGTGTTAATCTGCGGGGTGGCTGGGGGCGGAATGGGTGGGCGAGTCTCCAAAATTTTTGATGCAGTTTTTTGGGGGTTGTTAGTAGCTATCTTCTCCCCAAATTTGGTAGTTCTAGCTATAAGGGCTTGCGAAATAGCTGGATCTATCGATATTGCGTTACCGAGTTTATCGATCTGCCAGCCCCCTAGTTATCGTAGAACTCCAATCTTAACACTTTAATTTAATATGCCATAGATAAAGAGATTTGCAAAGTTTCAAGTCTCTAGCTTTAAGGGTGTGGAAAAAAGTTGCGTTCATACAGACCGACAGACACCATGACGGACATTGCACAAACCCAATATACTCTTTACAAGTTGAAGCAACTGAGGTGTACGATTTTTTAATTATTTATAAAGTACTGTCAAACATCTCTTTTACAATTTTTCGTTAAAAGAATTTTTTTTTAATAGATTTCGTTTTCAGAACACTGCAATTTGGCTTGTATAACACGCATTTTCTATTAAGAATTTTTTCTGAAACGAAATTTGTTGTCTCCTTTAGATTCGACTGTATTTTGCATGTTTATAAAAACCACTTAAATGAACGATTTAAAATTTATTTATTTTTAAGTTGTATTAATTTTAATTGCAATTAGCAATGGTATTTGCATTGAAAAGAAAAAGGCTGCTTCCAAGTACTAATACTTTGTACTTGACCATTTGTTTCAGTGGGTAGAAGAATCTTTTACAGACTTTGTAAAAGGCATTAACTGGCGAAGTTATGTGGTTTGCGACGTTGCCTATCACAACGTAAACAACTGGCTTTGGTCACCATTTATTGACCGTGGACCAGCTAACAGGCTTTACATAGAAATTCAATTTACAATTCGGGACTGTTCATTGTTTCCAGGTAAGAAAGTCTTTTTTGCAAAGCATAACTAGTTTATTATACAGAAACTTAATTTCAGGAAATGCCTTGTCCTGTAAAGAGACGTTTAGTTTATTGTTTTATGAGTTTGATGCAGCAACTCGGGAGCCACCGCCATGGCAAACAGACAGTTACAAACTTATTGCTAGAATTGCAGCTGGTGAAGGACGCTTCAATCAAAACTCAGATGTTGATATCAATACAGAAGTCAAGAGTATTGCCGTAAACAAAAAGGGAGTTTACTTTGCATTTCGAGACCAGGGAGCTTGTATAAGTGTGTTGGCAGTGAAAGTTTACTACATAACATGTCCAGCGGTTACTGAGAACTTTGCCCATTTTAATGAGACGCCCACCGGTCGGGAGATTACAATAATTGAAAAACAAAATGGTACGTGTGTTGAAAATGCGGAACCCTATGAGCCACCTACCTACTTATGTAAGGGAGATGGAAAATGGACTATTCTAACCGGAGGATGTCGTTGCAAAATCGGCTTTGAAGCAAATGAAGCTAATAACACCTGTAGGGGTAAGTAGTGCTTGTTAAACTTCTTTAAGTTAAATAAAAAAAACTGTTTAACATATGTTATTGTGTGATTCAGAGTGTCCTGTTGGAACGTTTAGATCGGCTGAAGTACGTAAATGTGTACCATGTCCACCAAATTCAAATAGTTTGAAAAAGGGCTCACCATTGTGCAAGTGTGCCCAAGGGTTCTATAGGCATCCTGCAGACGGGAGAGATATGCCTTGCTATAAACCACCAGGAGCACCTATGAATCTCACACTTTTATTTGTTGACCAAACAAGCGCAATAATATCTTGGACAGCTCCACCAAAAGACGATTTGTTCCAGCCAAATATAATAGAGAAATATCGCACGGATGTCGTTTATAAAGTGCGGTGCAATATGTGTAGCTCAAATGTTATGTTTAATCCATCAACAGACACGTTTAATGAAACGAAAATAACGCTCACTAATTTGGATCCCGTGACCACTTACACAATACAAATTCATGCGACAAATGGTATCTCTTCTCAAATAGAAAGCGGACTATATGCCAACGACACATATACGAATAGTGAAAACTCGATTTATAATGCTTCTAGCGCTTCAAGTATCAACAGCCAACAATTAGACCTAAGCGAAATTAAAACAAAATATGCAGAAATCGTTTTTACAACTGAGTCCGTCATGCTCTCAACAGTGTTTAATTTAAGAGTCGTAGCCATAACTTTCAATGAAGTTGAACTTGTTTGGGACAAGCCTGTCCAGACTGATACTCAAATTGAGCTGTATGAAGTACGTTGGTTTCCTAAATCTGAACTGGACTCTATCAATAAAACGACACTAAACACAAAAGAGACAAAAGTTCACATCGTTAATCTTATGGAAAACACTGAATACGGATTCCAAGTACGATGTAAAACTTTAAATGGTTTTGGGTCCTATAGCAATATGGTCTATGCTCAAACTCATCAGTCTGTTGGATCAGGTATTGTTTATTTAACTTAAGCCTTTTGTAAATTCGATGATGAACAAAATCTATTATTAATCTAAATTACTGAACTTTGTGCCTTTCAAGTTTATGACGATTCAATTCAAATAAGATTTATTGCTGGAGCCATTGTGACTGGAGTATTCTTTTTGGTTGTCTTTATTGTCGCGACTGTCTATTTTATGAGATCCAAGCATCAAGACGAGCTCGATAAAAAATCGACAAACCATCTGCCATTACCAATGGACTATGCAAGCAATGAAGGTAACATGCGAAATATTAAACTTATTTAAATTGAATACACAAATTTTATGCAATTGTCATCAGATTTTTTTTCCAAATTTCCACATAAAAGGCGGATAAACTTTTTTTCTTAGATTATCGATTACGTCCCACGTAAACAAAAATAATATGTTTTGTATACTTGATACCTGTATTAAAACTGGTAAAAAGAAGCCTGATTGCAAAGGGGTACAGATGCGGTAGGGAAACGTCTGATACAGATGGCGATGCCACAAGCTATATTTCTTTAGATTTATTTTAACTGCAAACATGTGCGTAATAGGTGGGTACATCGGTTTTGAAATATCGCACTTATCGATTATCCAGCCACCCAGTGGACGTAGCTCTCAATCTTGACACTTGTCTGTCCTGGCCATAGATAAAGCTATTTCGAATGTTTCAATTCTCTGGCTTCAAGGGTGTAGAAAAAAGTTGCGTTCATACAGACGGACAGACAACATGAAGGATTTTGCTCAAACCCAATTTACTTTTTACCTTCGGCATCGATTATAAACATGAACGCCCAGGGATTTGGGGTCATCGCTAGCTAAATCGCCACCAAACCCAGTTCCACTATGTTGACGCAGACATAGACCAAGTTTCAAGTCTCTAGCTTTAAGGGTGTCAAAAGAAAGATGGATATACAGCATGCCGAACATTGGACATATTCCAAAATCACTTAACCCTTAGTATCCAGTAGATTTGGTTAACCTTATGATTTTTACAAAGAATGCATATGTGGTGAAATTATAGTTATCCGAAACCAATTATTTCGGATTTAGATTCTTGGCTCTCTTAAACTATAGGCAGTAGAAATAATAGATTACTCTCCCCGTTTCTGACATACACATGTAAAAGATAACAAGAAAACCTTGAAATTTTTAGACAATAAAATTAAAACCTACAAAAATTTATAACGTGTTTTAAAGCCTGACTTGTAATACTTTGCGCTTAGATGCCAAGAAGCAGTAGACTGCACGGGCGAGCCACGGAGCTCTTCTGTTTATATGAGTGTGAATTCACACATTTCCGCGATGCTGTTCTGCTTCTTTTGTGTACACACACACACAGAATAAAATAGCGAACTTCTTTAATAAGATAATTGCTATTTATTTTTAAGGGAATTTTAATTTTTAGTTATTTATTTTTAGTTATTTAAAGTAAACTTAAAAATAAATGTGCTAATCAACTTAGAAATGTTCTTTTTTTTGTTGATAATAATAGAATGAATTTCATAATAATGAATGTAGGATACTCCAATAATATAAAAGTGCTATTCTGGATATGTAGTTAAAAAATATGTTTGTAATAATTGCATATTTATACTCGATACCGAAGGTAAAGAGTATATTGGGTTTGTGCAATGTCCGTCATGGTGTCTGTCCGTCTGTCCGTCTGTATGAACGCAACTTTTTTCCACACCGTTCAAGTTAGAAACTTGAAACTTTGCAAATCTCTTTATCTATGGCATAGTAAATTAAAGTGTCAAGATTGGAGCTCTACGATAACTAGGGGGCTGGCAAATCGATAAACTCGATAACGCAAAATCGATAGATGCAGCTATTTCGCAAGCCCTTACAGCTAGAACTACCAAATTTGGGGAGAAAGAGCTACTACCAACCCCAAAAAAACTGCATCAAAAATTTTGGAGCCACGCCCACCCATTCCGCCCCCAGCCCACACGCATATTAACACCAAAAATGCCCATATCTACTACAGTTTTTGAGCTAGAGCCATCAAATTTGGTTCCAAGATAGGTGTTGACGATCCCCAATCAAATTCATAAAAACTTTGGATGCCACGCCCAGCTATACTGCCCTATCCGCCCTCAACCACCCCAACGCTTCGCTAAAAACGGTAGTGCGTGTATCTTCGAAAGTGTTTGAGCTAGAGTCTCAAAATTTGGTAGGTAGATAACTGGTAACGACCCCCCAAAAACTGCATCAAAGTTTTGGGGCCCCACCTACCCATTCCGCCCCCAGCCCCCTCGCAGCTTAAAAACAGAAATGCTTATATCTATTACAGTTTTTAAGCTAGAACCACCAAATTTTGTGCCAAGATAGGTGATTAGAACCTCCAAAAAAATGCATAAAAACTTTGGATGCCACGCCAATCCATACTGCCCAAGCTGCCCCAAACCGCCCCAATGCTTCACTAAAAACGGGAATGCGTGTACTTTCCAAAGTGTTAAAGCTAGAGTCACCAAATTTGGTAGGAAGATAGCTGTTAACGATCGTCAAAAAACTGCATCAAAGTTTTGGAGCCACGCCGCCCACGCGTTCCCCAACCCCCTGCATTTTAAAATCAAAAACGCCTATATTTTCCACAGCTTTTGAGCTAGAGCCGCCAAATTTGGTGCCAAGATTGGAAGTGAAGAAACCCAAAAATTTTGGATGGCGCCCCAACCCATACCGCCCCCAGCCCTCCTTCCACCATATTCTACTAACTTTGAGCTAGAGTCACCAAATTTGGTATGAGGATCGCAATTAACATCATAAATAGATCTGCAGCAAAGCTTTGGACGCTACGCCCCCCATACCAGCCCCCAGCCCCCCTGCCACCATATTCTACTAACTTTGAGCTAGAGTCACCAAATTTGGTATGAGGATAGCAATTAACATCACAATCAGATCTGCAGCAAAACTTTGGACGCCACGCCCCCCATACCAGCCCCCAGCACCTAGCCCCCCTTCTACCATATTCTACTAACTTTGAGCTAGAGTCACCAAATTCTGTTTGAGGATAGCAATTGACATCATAAATAGATCTACAGCAAAAGATTTGATGCCACGCCCCCCCCCCCCCTTACCAACCCCAGCCCCCCTTCCAACAAATTTTACTATTTTTGAGCTAGAGTCACCAAATTTGGGAGGAAGATAGATTTTTGGCATCCCCATCTGCACCAGACAATCTTTGAGGCAGCCTACACCCCTGCCGTATCCACACACCATTGCAATCAGGTCTCTTTTAATCTGTTTTACTACTGGTATCGAGTATACCGCAGTCGGGTGCGTCCGACTGCAACGTTTCTACTTGTTTGATTAGCAAATGTTGGCGCTTAGTTAACAATTGTGAAATTGCTAATAATTGTTCAAAATATCATCTTCCAATTTTATTTACGAGCCAAGCCGCAAACTTGTTAATGTAGCAAATAAGCTTGTTTGTGATAGTACTTTCTAGTTTTCTGTTTGTGGGCATAAAATTATGCGTTCACAGATTTTTGTGTGGTGACATTTTAATGCAATCATCACATCAAAGATAAAGTTATTTATACTTATGTGTTCATAGAAATTGAACAGACACCGTGTAACAATTTTGTGTCAACACATCCGTCCGTGAGCTCAAACATTCATAGATTTTTTTATTGAAAAAGGACGAAAATGTTAGTAAAATTCATATAGTTTGAAGTACGAAGCTCAAAAGAAGTATTTTATGTGAAGTTTCTTTAGAAAAAATATCTGTTCAACCACTGTGTGATAAACTGCTTATTTAATTTTATTGTCCCTGTTAGTTCACACAAACCCGAGAGTTGACATACCTTAAAAACGGAACGTTTAAACTGTACATCAGTTTTAGTAAAAAATTATCTATCGTTGGACTTTTCATCCTTCTAGATCAGTGATGGGCACACACACATACCGTCACAATTTTCACACGCATACAAGCACAACTTGCGTGCGCTGCGACGAAAAAAACGAAGTGTGCTGAGCACAGTGTACGCTGCAAGTTAACGTTCATTTTGTTTTTTAACTATTATACGTTTACGTTGTTCTTGAAATTAATATATCCATATTAATTTCTAATTCATAATTTTTTATTCGG
Organism: Scaptomyza polygonia; assembly: GCA_035044585.1. Classification (NCBI taxonomy): domain Eukaryota; kingdom Metazoa; phylum Arthropoda; class Insecta; order Diptera; family Drosophilidae; genus Scaptomyza; species Scaptomyza polygonia. The sequence goes on along the minus strand of JAWNNU010001937.1, from coordinate 90,176 downwards.
AGGAGATCGGCTAAATGCTTATCTGTGATTCGATTTCGTTGTTTGCTTAAAATGAACTTCATTGATGAAAAAGCAGATTCGCAATTGTATGTCGACCCAAACATCGAGTACAATTTATATATTTGGTCTTTTTTTTTTGGGTATTGGTCGTCATCAATTGCTTTCCAAAAATTAACGCCAGATAGCAAAGGAATTGAATAATCTTGAGTAATTTTTTCTAATTCCGTTTGAAGCAAAGGGTCCGTGCTTTCGTCCAAACTTATAGAAAAATATTTGCAATTTTGTAATCTATTTTTCATCTCCATGTAGATGAAATTACTTATGTCTTCAGTCCTACGTGTTACTGTACGTCGCGATAAAGGAATTTTGTTTAGTGTTTTCAGTACGTCTTGCCCAAAACATTTCCATATGACTAAAGACATATGTAAAAATAGCTGACAATTCTCTAATGGACAACATTGTTTTGCTAAAGCTAATGCAACTTCATAGGATGTTTTTTTGCAAGACGAGTTAACCTGCTTATCATCGTTTATATCATAAGCATCTTTATCATTATCATCATTTACATCATTATCATAATCATCATTATTATTATCATTATGAATATCATTGTGTATAATATTACTATCAATGTTATGAACATCAATGAAACGCAGAAAGTATTCAGCTTTTAATTGCAAAAGATATAAATTTCTTTGCTCTCCTATTATATTTTATAAACCTCGTGGCAAATTAAATAATGCCGTCTTAAATAAAATGTAGCATTGCGGCATACAATAAAATCAAGCATTGCGCTCTGCCATACTCATTTTCTATAAAGAAAAACTCATTCATAAGCATGAACATTTTTAAGCGCCACTGTAAAAAATGATAATTTGTATAATGCGCTGCGTGGTGTTTGCCTCTCAAGTGTTCGCCATCAACTAAAAAAAAATATAACATGCTTCGCACCAGCACCGACGACGCGTCGCGACGGCCGAACATTCGAGTTCTATAAATAGCTTCCAATGCCTATAGCGTACGTGTGATTTTGTGCGGTTGGCTGCGGCAGACGTCGACGTCCGCCCACCACTGTTCTAGATTGATTACCCGATCCAGTCTTTAAGTTGTCAATATCCAGTGCTATTAAAATTACTTCTGTCGATGTGAGTACAGGATCTGAATCCTAAGCGGTTTTTCGATTTTATAACATGTTCAAAGAAAAAAGAGTGACATATATTTGAATTAGATTTTGCATGCACAATTTTTTTATAGTAATTAAAAAAATTAATTATAAAAATTACAACTAAATTCTTTTAATATCCGATTACATTGAATGGCCTGACGAAGCGAGAGCAGACCACGGTAGCCCATGGTAGAAGCGGATTTGATGGAAAATTTGGACTCTGTAGTTCAATACCTGTTTTTTTTTTCACAAATATAAATTTGGGATTCCGAACCTCATTTTTGGATCAAACACTTCTTAATTTTCAAACACGTAAGGTGCAACTAAAAGGCTTAGTCTCGGTGTTCCAAAATGAAGATATTTAAATTGTCTTTAAACAATCTTCCATCTCGAGTTTTATAGTGTGACAGCCCGATTGATCTCTGAAAAAGTTAGTTTTGTGTCATACGCCCGCTATGTATTGTCGCAGAAATTATAAAACCAGCTAAGGCGCAATGTTACTTGCATATGCTTCATTTATGATTTCAAAATAAATATTGAATCTTACCGTTTTATTCAACGTTTTAATATAAATCGCTTTTCGTATCACTTTAAATTGTAAGTTTTGTGCTTAAGTAATCACAATAATCACTTGCTGTTTGTTTATATCCCTATTTATATATACTTAAACCGATCTCTTTTTAAGGACTGGTTATGACATATAGTAAGTTTTTTTTAACCTTTAACTCCTCAAAGAACTTATATCTTATATACATAGTTATAGAATGTACTTTAATACAGAAAGTACACGCAAATCCATTTTTTCTTAATTCATAAGTTTTTCAATTTATTTAATTTTTGAAAGCCATCGAGCTTACATATTTATCTTTTTTTTTAATTAGCTGAAAGAAGGTCTTAACTTAAAGCAAAAATATTCGGTCTGCTGGAGATTAAGTGTTTTTGTTTTTTATTGACGGCCTTAACATTTTAAATTTTTTGTTTTAAATGTATTGTCTTTAAAATATATTTTTTTATAATTTGTGATAAACTTTTCTTATCTTTACTTTTAGTAAATACAATGGATACGACTCCAATTGTCAAGACTCAGCATTCAAATGGTATATAATTTATGTTTTCTGATTTTTATTTTCGGTGTGGGTTTTATAAAGGATGTTCACAGATAGGCTATTAAGTTAACATTTATAGCTGCCGCAAAAAATATCAAATAATGGTTATTTGTTGAGCATATTAATATTTTTAATGACCGCTTTAAAGAATATTAAGATGTTTTACATAATATATTTTATTAAACTTTTTGGCTTTCCAGTGACAACCCCATTATTTGGTAAAAGCCGGAGCTATGTTGATCCCCATACTTATGAGGATCCAAACCAAGCTATAAAAGAGTTTGCTCGCGAAATTGATGCAAATTATATTACAATAGAAGCTATTATCGGTAAATAATACGTCAATTTGTTTCTACACATTTCTATTATTGCAAATTCTTTAAGGTGGCGGAGAATTTGGTGATGTGTGTCGTGGTCGGCTCAAAATTCCGCCAAACTTTGTTCAGGACATTGACGTTGCAATAAAGACTTTAAAACCAGGTTTGTTGAAACCCGAGTAAAATAACAAAACTGATTGTTATTTATTAACAGTATTTTGCTGAATCGAATTAAAAATGGAGATGTTTTTGATTTATTCTCACAGTCTGTAGGATTTTTTTGTTGATATTTGTTGCAAGTTTTGTTCTGTTTACTTACTTGATTATTGTTTAAGCTATATATACAAGTATTTGATTTTCATATTCAACGAACAAATATAAACCTTAAAAACGCATTTATATGTATTAACAAAGATCTTGTGTATGTCTATTTTTTTCGAAGGTTCTTCAGAAAAAGCACGCTGTGATTTTCTGACCGAAGCTTCAATAATGGGACAGTTTGATCATCCAAACGTCATATATCTTCAAGGAGTGGTAACACGCTCAAACCCAGTTATGATTATAACTGAGTACATGGAAAACGGCAGTCTCGATACATTCTTGCGTGTTAATGATGGCAAGTTTCAAACACTTCAGCTGATTGTAATGCTACGTGGGATAGCAAGTGGCATGTCATACTTGAGTGACATGAATTACGTTCACCGTGATTTGGCAGCACGTAACGTGCTTGTTAACGCACAGCTAATTTGCAAAATCGCCGACTTTGGTCTGTCTCGCGAGATCGAAAATGCCAGCGACGCTTACACGACGCGGGTAAGTCTGTAAAATGACCCTTGAAGAGCTATAAGTCTGTTTTTATTTTTTTAATGTACGTCACGGTTTATTACTCCACAGCACTATAAATCATTTTGCCCAAAACTTGCATTTATTAATTTTTTGAACGTTTTTAAATTAACTAACTATTAATGCAAACTTGTTGTAAAAACATTGATCTTTTATGTTGCATAACATAAATGTTAAGTTAACATACCCATGTTAAGTTTTTAACACTTGAACTCAGCTGTAAGCTGCAAATCTTCAAATTTGGCGGCAAACTTAATATTAACAACACTGAAAGTAAACGCGAACAATCAACAAATTGACGAAGCAAGTTAATAACACAGGTTATAACTCTGTGTTTTGCATCATTCGTTTCATGTTAAATTGGTGTCTATGTATTTGTATGTATATTTAGAAAAAATTTCACTTTGCATAGACTTCTAAAAAATGTCAGACTGGTCACTTGGAAGTGTACCACCAATTTGTAGATCTATAAATTCCTAATCCTGGGCTTACAATCCTAATGTGAAAATTTTTGCACTTTTTAAGATACAGTACGACCTCGCTTAACGCAACCTATTAGAATTTGGCCTGTTGCGAAAATTGAGGTAGTTGCGAAAACCGAGGGATAATCTTTTGTTTGCTACGAGGCCTATTTCCAAAAGTAGATGCATTTTCTTATCATGTAAATCAAAGTAAATCGAGTTTATCTGCAAGGATTTCATTTTAATTTATTAAGTTTTTGATAAAATTAGAAATTGTGGTCTGTACTTTGTATGATTTCCTTAGGAAGTTGCGTAAAATGAGGTAGATTTTTTTCAAGTTAAGAATTTTGGTGTTGCGATTATCGAGTTGCGTTTAACGAGGGTTGCGTTGAGCGAGGTCGTACTGTATATAAATTTTATGAAGCAATCACAATTTCTTGTGGGCACTTGTTTGCAGTGTGGTGAAACCAGAAGTGCCGTTTTAACTAACAGTCGGGAAAACAGTTCAAAAGTCAAATCACCGGGTCGTCCACTATTGTAAGAGAGCAAAAAAATGAAGCAGGCGATTTGGCTTAGTGCCAGGAAACAAACGAGTGCTCGCTAGTTCAGTAAGCATGGCTGCTCGTAGGCGTGCTTTTATTGATCTTGCTGCTGTTCTTAATGCATTATCCATAAATCCCAAAAATGCAAGAACATAAAAACTTAAAACACACAACGTTATTTATTTTGAGAATGTTAAGTCCAGATATCTCGGAAACCAACAAATTTTTTCATACGAGAAATTGCATTTTTATTGATTGTTCCTCTATATGATAGTAATAATGAATTGGCCAATGTTGATTTTTTAGTAGATTTATGTTGATATTATTTAAAGTAGACCGAAGTATTTTCTTTTTTTTACAGACTTATTTCTATACTTACAATAAAAATACTTATTTTTATTCATTAAAAACAGAAATTATTGGATTATGGTTACTAAAATACGAAATAAATATTTTAGAGCGTACAATTAAATATTTAGTAAATGTGGCATCGATTGTTGTGCCTTTTTTTTGTGGCTTTATTCATTTGATTGTTTATCCCAGTGATTTGAGTAACAGTAATGAGAATTTATATTTTAGAGCCTCCAAATAATGTACACAAATTACGAAAGTGTATTCGGTAAAGCATTTGTAAGAGTCATTTGCCGAAAACTCTAAATAAAGTAAAATAAAATAAAGTGCCGACTATCTCTTTTATGCCTTTACGCTTTATAAATATTATCTTCATGTCAAGAATTTGAAAGGTTCTGCAGCCTTTTGGTGATCAGCTTTGATCGAGCTATTTATTTATTTATAATAGAATAGAAATTAATTCTAATTATAATATTAAAAAGCATATTTAAATTAACAAACTTATAAAAATATGTATTACATTTTTATCTGAAATAAAATTCAAAATTTAGATAAAAAATTTAATAAGTTAACGTTAACGCTCTGGGAAATTCAACATAAAAAATAACTGGTCAAACGTTTGTTGCGGGGATTGGGAAAAACTCAGAAAAACCCAATCAGACCAGTGGAAGATTATTGATTAGTGGTTATGATTAGATAAGGCAGAAAGGATAGATCGTTTTAGTACTGGAATTGAGGTCTCCAAAGAGTTACGGGAATAAAGCCGGTTAAAGTCTGAACAAATAACACGAAATGGTTCATGAATTAAATAGTTGCTCGAGCACCGATCGAGGCTAAGTGGTGCGAAGTAACGGGTGTATCTAATTGAAACAGTTAAATTTATGCGACTCAAAAGAACTGATGAGTCGATTTCTCCATTAAGTAGATTAGTGATGAATACTACACCATGCATTATTCTACGGTTCAAAAGGGAAGGAAGATTAATTAAAAGAAGTCTACTTGAATATCGGGGGTAGGTCTATACCAGGAACCCAGTTAAAACTTCTAAGCGCAAACAGAAGAAATTTCTTCTGCACAGATTCAATTCTATCCTGGTGAATCCCGTATTGCGGGGACCACACACAAGATCCATACTCCAGGATGGGACGTACCAGGGATGTATATAGCGTTTTAGTGATGTAGGGATCTTTAAACTCTTTTGACCACCGCTTGATGAAGCCAAGTACATTTATGGCCTTATTGACCATCGACGATATGTGAGAATCAAATTTTAATTTGCTATCAAGAATGATGCCTAAATCTTTAATTTCAAAAACGCGGACAAGTGGTGAAGCATCAAGCACGTAGTGAGCAGTATGAGGGGTACCTCTACAAAATGTCATGATTTTACATTTTGAACAATTTAAATTAAGTAAGTTATAACGGTACCAAGCCGACAGTGCACCCAAGTCCGACTGTAGTAAGTTACATAGAGAATCATCATTATAGGTGAAACATAGCTTTACATCATCAGCAAACATATAAACACGAGAGTAAGTAATAACATCAGGAAGATCGTTAAAAAATAGATTAAATAGCAATAGTCCCAGGTGACTCCCCTGAGAAACACTAGAGGTAACAAAAATAGATTTGGATACAGAAGATTTAAAAACTACTTTTTGTGTTCGGCCACACAAGTACTCAGAAACTAACGACAGGAGTTTTGCTGGAAATCCAATAATATTTAATTTTCGAAGCAACAAAGAATGACTAACAGAATCAAATGCCTTACTAAAATCTGTGTAAACGACGTCTGTTTGCATTTTGGCCTGAAACCCTTTGATAACAAGTGAGGTAAACTCAAGAAGGTTGGTGGTAGTAGATCTTCGCCTAACAAAACCGTGTTGACATGGGGATAGAATTGAACTACATAAGTGCTGCAATTGAGAGCATATAATTTTTTCAAAGACTTTCGAAATGGTAGAAAACTTGGATATACCCCTATAGCTTTTAACGTTGGACTTAGAAGAATTTTTATGGAGTGGAATAATAAAAGATTCCTTCTATATACCAGGAAACACAGCTGAGTCAACTGACAAATTAAAAATTTATGTAAGGGTTTACAAAGTTAATCCGCACAATATCTAAGTATATAACCTGGCACTCCTTTTGGACCAGGCAAGAAGCCGGGTTTGATATAGTTAAGGTCGCCTAGCAGCGTACACTCAGTTATAACTTGAACTTGAAAAGGATAGGAATTATTGCAGCTATATAAACTCGATGAGTATACCGATTGAAAATACTCAGCAAAGAGATCGGCCACTGCCTGATCGGAATTTGCTTTTGTATTATCAAGGTAAACCGAGGATGGCAAGCAAGAAGATTTACGTTTAGAGCTAACAAATTTATAAAACTGTTTCGGATCACGGGAAAAGTTTGATCTGCAACGATTGAGATAATTGTTATAACAAAAAGTGTTTACAAAAAAAAAAATTTGACTTTCCAATTATATACGAGGATAAATCTATGGTATTTCCAGATTCTTTTAATTTTTTATAGGATCTTGTTTTCACGTTTTTTATTTTGATAGTTCCCTCGTAAACCAAGGTAGTTTAGTTTGACTTAAAGGAAAAGTGAAGGGAACACTTATATCCAAATGCGAATTCAAAGTCCTGTAAAAAATGGCAATGGCAGTTTCTATATCACTACAAGAATAAAGTTGAGACCAATTAGTATGCTGAAGCAAATCATTCAATTTAGTAAAGTCAGTTTTACGAACGCAACGTGTCTTTAAAGAATTGTTAGATGCTGGTCTAAGGTTAAGAAGTTCGAAAGAAAGTTCTAAGGTTGGATGGTAGGTATCTTCGGGAAGCACTAAAGGGTGTACTCTTCTAACATTACTACAATCAGAGTCAGAAACAAATATCAAATCTAATATCTTATTACGACAGTTATGCACTCTGTTAACTTGTGATTGGCCTAACTCTAGAAGGCCATCAATAAAATCATCAGGAGTGGCCGGTAATTGCGCTGAAGATGTGTCATTCGCAGACCATATAACATGTGGCAAATTAAAATCACCAACCACTATAATTTGATCCATATCCGTCAACAACGACGACACAAGCTGCAGGGCTTTCAGATGGGATATGTAAATGTTATTATCAACGGCAATGAGAACACCGCCCCCCTTGCACAGGTTGTACAGGTTATACTTATTAGGCAAAACGGAATAATCAGATATATCAGGTTTTAACCAGGTTTCTGTGAATGCAACTATCTGTGAATCAAAGGATAAGCTGTTTACATATAGTTTATAAAGTTTAGTGTTAAGGCCGCGAACATTTTGATACGCCAAGCTAACTACTTTTGTTAGTTTTTTGCCGCCGAAGTTGAGGCAACAGGGTGGCTAACAGGCGGTGCACTACTGATCCTACTATCGTTATTATTACTTTTTCGCCTATTCACATACTCCTTGACAATGAGCTGCGGTGGCCAAAACTTTCCAGAACAAATTGTTGCGAAAAGTTCGGGCGGAACTCTCAATTTGAAAGAAGAGATGGTTTGGGCTTGTTTAAACTTAAAATTTTCAACAGTTATAAGTAGGGAGTCTATTTTACTCTTAACGTAGGCACTAACATCATCCAACGAAGTGTCGGAAGCTAGGCTATACACGAAAATAAATTTATTCAAGGGCACAACATCAAGAGGCTTGTGAGCCCCAGGTGTTCCTACAGTAGGATTAGTAGGCACACAAGCTGTTGGAACAGAAAGCTCAGATGTTAAATTATTTGGGGAAAGATTATTGTTGGGATTTCTTGCCGGCGAGTTAAATAGCATTAACGGGATAGCAATTGAACCCGTTGGGGGATTAAGGATTGGTACCAAAAGGGGATTGGTGACCAAGACAGGAGGAACACTGAGCGGATTAGGCCCCGAAGTCTTTTTACGCTTCGGCGAATTACTCAACAACTTGCCGTTTTTGAAGCTCGACTGCAACTCTTTAAATGAGGTATGTAGGTTATTAAATGCAGTATGCATTGTTTTAAAACCTTCATAGGTCTGTCTCATGAATTGAGTAGACTCCCTCTCCACCTCATTACAGGACCAACAAAACCATTTAAGGCCTATGTCTGCAATTAAGCAGTCCCGTATTTTGGCCGTAAAGCCAACACACTTCATGTGTATCACATTGTCACACAATCTGCACAGAATGAAGTATTGGTTGGATGATCCAACCAACTTGCAGTTGTTGCTGCAACAAACTAGCATATTGATTTTAAATTGAAAAAATAAAAATATAAATAAAAATATAAAAAGTAATATGCTTTATCAAAAAGATGTAGGGTTCACGAAAGTAAGTGTGAAGGAGTTGATGCAATGATCACGATAAAACGGTAAAAACCAAGAGAGCGAGAGAGCTTGAGTGCGTTGGCAGTTACAACTACAAGTACTTCGGATAAGAGCGGACGTAAGCGGGAGAGGACTGATGCTGGAGTGCAAGAGCAAGAAAATTAGACAAGCTGTTTGTTGTTAGTGGACGAAAGAAAACACAGAACAAGCACAGAATAAGCAAATGCAAATATACGTATGTATGTACATATGTTTTTTTAAAGCAACTGCAGCGTTGGTTCTACTGCAACCTCAAATGTAATTTAAGTCAGCAACTATTATTATGCAAATGTAAATATGTAAATATATACAACGTATGTTTGCGATCACTGCTACAATCGTTTACCAAATAAAACCAAGTAACACTCCGTGCACAAGCACAAGAAAACAATAACTTATTGAGAGCGCTCAAAAACACAACCGTCACCAAAGAAAGACAAAAGCTTTATTAGATCAAATAAAATATTTAAGAGCTCCAACTTACTTTGTAACGTTTAGTTGAAACGACCTCAATTGGCTAGATCAACGAAAAGCTTTGTTGATTGCTGATGCTAGGCTTGATGTTGATCCAAGTACAATTGACATTTATGCGACTCAACAACTTATCGAAAAGTACCCAGTAATTTTGAGTCGACATTTTATGGTAAGAGTAAATGCTCTAATGAAATTTATCAAGAACAATGATTAAGTATTTGGCGGAAAAGTGAAGATTATTAGTAACGTATTAAATTTCAGAATCGTGGCAGTCCTAATCTTCATATGGTAGTTTGGATTGAAAACAATCCAGAGTTTGACACAAGGAGGGGACACTTCTCCTTGATCGTAACTGTAGCTGTAAGATTCATTTCGAAGAAAAAGATCCAGCGCTATATGATCTTGTCAATAAAAGTCAAATTCATCAACATACACAAACTTTTTAAAAAAACAAGTAGAAACGTTGCAGTCGGAGGCACCCGACTGCGGTATACTCGATACCAGTAATAAAACAGATTAAAAGAGACCTGATTGCAATGGGGTGCGGATACGGCAGGGGTTTACGCTGTCTCAAAGACTGTCTGGTGCAGATAGGGATGCCAAAAAGCTATCTTCCTTACAAATTTGGTGACTCTAGCTCAAAGTTTGTTAAAGGTAGGGGCTGGGGGCGTGAAATAAAAATGTTTGCTGAAGATCTATGTATCATGTTAATAGCTATCCTCATACCAAATTTGGTGACTAGCTCAAAGTTAGTAAAATATGGTGGATGGGGCTGGGGGAGGTATGGAGGGGCGTGGCATCAAAATTTTTGCTGCAGATCTGTGTATGATGTCAATTGCTATTCTCATACCAAATTTCGTGACTCTAGCCCAGAGTTAATAAAATATGGCGGAAGGGGGGCGGGGGCGGTATGGGTGGGTTGGCGGCATCCAAATTTTTTTGGTTTCTTCATCACCAATCTTGGCACCAAATTTGGCGTCTCTAGCTCAAAATGCAGGCGGCTGGTGAACGGGGGGGGGGGAGGGCGTGGCTCCAAAACTTTGATGCCAAGATTGGAAGTGAAGAAACCCAAAAATTTTGGATGGCGCCCCCACCCATACCGCCCCTAGCCCCCCTTCCACCATATTCTACTAACTTTGAGCTAGAGTCACCAAATTTAGTATGAGGATAGCAATTAACATCATAAATAGATCTGCAGCAAAACTTTGGACGCTACGCCCCCCCATACCAGCCCCCAGCCCCGTTTCCATACCTTTTTCTAACGGCTGGGGCTGCAAAACTTTGATGCAGTTTTTGGGGGGTCGTTACCAGTTATCTACCTACAAAATTTTGTGACTCTAGCTCAAACACTATGAAAGATACACGCATTACCGTTTTTAGCGAAGCGTTGGAGCGGTTGGGGGCGGCTAGGGCAGTATAGATGAGCGTGTCATCCAAAGTTTTTATGAATTTGGTTGGGGATCGTCAACACCTATCTTGGCACCGAAATTGGTGGGTCTAGCTCAAAAACTGTAATATGGTAATTTTTGGTGTTAAACTGCGGGGTTGTGGAATAGGTGGGCGTGGCTCCAAAATTTTTGATGCAGGTTTTTGGGGGTTGTGAGCAGCTATCTTCTCCCCAAATTTGGTAGTTCTAGCTGTAAGGGCTTGCGAAATAGATGGATCTATCGATTTTGCGTTACCGAGTTTATAGATTTGCCAGCCCCCTAGTTATCGTAGAACTCCAATCTTAACACTTTAATTTACTATGCCATAGATAAAGAGATATGCAAAGTTTCAAGACAGACACCATGACGGACATTGCACAAACCCAATACACTCTTTACCTTCGGTATCGAGTATAAAAACTAATGAGTGTTAGAACTCACGAGCGATGTGTTAACACCTGTTTGTACCTGTTTGATTGCTATATATAAGCATAAAAAAGAAAAGAATAGTTTATTGAATTTAGTTATTTTTGCAATAAATATGATTCTTGGATATAGCTTGCCTGCTTTACGTATTTTATGACCTTTTGGTACCTGTCCTACCCCACAAAACACATGCACTAGCAACTGATATGCACCTAGCCAACCAAGTATCTTGAGCTAAAAACTATGCTTCTGCAAACACTTGTCCACAAAACTATTTTTCTTCCCCCATTATTGCGCTTGAGTAAGAAAACAAGATTTTGTCTTCCAAGGCAGTCAAATATCAGTTTTGCTATTGCTGATCATACATACTCTTCCCAATTTTTACCCTATGACACTCTGCTGCCTCTCCTTTAATCGACGGGCCGCTGAACGTAAAGGGAAACTTAACAAAACAACAACGTGCTGGCTTGTCGTAGCTGAGGCGCACAAACTGCACATAGAAAAAATACCCCTTGAACCAATATTCAATAATTGTCAATGAAAACTCAAATATATGATTTTGATATACATATATTGTTTATGATATTATAAACAATAAACAATGCTAGAATATAAACAAACATGTAGAATTGAAATTATATTTGCGAATCTCAAGTTTTGCTATTCATTTGCACAAAGTTCATACTAAGTTTATACCACCCTTCCAACTTGGATTGTATCAAGCAGAATGAGGCAAAACTCTAAATTTTGTATTTAACAGTTATTCTCTGCCGCTACGCCAATACAATCATACTCAGATGAATATGTATATGAAATTTTTCAGTCAATCGATAGCACTCTAAATTTGTTCGTAGGTCGAGATCAGCGCAGCTCGGAATGCTGCATTTGTTTGCATGTATTCAACTGGCAGAAATAGATACCCGTGCCTATAGATGTTAACACATCAAAAAATAATACCTCTGTTAGATGTCGATTCAACTTTCCACGTCAAGAATGTAACGAGACACGAATAGTGTCACATTCTTCGGATGATTTTATCCGTAATGGAGGCAGAATTTGTTTACTTAAGCGTCGAAAAGAATATGCTTGGGTAAAGAATTTCCACCCACAGTTATTGAGACTGTGACATGGTAACATGGATATTCAGCCATGCGGGTCCAACGAAGCGATAGCGTACTATACCTGAACCTGAAAATGTAGATTCTGGAATTGCGCAAGCGATACAACGAATTCAACGTGATAAGTCTGATATTTCACGCAAGCTTTTTAGGATATGTACGAAGATTCTTCATGATCAACAAGTATCAGCTGCAGAATGTGTGTATCGACTGTGTCTTATACTATTACGGGACAGTTCGCGAAATAGTATTTTCCTGAACACAAGAAAGCCTAAACAGATTTACAGAGTATTGAAATTCGACATAAGCGGACGCGTAACTGGTGGAGCAGGCACCGGGAAAACTTTCCTTTTAAATCTGTTGAAAAACTAAGTTAACAGATGTTATCAAAATTCGGTGGTAAAAGTTGGTGCTGTCACTAGAGTTGCAGCACGGTTGATTGGTGGGTCTACGCTACACCGTCTACTTAAACTACCAGTTCAAAAAGATGAAGATATTGTTGGCATGCCACTTCTTAGTGGTAACTATTTAAGAGTTATGGCAAAACGTTGAGTTTCTGTTCACAGACGAAATTTTTATGTTACCTTAGCGACAGCTCTCAGGGAGAGCGGGACCATCAGCTTGAAAATGCATTCATTAAGGTACATGCCTTTGGAGTTTTAGAACAGCCAGAGATTATAAATCCTGATGCTGAAGAAGAATAAGATGCAAGGTTGTACAGTTTAACATGCATTCAATTATTGAGGCTCACGACTGTTTGCTGCTGGACAAGCTTATGTAGCACTTAGTCGTGTTAAAACCTTGGACGATATTAGAATTGAAGAACTTGATTGCTCAAAAGTAACACGAAAAACTCCATGAAATATTAAAGCATTTGATGAAATGGTTCGATTTCGAAATACATATTGAAAACGGTTTAATAGCAAATCGAACCAAAAAGCTTCACTTGTATGTTTGTATGTTCTCAGAAAAGTGCCAATTAATTTAAAACAAACGGCTTTTATACAACATCCAACCATAAAATAATAAACAAGTAAGAAGGCTCTAGTCGGGATAGCCCGACCAGAAGATACCCTATCGATTCCATATGTATATCGAAAAGCAGAGTAGTTATCGATAATTTAAAGCAAACTTGTTCTGCTTATGGTATAGGAAAACTTATATTCAAAATCTGAAGTCTCTAGCTCTTGTAGTCTCTGAGATCTACGCGTTCATACAGGCGGACAGACGGAGAGACAGATAGACGTACAGACGGACATGGCCATATCGATAGCTATAGCTATTGATACTGATCAAGAATATATATACTTCATGGGGTTGGAGATGCTTCCTTCTGCCTGTTACATACTTTTGCACAAAACCATTATACCCTGATTTACCCATTTTTATGGGTTCAGGGTATAAAAATATGCGTGTAGAAAATCTAAAAAGCACTATTTCAAAGAACATCAAAGTTTGACGATTAAACTATAAAGTTAAAAATAATTATAGTTCAAAAAAACTAAAACATAAATATAATTTAAATACATTGAACTACAAATTTAAAAATAGTTTTTTAAATATGATTAAAACAATAACGATCGAAAAATTTTGAAAATTTCCTATTATTTAGGTTCATTCAAGGTTTCGCAGGGGCACATGGAATTTTTGATTTGCGTCGGTGTCTAACAGCATTAAATGTGTCACACTTTTCATATTCTGTGGAAACAATTTTCTTGATTCAAAAAGAAAGTTCTTATTCATGTTGTGCCATGTTGTACCCAAAATAAAAACTGATCGTCAAAGTGGATCTTTAACAGATGTCTTGTGGAAGTGAGATAAAAAAACTGTTACATAATTTGGTCCACGCTTAAATCTATGCTGAATGTTCCTGTAGGCTGCCAGTAACTACGAGTATGTCCTTTTTCTGACCGGTTGCTATAACTTCTGGTTTAACCGTGTAGTTACAGGGTTCTGATATTGCGCAACTGTCATCTACATACAAGCATGAAAAATTATTTTTTTAATAAAATCACCTGCAAGTGGATACATTTTCGAGTCAAAATTAATAACCATTTGATATAGCACAAATGTAGGATGCACTGATCTAGTTATAACATTGGAAAACTAACAAAATAATATAAATACTAAATGGGATTCGCTTTTTTTATAAAACTTTGTCTCATAAGAAACTAAAGCTTTTAAGCAACTCCAAGTGTTGTTTGTCAAAAAAATTACACAAAGGTTATATGCTGTATGTTCCTTTTTGTTGTATAACCAGTGAGCTAGCCAGCGTAAAGAATTAATTAAATTTGAAACAAGGTATGGAAGGTTATTACTAAGAGCTTAGCCCTGAAATTTGTAAGTCAGCTTTTAAATAGCTTGGTTATGTATTGTATATAATAGTACAATTATTAATTGTATATCAATATATAAGTCATTAAATTTTCTTTGAGATATAACACAGTTCTTTTAATAATTTGAATTTGTTTATTTTTCTTGTAGGGTGGCAAAATTCCAGTTCGTTGGACTGCGCCGGAAGCCATAGCTTTTCGAAAATTTACTTCCGCATCAGATGTTTGGTCTTACGGAGTTGTTTTATGGGAGGTCATGTCTTACGGAGAGCGTCCCTATTGGAACTGGTCAAATCAGGTATTTATTCCTAACGCCAGAGCTTAAAAACAAAGCTAACAGAAAAAACTTTTTGATGTACACAGGACGTAATAAAGAGCATTGAAAAGGGCTACCGTCTACCGGCACCCATGGACTGCCCTGAAGCTCTATATCAACTCATGTTGGATTGTTGGCAAAAGCAGCGGACCCATCGGCCCACTTTTTCTAGTATTGTTTCGACCTTAGATAATTTGGCTAGACAACCGCAGTCGCTACTTACGACTCGAAATTCGCCTGAAAATGATAGTACTCATATTCTGGATTCACAACGTGGTCATAACATTTTTATAAGTACTGATTTATGGCTCGAAAATATAAAAATGTCAAGATATAGTCAAAACTTCAGAGAGGCTAATTTAGTGAGTGCTCAACAGGTATGTTAACGAGACTTCTTTATAGCTTCGATGTGCATCTTTGATAATTGTTTTTCATTCATAGATCTCAAGGTTAACAGCTCAACAGCTATCCGATATGGGTATAAATTTAGTTGGACATCAGAAAAAGATCTTACACCAAGCTCGGCAGCTGGATACAATAATGTAGGCAGTTAATGCTTTAGGATGTACATAAACAATCAAAAAACAAAAAAAGAACACCATTATATTTATAAAGTATGTATATGTATATGTATATATATACAACTGCATTTATATTAAAACTTATTATTATTATTATCCAATAACATTGCTGTATATGTTAATCAACACTCTGATTTGGTCAGCTCCATACCATTTCATTGCTTTCATAATTATTTAAGTTGGTCTGCTTCAGATATTGTATTGAACGTTTTGACGCAAATTGAGTTTAAAAAATACATTTAGTAAAAAAAATTAAATCGGCTCTATTAATAATTTTTTTAAAATATATTAGTGTGCCCGAAACGCTGTTATTGGTAGAAATACATATAAAACCTTTCAGGTTTAAACAAGCTAAACGTGAAAGACCCAAAATTACAATTATATCCAATTTTGTAGTTTTTTTAGCTGTTAGTTACTATACACAAATATTGAAATGCAGACCCAATTTATGTTTGACTTGTAAAAAAAATAGAATACACGTTTAAATATGTACTTTAAGAATTTGTGTGGTATTTGCATTTATATCCACAAAAAAAAATTAAAAATCGGACTGAATTATATTATCATACTTTTTATTTTTATAATTGATTTTTACCATCAAAAAAACATCTACTTTAAGTCTACGAAACGTATTAATTAAATAAAAGCGCTGATTTTAAATGTCACAAATAAAAAAAAATGTAATTTCAAACTTGTGTGGTTATCCGCCTGCGTATGTATACTAAGACATTATGTATACAAACATGGGTATGTATTTGTGTATATTTATTTCATTTTGTTTATGGATTTAATTATATGCATTCAAACTTATGTGCAGCGTACAAACATAATTAAATTAAATAAGTAGAAAATTAACCTTTACAATACCAGCAAACTAAGCTTTTTATAACATTACATGTATTAAGTAAATAGTACAAACACACATACTTATACATACGCCTTTTAATCTCTGAGGCTGATATTTGATTGAATTCGTTTATAAATTAAACATTTATATACATATGCGCATACTCATTTTACATGTACATATATACATACGTATATATACAGATGTATCGTTCACAACAACCAAAACAAGTAATTTTATAAATATGTTTATCCTACAAATGTTTATTATATAACTCATGAGAGTTAATAATGAATTTTAATTAATATCACTTTGTCCCAACATTAAAAATTTGCCTATATACATTGATATGTAAAAGATAAATAGCGAAACTATTGCATTAATTGTAGGTGGATTCTATCTTGAGATTTGGACTTAATCAAGTATTATTTATATTTTGCATACCCATGTACTAATTTGTAGCGACATTCATTTTATATTGTTCACAAAACATAAATGAAAAACAAATTTAATAAAGAAAACAACACGATTGTCGTTTAATTGAAAATTTTATCAACCAAAGAAATATCAATAGTAAGTAACCGAACACCGACACAGTTCATAACAAGACAACACTTTAAGTGTAACCGGGGAGCAAAACCTGTACTGAAGACAGCTGCGCTTTTGTGCGTACTTACTACAAAGTTAGGTAAATGATAAAAGGAAGAATCTACCAACCCAACAGAACCACATTTATTGGTCGGCATTCAGAAAAATTTAAATTAACAAGTCGAAACGTTGCAGTCGGACGCAACCGACTGGGGCATACTCGATACAGGGAATAAAACCAATAAAAAGAAACCTGATGACAATGGGGTGCGGATACGGCAGGGATGTACGCTGCCTCAAAGATTGACTGATGCAGATGGGGATGACAAAGAGCTACCTTCCTTCCAAATTTGGTGACTCTAGCTCAAAGTTTGTTAAAAGTGGGAAAGGGAGGCTGGGGGCGGACATGGCAAAGTTTTTATGCAGATCTATGTGGGATGTCAATTGCTATCCAAATTTTTGCTACAGATCTGTGTATGAGTCAATTGATATCCTTCTATCAAATTTGGTGACTAGCTTAAAGTTTGTAAAGATCGGAATGGGGGGCTGGGGGCGTGGCATGCAAAGTTTTTTGCAGATCTTTGTGGGATGTCAATAGCTATCCTCCTACCAAATTTGGTGACTCTAGCTCAAAGTTAGTAAAATGTGGGGGAAGGGGAGCTGGGGGCGTGGCATCAAAATTTTTGCTGCAGATCTGTGTATGATGTCAATTGCTATCCCCCTACCGAACTTTGTGACTAGCTCAAAGTTAGTGCAATATGATGGAAGGGGGCGGCTCAAATTTTTTTGGTTTCTTCATCACCAATCTTTGCACCAAATTTGGGGGCTCTAGCTCAAAAGCTGTGGAAGATATAGGCAATTCTGTTTTCAACTGTGTGGGTGGAGCTGGGGAACGGGGGCATGGCTCCAAAACTTCGATGCAATATTTTTGGGGTTGTTAGCTACTATCTTCTCCCCAATTTTGATATTTCTAACTGTAAGAGCGTGCAAAATAAGAGGATTTATTGATTTTGAGTTATCGAATATATCGGTTTGCAAGCCCCCAGTTATCGTAGAGCCCCAATCATAAAAGTTTAATTTAAAATTTACTTATTTTGAAGCGTCCAGCTTTTCATGCTACTTATCTATTAATGTCGGACACTATCAAATTTTAAAATTTGTTTGCCAAGCCCACCGATACTGCCCTAAACGCCCCAGCTGCCCATGGCTTAAAACGGGAATGCGTGTATCTTTCAGAGTGTTTGGGGTAGTCACCAAATTTGGTATGAAGATAGCTATTAACGACCCCCAAAGATCTGCATCAGAACTTTGGATGTCACGCCCACCAATACCGCCTCTAGCCCCTCACCTTTTTATACCCTGAACCCATAAAATGGGTAAAACAGGGTATAATGGTTTTGTGCAAAACTATGTAACAGGCAGAAGGAAGTATCTCCGAATCCATAAAATATATATATTCTTGATCAGCATCAACAGCCGAGTCAGGGAGCGCAGGGAGTAATATATTTATTGCAACTGGGTTCACAGTATCTTCTAGTCGGGCTCTCCCGACTAGAGCCTTCTTACTTGTGAAAACTGTCTAGTGTGTATCTACCACACATTTTAAGCTAGAGTCACCAAATTTGGTAGGAAGATAAATAGTAAGATTTTTTTACGAACGTCCGTCGATGGTTTGTGACACAGAGAAAAAATGCCTTTACCACAATACATTAAAATCAAGCAGAAGTCAACTTAATGTATCATTAATTGCAACAAGTTTAACATCAATTGTTTTTCCAAATCAAAACCTTTTAAGCAGGGTCGAGTATCTACTTGTTATGTACATTTGTTTCTTATAAAAGGTTAAAATTAAAAGGTTAAATAAGCGGCAATCACTTAAGAAAAATAGCTAAATAAATTTAAGTGACAAAGTTTTAGACATACAGATACAAAACTTGAATCGTAAATTGCCTATGTACATACGACCTTTTTTATAAATTGAGCAACACTTGCATTCTACCACCTAAATTTTCAAGTAGATTCTTACACTGAAATCGGTTGCGACGGACTCCAACGTTTACATAATTTAAATTATTTGCTCAATGCCTGAACCCATGAGAAGGGTATAATGGTTTTTTGCACAAACAGGCAGAACAAAATCATTAATGTATATAAAATTATTCTTTACCAGCCAAAACAAAATAGACAGGCCCGTTCGTTTGTGCGAGCGCGTCGATATTAAAGACTATGAAAGCTAGGGATTTTTAATTTGGAGTAAAAACTATACTATACCATAAGCAGAACAAGTTTATTTCAAATTATCGAACGTGCGTACTTTTAAAATGCACACATGTAATTGATAACATAAGCACTTGAATACGACTTGAGAGATTGTTTTAGAAACTATAGACAAGTAATAAAATTCTATGATATTTTTTAACGAAGTTAGTTAAGATACACCACAGACTTTGAAAATTGAATTAAGCTACTTTGTAAACAAAAATTAATGCAGTCTGACCAGAGAATTTTATAGACCGTTTATTCAAATCCACCTACGTTACTGGCTATCGAGTGTTTTATTTAACTAAGCCTGGCCATGATGCAAATATTAAGGATGGTTTACAATGACAGCTTGAGATTGGAAAATGTTTTGTTCCTGTTCGACACACATATTTTTCACATAAGTTCGTCTCACTCACTTTCAATCTGTAACCGGTCTCACTCGCATCTCAGCTTGGAGTGGAAAAAAGATATTTGAAAATTTAGTTTTAAACGCTCTAAATAGATGTCGGATGTTCGAAATTAGTAACATGTGGTTGAAAGCTCCAAAGTTTTTTACCTCTTTTTTACTCAAAACTGAGGTATATGATAATAGAATTCAACATTTAATATTTATTTAGTACGTGTTAACGAATATAGAACAATAAAATCATTATTATATAAAAAAACAAATCGATAATTTTGGACAAATGCATAAAGAGAACATCAGCTGTTTAAAGCTCATAGACAGCTGTAATACAATTCCGTAAATTTGAACATATTGTTCACGCTGACATTGTAAACTATCAGCGTGGATTTTATTTTTTTAAAAGCTTTTATCCAAGCCAAGCTGACATTGTAAACCCTCCATTAAGTTTGCTAGATTGCTCAGCTTGTCATTGTGCCGAAAATTCAGCACAACAGCAAAGACATGGCTTAGTGATATAGTAGGGTTTATCGCTACGATTAATATCGATTATCTTAAAAGAATCGATTTAAACAATGTTGACATCGATACTTCTGCAGCTCTTTGATATGGTCACTCACCAAAGAATATTCTAGCCCCCGCAGTATAAAACACAGATGCTTATATCTTCTACAGTTTTTGAATTAGAGCCAAATTTGGTGCCAAGATAGGTATTGACGACCCCCAACCAAAGTCATAAAAACTTTGGATGCCACGCCCATCCATACTGCCCTAGCCGCCAACAACCGACCCAACGCTTCGCTTAAAACGGTAAAGCGTGTATCTTTCATACTGTTTGAGCTAGAGTCACCAAATTTGGTAGGAAGATAACTGGTAACGACCCTCAAAAAACTGCATCAAAGTTTTGCAGCCCCAGCCGTTAGAAAAAGGTATGGAAACGGGGGCTGGGAGCGGTATGGGGGCGTGGGAGCCAAAGTTTTGCTGCAGATCTGTGTATGATGTCAACTGCTATCGATACACGCATTACCGTTTTTAGCGAAGCGTTGGTGTGGTTTAGGGCGGCTTAGGTGGCTCTAACTCAAAAGCTGTAGAAGATATAGGCATTTTTGGTTTTAAGCTGCGGTTTGCTGGGGGCGAAATGAGTGGACGTGGCTCCAAAATTTTTGATCGATTTTTTTGGTGGTTGTTAGTAGCATTCTTCTCCCCAAATTTGGTAGATCCAAGTGTAAGGGCTTGCGAAAAAGCTGGATTTATCGATTTTGCGTTATCGAGTTTATCGATTTTCCAGCCCCCCTTGTTATCGTTAAACTCCAATCTTGACACTTTAATTTACTATGCAATAGATAAAGACATTTGCCAAGTTTCAAGTCTTTAGATTGAAGGCAACATTTTCAGGTTCAAGGTTTCGTGTTTGGGTAATAGTTTGCATTTCATGTACCAATTCATGTTCACGTTCAATTAAAATTCAATTCAAGTTCGGTTAACTGAGTCTTAAGGCCTCTTTACTCTCGACATAACTTAACATAACATAACCAGTCAGCTGACTCAATCTACCTTATGGCTCTCAATTTTAGCGTTTACTATCAACATAACATAACTAAACAAAACATAACTAAATTTTGAACCTGCATGTTGCAGAAATAACTTAATTTTCTTATGTCGAACAGTGTTGATATCCGTGAAAATCAAACAGCCGAGCGAAAACAGTTTTGCAACACGTTAGTCAACTGCAAATAAACTTTTATTTAAATTGGATGAGCAGAAATTAATAATTTAAGTGTAAAATCAAAGTTAAATTTATGACAAAAATTCAAAAGACTTTAAAAACATCCATTATTTATTTTTGTTTTATGCAGATTTTGTCAATATGTGATAATAGCTGTTTATTTTTATTTTTTGTTTAACAATTCTGCTAACATAATTATACAGCACTGGTGCATTGATTTATTAAGTAAAGTTATTTCGAGAGTGAATGGAACTATTCCTTACTTTATTTTAAATTAAGATAAGTTATTTTATGTTATGTTGTGTTAGGTTATGTCGAGAGTAAATAGGCCTTTATGGTATAGGAGAAGTTATATTAAAAATCTGAAGTTTCTAGCTCTTGTAGTCTCTGAGATCTACGCGTTCATACAGACGGACAGACGGACATTGCCATATCGACTCGGCTTTGATGCTGATCAAGAATATATATACTTTATCGGGTCGGAGATGCTTCCTTCTGCCTGTTACATACTTTTGCACAAAACCATTATACCCTGATTTACCCATTTTTAGGGTTCAGGGTATAAGAACAAGTGAAATTGGTTCAGCCGTTTACGCGTCATGTCTACACCAAGAAAATACGGACTCATTTTTGTACTCGATACCGAAGGTAAAGAGTGTATTGGGTTTGTGCAATGTCCGTCATGGTGTCTTTCCGTCTGTGTGTCCGTATGTGCGCAACTTTTTTCCACACCCTTCAAGCTAAAGACTTGAAACTTTGCAAATGTCTTTATCTTTGGCCGTGTAAAGTGCTAAGATTGGGGTTCTACGATAACTAGGAGGCTGGCAAATCGCTAAATTCTATAACTCAATATCGATAAAGCCAGCTATTTTACACGACCTTACAGCTATAACTACCAAATTTGGAGGAAAGATAGCTACTACGAACTTCCGAAAAACTGCATCAAATCTTTTGGAGCCACGCCCACCTATTCCACACCCCCGCAGTTTTCAACCACAAATGAGTATATCTTCTACAGTTTTTGAGCTAGAGCTACCAAATGGTGCCAAGAAAGGTGTTGACGCCCTCCAACCAAATTCATAAAAACTTTGGATGCCTCGCCCATCCATTCTGACCTAGACGCCCCCAACCGCCCCAACGCTTCTCTTGAAACGGGTATGCGTGTATCTTAAATAGTGTTTGAGCTAGAGTCATCAAATTCGGTAGAAAGATAACTATTAACGATCCCCAAAAAACTGCACCAAAATTTTGGAGCCCCACCCACCCATCCCGCCCCTAGTCCCCCCGTGGTTAAAAAACAGAAATGCCTATATCTTCCACAGTTGTAGAGCTAGAGTCACAAAATTTAGTGCAAAAATAGGTGTTGATAATCCCCAAAAAAAGCAAAAAAAAACTTTAGATGCCACGCCCAATCATACTGCCCTAGCCGCCCCAACCCTTTGCTAAAAACGGGAATGCTTGTATCTTCAAAAGTGTTTAAGGTAGAGCCACCAAATTCGGTAGGAAGATAATTGTTTATGACCCCCAAAAAACTGCATCAAATTTTTGGAGCCACGCCCCCCGTTCCCCAGCCCAATGCATTTTGAAATAAAAAACGCCCATATTTTCAACAGCTTTTGAGCTATAGCCACCAAATTTGATGCCAAGATTGGTGATGAAGAGACCCAAGAAATTTGGACGTCACGCCCCCCCATACTATTTTTAAGCTAGAGTCACGAAATTTAGTATGAGGATAGCAATTGACATCATACACAGATCTGCAGCAAAATTTTTGGTTTTAGGCCCCCATAGCGCCCCAGCCCCTCTTTCCATACCTTTAAGAAACTTTGAGTTAGAGTTACCAAATTTGGAAGGAAGATAGCTTTTTTGCATCCCCATCTGCACCAGACCATCTATGAGGCATCGTACGCCCCTGCCGCACCCCTTTGCAAACAGGTCTCTTTTTTTCGGTTTTATTACTGGTATCGAGTATACCGCAGTCGGTTGCGTCCGACTGCAACGTTTCTTCATGTTTTTTTGTTGAGTTTGTAATTGTCAGGTGAAGGACCTCATAATAAAAAAAAACTAATGAGTGTTAGAGCTCACGAGCGATGTGTTAACAGCTGCTTGTACCTGTTTGGTTGCTTTATATTAGCATACAAAAGAAAAGAATAGTTTATTGAATTTAGTTTCCCTTTTATTAGTATAATTTTTATTTTTATCAATAATTTTATATATTTATTAAATATTATTTTTTAATACGGACAATATTGGTCTATGATAGCTAAAGTAAGATACATAAACTTTTGATTCAAATTTTTCATTTAAATTTCGTGTAAAAACTGCTTCAATGTTTTTTCATGAGGCTTTTTATGCAGTGATCTGTGTAAATGCAACTCTGGTTTAAATTTATGGTCGATAAACATTAATCGTTGCCATCGATTGTTTTATTTGTTAACAAATGATTATTGATAGAGAGAGAAACAAGTAAATAAAATGGATTTAGCAAAAGAACTTTTGAGTGCGACAGGTATGGCGGTTGAGGCATTGGATTTTGGGCTCTTTCACCTTCAACGTTTCTCAAATTGAATGCAAACTGCTGGAGCGCTTTACCCTGCCCTTATAAATATCGGTCCGAACACTATATAAATGTTCGTGCTGCTCATATTGACTTAACAGCAGTTAAAACAACTCTTTTCTCCAAAATATTTCAATTAATAATTTTAAACCACAGTAATGAACAACGTATTTACTAATTGCGGCAATAGTTGCATGTGCGATATTTCGTATCGATAATTTTATTATTCACATCAAACACTGTGCAACTCTGTGTTTACATGTAATCGGAATAGGGCAAAGCAAAATGAGAAAATTGAATCATTGCTACCAATGTCATGAAGCATTGCTTGCAGCTGTTTCACCACTACCCCCTTTGCCAACAAACGAATGCAGCAGAAGCAAAAAGTTTATCGTGTAAAAGGGGTCTTATTGGAATATACCCGCTGCTTTCTATTATGGAAGGGCGGGATCGACTTACATATATGAACTTTGTGCAATTCTACAGCTTAACGTGAGAGCTTTAATATTATTTCTATTCTACGTGTTTATTTATATTCCAGCAATAAGGTTTGGTATTCATATCCAATAAAAGAACTTGCATATAATTATGTAAGTGTTAGAGTGTTCATTGAAAATTATTTAATATTGGTACAAAGGGTATTTTTGCATAGGTCATATATGTTTCAAACGCACTTTCATACAATATGTACCAACAACTTTTTACTGTTCTTGCTGTCCGCTGACCCGCTGCCACTCCTTTAATCGACGGGCCGCTGAACGCAAAGGGAAACTGAACAAAACAACAACGTGCTGGCTTGTCGTAGCTGAGACGCACAAGCTGCACAAAGAGTAAATACCCCTTGAACCAATATTCAATAATTGTCAATAAAAACTCTAATATTTGATTTTAATATATATATTGTTTATGCTAGAATATAAACAATAAACAATGCTAGAATATAAACAAACATGTAAAATTGAAATTATATTAAAGAATCTCAAGTTTTGCTATTCAATTGCACAAAGTTCATATTAAGTTATACTACCCTACAAACTTGGACACATCGTTAGCAAGACTTTGTATTTTACAGTTATTCTCTGCCGCTACACCAATACAATCATACATAGATGAATATGTATATGAAATTTTTCAGTCGAACCACGAGTGCACGCTAAATTTGTTCGTAGTTCGAGCCCGTTACAGTTCGGCACGCAGAATTTGCCCTTTTAGCAGAGCTGCACGCTGTATTGTTTGCATGTATTATCAAATGGAAGAAACGTGTACCCGTGGCTATAGATGTTAACACATCAAAAACCAAGAGCATTGTACATAAGAATAATAAACAAACGAATTAAATAGTAATCGGACAATGTCAGTCGGGTGTGTGTTTTTGGGGCAGCAAATCGCACCGGGTTAGCTAGTATTCAATAAAAAAAGTTGTGGTTGTTCACTTCACGTATTTTGTATTCAATCACATAAAATAAACTATATATACATTAAAATCATACTTTAGAGTTTTCATTGACAATTATTGAATATCGGTTCAAGGGGTATTTTCTCTTTGTGCAGTTTGTGCCTTTGTGCAGTTTGTGCGTCTCATCAACGACAAATCAGCACGTTGTTGTTTTGTTCAGTTTCCCTTTCTGTTCAGCGGCCCGTCGATTAAAGAACAGGCGGCGGGTCAGCGGAAAGCAAGAACGGTACAAAATTGTAAGTATTTGTATGCAAGTGCGTTTGATACATACAGTTCTTTCTGGTCCTGCTTGCCGAGATTTTTGTTATATTTGATATTTTTCCTTTTCCCGTGTCGGCAGCAAACGACTTCGACAAATGCACTACTGAATATACTTTCGGAATTTGTGTGCAGATTTGCATAACTGTATGGTAGTTGCGATGGCAAAATTGTTGATTAGTGTCATCAAATTGAAAACATGAAAGAGTATTTATGCCCATGTATGCATTCATGTATGCATATGCAGCACCTTTGAATGTGTGCGTGGAAATTGTGTATCATATCTTTTCCAAACCGGTTAAGAAACAGCGGAGAAATCGTTAAGCTGTCAGTTTTTAGTTTAGTTATATTGATAATTTTTTGATGTGATCTATAGGCACGGGTATCTATATCTGCCAGTTGAATACATGCAGACAAATGCAGCGTGCCGTGCTGTGCTGAGCTCGACCTACGAAGAAATTTAAAGTGCTGTTGTACACTGACAGAAAAATTGCATATACATATTCATCTGAGTATGATTGTATTGGTGTAGCGGCTGTTAAATACAAGTTTTAGAGACTTGTCCAAGGCATACTTAAGAAGGTAGTCTCACTCCGCTCTCCCATTGCTTAAGGCAACAGAAAAAGAGAGCGAGCAAACGAGCGGGACTGCCTTCTTGGGTATGCCTTGGACTTGCCTCAATCTACTTGATCCAGTCCAAGTTGGAAGGGTAGTATAAACTTAATATGAACTTTATGCAATTGAATAGCAGAACTTGAGATTCTTTAATATAATTTCAATTCTACATGTTTGTTTATATTCTAGCATAAACAATACATATGAATTATGCAATTTGTGCGTCTCAGCTACGACAAGCCAGCACGTTGTTGTTTTGTTCAGTTTCCCTTTGCGTTCAGCGGCCCGTCGATTAAAGAAAAGGCGGCGGGTCAGCGGACAGCAAAAAAGGTAAAAAGTTATTGGTACATATTGTATGCAAGTGCGTTTGAAACATACATATATTTCTTGCTGTGCCTGCTCATCGAGGTTTTTGTTATTTTTGATATTTTTCCATTTTCTGTGTGAGCGGCAAACGCGAGATTACATTTACATATGTACCATTTCACTACTTAATACACTTTCGTAATTTGTGTACTACTTTGCATAACTTTATGCCAATGATTGTTAGAAAGTGTCTTAGGGTAAAAATTGGGAAGAGTATGTATGATCAGCAATAGCAAAACTGATATTTGACTGCCTTGGAAGACAAAATCTTGTTTTCTTACTCAAGCGCAATAATGGGGAAAAAAAATAGTTTTGTGGACAAGTGTTTGCAGAAGCCTAGCTTTTAGCTCAAGATACTTGGTTGGCTAAGTGCATATCAGTTGCTAGTGCATGTGTTATGTGGGGTAGGACAGGTATCAAAAGGTCATAGAATACGTAAGACAGGCAAGCTATCGTTCATATCCAAGGATCTTATTTATTGCAAAAATAACCAGGCTTCTGCAAACACTTCTCCTGTATTTATTTGTTGGTATATATCTTTGTTTTTGTGTTTTAATCGTAGTTAAATGTGATGAAATAACAGAAGTCAACAGCAGGTGGTTTTGTTGAGTTAGAAGTTCTAACTTAAAAAGACCAAAATCAGTGACCGTAACGGTTATAATTTGTATTGTAAACAATTATAAAATAAAAATTATTTTATAAATTTTAATATAAAAACTATTTTTAATTATTAAATTTATTTTTTATGATAAATATACAAAATAATTATTATATTTTGATTTTTTTAATAAAATTGAACCATAACTTTTATCAGTATCTTAATACTAGAACGAAAAATTATGAACGAGCCCGGTAAAAATCAAGACCAATGGTCGTGATTTTAGAACGTGTTTTTTTCTGAGTGTATATATACAGTACGACCTCGCTCAACGCAACACTCGTTAAACGCAACTCCTCGATAATCGCAACACCAAAATTCTTAACTTGAAAAAAATTTACCTCATTTTACGCAACTTTCTAAGGAAATCATACAAAGTACAGACCACAATTTCTAATTTTATCAAAAACTTAATAAATTAAAATGAAATCCTTGCAGATAATCTCGATTTACTTTGATTTAAATGATAAGAAAATGCATCTACTTTTGGAAATAGGTCTCGTAGCCAACAAAAGATTATTCCTCGGTTTTCGCAACCACCTCAGTTTTCGTAACAGGCCAAATTATAATAGGTTGCGTTAAGCGAGGTCGTACTGTATTAATATTTACCAACCAAATTTTGTCTGCAGTTCTCATAACAAAAACTAATATTATTGCAGCACCGTTTAAAATAAACCAAAATATTTTGTATCGGTGTAAATATACTCTTGGATACTTCTGTTATTGTCTCTTGCTTATCTTCAAATTGTTCACTCTTCTTCATTAACTTTTTTACGCTAACGCTTGAGCCGCTGATAAGGCGGTCTAAGCAAGTTCCAACCTAGGCTATTGTGTAAACATGCATATATGTATGTATGGCTGTACATGCGTTTGTACATACAAAAATATATATAAAATAAAAGGTATTGATACGTATATTATATATATACCGACATGTAATCTAGCTCCCTCCGTTTAACAGTTATTTGAATTCAATTTTTATTTTAAATTTTTATACTCGATACCGAAGGTAAAGAGTATATTGCGTTTGTGCAATGTCCGTCATGGTGTCTGTCCGTCTGTCCGTCTGACCGTCTGTCCGTCTGTATGAACGCAACTTTTTTCCACACCCTTCAAGCTAGAGACTTGAAACTTTGCAAATCTCTTTATCTATGGCATAGTAAATTAAAGTGTTAAGATTGGAGTTCTACGATAACTAGGGGGCTGGCAAATCGATAAACTCGATAACGCAAAATCGATAGATCCAGCTATTTCGCAAGCCCTTACAGCTAGAACTACCAAATTTGGGGAGAAAGAGCTACTATCAATCCCCAAAAAACTGCATCAAAAATTTTGGAGCCACGCCCACCCATTCCGCCCCCAGCTCCCACTTAGTTTAACACTAAAAATTACCATATCTTCTACAGTTTTTGAGCTAGAGCCATCAAACTTGATGCCAAAATAAGTGTTGACGAACCCCAACCAAATTCATAAAATTTTTGGATGCCACGCCCATCTATACTGCCCTATCCGCCCTCAACCACCCCAACGCTTCGCTAAATACGGTAGTGCGTGTATCTTCGATAGTGTTTGAGCTAGAGTCACCAAATTTGGTAGGTAGATAACTGGTAACGACCCTCCAAAAACTGCATCAAAGTTTTGGAGCCCTACCTACCCATTCCGCTCCCAGCCCCCCGCACCTTAAAAACAGAAATGGTTATTTCTTTTACAGTTTTTTAGTTACAACCACAAAATTTTGTGCCAAATTAGGCGATTATAGCCCCCAAAAAATGCATAAAAACTTTGGATACCACGCCAATCCATACAGCCCAAGCTGCCCCAAACAGCCCAAATGCTTCACTAAAAACGGGTATGCGTGTTTTTTCCAAAGCGTTAAAGCTAAAGTCACCAAATTTATTAGGAAGATAGCTATTAACGATCCCCAAAAAACTGCATCAAAGTTTTGGAGCTTCGCCCCCCCGTTCCGAGCCCACTGCATTTTGAAATCAAAAACGCCTATATTTTCCACATTTATTGAGCTAGAGCCGCCAAATTTGGTCCCAAGATAGGTGATGAAGAAACCCAAAAAATGTGGATGGCGCAACGCCTCCCATACCGCCCCCAGCCCCTATTCCACCATATTCTACTAACTTTGAGCTAGAGTCACCAAATTTGGTATGAGGATAACAATTAACATCATAAATAGATCTGCAGCAAAACTTTGGACGCCACGCCCCCCCCCCCCCCCGCCCCCAATGCCAGCCTCCAGCCCACCTTCCACCATATTATACTAACTTTGAGCTAGAGTCACCAAAATTTAGTTTGAGGATAGCTATTGACATCATAAATAGATCTGCAGCAAAAGTTTGGATGCCACGCGCCCCCTTACCAACCCCAGCCCCCCTTCCCACAAATTTAACTATTTTTGAGCTAGAGTCACCAAATTTGGTATGAGGATAGCAATTGACATCATACACAGATCTTCAGCTAAAATTTGTATGTCACGCCCCCCTCCCCATACCTCCCCCAGCCTTCCATCCACCATATTCTTCTAACTTTGAGCTAGAGTCCCCAAATTTGGAAGGAAGATAGCTTTTTGGCATCCCCATCTGCACCAGACAATCGTTGAGGCAGCGTACACCCCTGCCGTATCCAACCACCATTGCAATCAGCTCTCTTTTAATCTGTTTTACTACTGGTATCGAGTATACCGCAGTCGGGTGTGTCCGACTGCAACGTTTCTACTTGTTATTATAAAAATTGAAATGTAATTCTTATTTTCAATTTTTAAAATAAAAGTTATGAATCAATTTTATTATAAAAATCAAAATATAATAATTATGTTGTATTTTTATCAAAAAAAATTTAATTTAATAATTAAAAATAATTTAAAATTAAAAAATTGGAAATAAAATATGACAATCCGAATATGACATTCAAAAATAACATATTTGTCTATTTCTCACTCGTCGTGGAGCGTATTATGGCCTTCAATTTTTTTCAACTCATAACTATTATTTGCGGTCCCTGACCAAAATCAACAACAAAGACTATACACTTCTCCCTCTTTTTGTCTTCCAAGGCATTCAAATATCACTTTTGCTGCTGCTCATCATACATACTCTTCCCAATTTTTCCTTTATGACACTTTCTAACAGGCTTTGCATACAATTATGCAAAGATGTTCACAAATTACGAAAAAGTATTAGGTGTTAACACATCGCTCGTGAGTTCTAACACTCATTAGTTTTTTTTAAAGCATACTTTTGGGGAACATTTCGCAAATGGCAAATAAAATTGATTAAAACTATGGCTCGCAATAAAATAACAATTTCGACGGTAAACGGTGTGCTTTTAGCAAAACGAGTTAGAGGTAAATAAAACGATTGCACAACGTATGATCCATCACATAGCGAATACAGTCGCATGAACAGAAATTACTACAGAAAACACTGCCAGAACGGCTCAAGATTTTTAATAGTGACACGGATGTAGAGGAATTTAATAATATTTTAATTTCAAACGATTTCTAAGTGATAGAACAAATAATACATTTTTATGAATACGTTAATTTTATTAAGTTATTTGTTAAAAATTATATTGAAATATAATGATTATATTTTCTGTTTTTATGAATATAGGTGTATGTTGATACATAAAAGAAATGCTTTCATGTTTTATTTCACTTCCCTTTCATATCCATTTCTTCTTTATAAATACAAGATTTTAGCGTGTTTTATATGCATGGGAACAATGAAATTTCGTCCGACTGAATTTTAAAATTGGCGCGTTTATTGAACTTGAAGTGGAAATGGAATCGGTTCAGGTCTGTACGACACGAAAAACACTTGGGTTTTAGTGTTCTGTTGATTTGAAAGCGATGGTTTAAAAAAAAATAAACTAATGATAACTTGCAAACATATCAATATTACAATTAATATGATTTATTTATTTATGATACACATTATCCTAAAAAATACAATAATTTCGATGCATATACGATAATTTTACGCCCCTGGTACGATAGTCAGTCCGCTTCAAGTTGTTAACGCTGATCGTAGTGTATGTCGAGCAGTGTTGCCAGGTATTGAGCGCCCGCATAAGCTAGATTCTATGAAAAAATAAGCTAAAATAGGCTAAATATATGCTAAAAATCAAGCTATATCTAAATTCATGAAAAATAAACAAATAATTAGATTTTTATTTAAATTAAGTCAGTCAACAAATCATCCAACTCTGAATTTTCAGATTCTTTAACGTATTTCTCATTTTTTTAATTTGGCTTAAATATTTTTCGGGCAAGTTGTAGGTGTGGCAACATTTCCCACTTCTGCGCAACCCGTATCTGTGAAATTAAAAATAATATATGTTATTATAAAAATTAATAATTCAGATTTTGAAAAACAAACCTTATGGATAAAATCGCGTTTAAAATATTTGCATTTTATTTCGCAATTTCGTTTTTACGATATTTGTTTGGCTAAAAACGCGCTCCACTTCCGCATTTGACCACGGCAGTGAAAGCAATTGAATTGCAAAAAGAGCAAGGGACTCAAATGTTTTATTATTGCCTGCGTCTTTGTAGGCGAGCACCTCTGCCCAAAATTTTACTGTGTTATTAGTATTTTCCCATTTCATTAGATGAATTTTATCTAATTGTGATTTCAAATCATCAATATAAGATATATTAAAATATTCAAATATTTTTATAAATTCAAATATGTTTTTTCGGGCGTGCAGCATATGTGTCTACAGCAAAAATGTTGGTTGTTGATTGTCATGCATCGCGGAATAATTGCTTATAAATAATTTTGGACATTTTTGTTAACTCTCTTCTTCACTAGACACTTCCAAATTGAATAAAATCGCGCATGCATCACCCGACATATCGATGACACTATTGATTAGAATACCGATTCACGATCATATTGATTAGGTTCACGTTACAATCGGCAGTAAAAGAACAAGCTCCGATATTTGAATGCTGTAAAATGCTGTAAAACACTTTAAATATGTAAAATATTTCATTGAATTCACGAAAATAAATTAATGCTAGAATATGCTATATCTAATTAGAAAAATGCTAGATTTAAGGCTATAAGCTATTTGCGAATTTTATAAGCTATTCCATTTTCAAATATGCTAGATATAGCCTGAAATAAGCTAATCTGGCAACACTGATGTCGAGACATGTCGTCTGCTCTGCGCTACTGGGAGCAAAGAGAGCGGGTTAAGCTACCTTATTTAGTTTACTTTAATTCCAATGCTATTTTTGTGGGCTGTCAACTTACGTCAGGCAATTTAAACACAAAAGCAGTTTTGAGAACAATGCAAACGATTGACATTTAACAGACTTCTAAAGCCAACTGATGTTTATAGCTTCTTGTTATATTTAATTTCTTAATTGTTTGTATTAACGTTTAATTGGTTAACTTTTAGTCTCAATTTTTTTCTTCGTATTTTCAAAATCGCTTAAGATGGTCACACTAATAAGCAGTGAAAGAGTGAGCGAGAGCAACGTATCGGTACAAGTGCGTTCCTAAACAGATACAAAAAATTAAGTGACGCTTAGCAATATTTTAAAAGTAGGTGGATTTATTTCTTTTCATAATTTTAAGATGTTTTATTTGCATAATATTTAAATTAAAATGTGCGATGCCGCAAACGCAATTGGAACCGAAACACACACATGTTCATACATACACTCCTTAACTTCTGCGTCTGTATATGTTATATCTGAAATGAAGAGTTGCCACGTTTTAATTATTTTATATAAGTCGACGATGTGAAGCGGAGAAAAATTAAGAACTGTCGAATTACTGTTGCATTTTAAAACCATAATTTTGTAAGTTGGCTTCAAGTATAAAATTAAAATGTAATTTATTTATTTGAGAAGCAACGCCCGACTGCTTTAATTGATATATGCTAGGTGGCAACATTGTGAGAGCAGCCATTTATACTGTAGTAAAATTTCCCGTCCCGTTGAACGTGTGGTCTGATAAATTTTCGCACAGAAGAAAAGTAATTTTTTGTATTTTAATTGTTGCTTATTTTTAATCATTTAGAGAAAATTGTCTTTATATAATGTGATGAAGAGTTCTGTTTGCTAGTTTACGGGCAACGTCTGTGAAGCTGGAATTTGATTTGACATAAGTACATACATTACATATATATACGTACGTACATATGGATGTGCATACATATTTTGTGAAATCGTTGTGGCTTGGCTTAGTACCACCATGCATATATATGCAAGTATCTAGAAATGTGTGTATATGTGAATGTGAATGTATTTAAATATATTTGTGTAAAATATATCATAAAAATCAATATTACATACAACAAATAAAAGACTACAGAGCTTTCGAGTTCTATATGTAATTAATTTCTTTGTTTTGTTCAAAAACATGTATGTATATACATATTAAAATATGTGTGTATGTGAGTGAATGTCTTACTGAAATTGAATGGCTAAAAACTTTAAAATGTGCACATGTCTTTTTGTGCAATCAATTGAAATAAATTTATAACTTTATAATAAATTCAATTCAGATACTTCGCAATGCTGTATATATGCATAACATTTTTAGCAGTATGTGTTATGGCATATTTGTTGATGTGCGCGTATGAGTTCTTTTTTGTATATGTGTGAATGTGAGAGCGCGAACAAAAGTACAGAGTCAAATAGGGTGATTGCGTCAATGACTACTGACCAGAGTTGTCAAGTATCACTCTCGTATACATAAATAAACTGTGTATACACTTTTTTGTAAAATATTATGTATATATGACATATAAAAAAAAAGTACTTAACACACAAACTTAAAAGATTCGAAAAATTATTTAAAACATTATGAAATTTTGGCTTAGACAAATAAATATATATTTTATTTGTCAAAACAAACTAACTAAAACTTATATATGTAACTACATGAAATTTTGATATTCAAGTAAGAATGGGTTTAATAATATCCTATACTCACCTAAAATTACCAAAAATGTATGACAGCTTCGAAGTGGCTCACTAACTAACTAGGCTCGCTCCGTTAATTTTTGTAATTCGCGCCAAAACAATTACAAAACTTCTAAAACAAAATGTAGCATGAAATGTTGAAATGTCATAATAAAATTAAATGTTCCCATTAGATCCACACGTAACTTTTTACCCCTCAGCCTCGATCGTTGCTCGAGTAACTATTTAATTCATGAACCATTTCGTGTGTTATGTTCTGACTATAACAAACTTTATTCTCTTGTCTCTTTGGAGACCTCGACTCCAGTACTAAAACGATCTATCCTTTCTGCCTTATCTAATCGTAACCACTAATCACTAATCTTCCACTGGTCTGATTGGGTTTTTCTGGGTTTTTCCCAATCCACGCAACAAATGTTGGACCAGTTATATTTATTTGGAATTTCCCAGAGCTTTAACGTTAACTTTTTAAATTTTTTATCTTAATTTTGAACTTTATTTCAGATATTATAATTATTTATTTTATACTATATTATTTTAATATTATAATTATAGTTAATTTTGATTTGTCAGCTGCTCATAGCCGACATTAAATAAATAAATAAATAAATAAATAATTGTAAATTAATGTAAAAATGTAAATGTTCCCAACAACCTCAACTTATTTAACATAAATATCGGGCGGTTATTCGAAAATTACTCAAATAGACAAAGTATTTTATCTTAACTAATTTATTAATTAGTCAATTTTTCTTGTTACGGGTTCGGCAGGGGCGGGCGCTGCGTTATCCGGACCTATCAGCTTTTGCAATGTTTGAAATCCCGACCTTCAAGAGTAAAAAGGGTCAACGGATCTAAACTAGTAAATTCTTGACTCTCGGTATAAGGCGGTACCCTGAACTCTTGAACTGATGCGTGCAGTTGTTTTTCAAGTTTCAAAACTTAAAGCTTCACCAGTGGTATACACGATGGGACGGATAGACATGGCTAAATGGGCAGGTCAAATGTACATATCTATTTTATGGTTATGTAGATGCTTGCTTTTGCCTGTTAAATACATTTGCACAAATATATTATACCATTTTTCTCGTGTTATTGGGTTAGGGTATAAAATGCGGCTAAAGATATTTTCGCGGGAATACGTTGATATATTCTACCAAACGTTTTAATTATCGCCGGAGCATAACAAATGCCGAACGGCATCAAATGGTGATAACATTAAGAGCGCAACATAAAAAAAAAACAACTGTAAACTTAAATACCTCTAAGGGTATTTACGAAAGCTAGTTTGATTGAGAATTTAACTTTTAGGCACAGCTTTTACACAAAATAAATAGTTTGCAGCATTTGTGTTGCCAAGTTACAGTTTGTACTTCCGTCGGGTTATCCCGATTGCATTACTTTCAAACTACTAAATGTGAGTCGCTAATGTAACGTTCTTCTTATTTCATAGGTTATAAAATCAACAATAAGTCAAGCAGCCGTTTTCAAAACACCCGACAGCTGTCAAGCCAATCCAGAAGCAGAGTTTAACCATTGAAAACAACATTATTTCCAACAGCCCTAATAGTTCATTTAATGACAATGGCGTTGGCGGCAAAGTTGACGCAGGACTAGTTGAAACTGAGAATGGGAATGCGCCAAATAATACTAGTGTAGCGAAAAATCAGTTGCAGCAGTTGTACACAATGCGCGAGGCCCTTTTTTCTCAGGATGGGTGGGGGTGCCAGCATGTGAATCAAGATACCAACTGGGAGGTGCCCAGTTCACCGGAGCCGGCAAATAAGGACCCTTCAGGGCCGCCACTGTGGAAGCCAAACATTAATAATGGCACAGATTTGTGGGAATCGAATTTAAGAAACGGCGGGCAGCCTCCCGCTCTACAAGTGCCAAAGCCATCTTGGGGTCATACGCCTTCATCGAACCTAGGTGGAACCTGGGGCGAGGATGATGATGGAGCGGACAGCACAAGCGTCTGGACGGGACAGTCAGCCAATAGCGCAACATCTGGTGTTGTTGTGGGTGTCAATGCGTCGGCTGTTGGTACAGGCGTCGGCAATGCCAGTGGTGGTCCTCAATGGCCGCAAGGTGTTGGTGTTGGAGTTGGCTTAAGCTCAACAGGCAATAACACTTCGCCAGCTTCTGGAACTTTACCTGTGGTCACTTCAGGATGTGAGTATACTTGTGTTCATACATAACTTGCTTTCTTTATATTATTTACTGGTATCATGTAATCGATAAAGAGATACAAATTAGCTTTTTCTTCCATTATATTTTGAACGTACAGCATCTTAATTTAAAATAGCACCACCTTGACATTTTTTAAAACCAATTCAAACAATATGTAAATTAGGTGTACACGATTTTAGAACTGACCATGTATGTACTGTTTCTAAAAATAATTGGGAGCTGAACTCCAATCTGCCGATCGTTGAACTTTGAGCGGTAGTTTATGTTTAGCTGGCATTTAAGATTTATAAAAAGGATGCAGTTCATTCATTACAAGTCCGAATGGGTTTGACCCTAATCATTGCCTTAGAAAAACTTTGATTGGAAAAGTTTTTTGTCTGAAAAAATAAAAATTCAAACAATAACTTGATTAAATATTTTAAAGCTATGTATTATCAATCTACGAGTTGCTTTGTCGCGGAATTTTTAAAAATGTTTTGACCACATGACCCCCTTTGTTTGTCTCATTTCCACAAAATATTTCAGCTAGTCCATTTTTCAACGGTTTCACATTTTCTTGTTGTGTATCTTAAATATCCCAAACAGACTTTGAAAAGTTAACTAACCCACAAAGGGTTACCAGGACAAGCAAAAGTAAAATATTAAAATACTAAGGGTTTTCACATCTGATGTACTTCGTATTGTGTGTTTGTATTTCTGATATATATATGTAGACAATTATTAATCGAAATTAACATGAAGGTAAAATGCCACGGACTAGCAATATAGCCATTAAAACTCTCGCAATGGTTAAATTGATGATTGTGTTGAGTTAGTACGATGGATTGTGCTGGTGTTTTTTTATGGTTATTTTAAAATTTTACATAGCGGGAACCGCTCTACAGAAATAACAAAAGAATATAAACACATAAACGTGACACAAGATTTGACATATGTATATAGAAATTGAGTACAACGCTAAGTTTTTGGCTCAAAATCTTGAATCTTTGTTCTTACAGGTGGAAATGGTGGAAACAATCTGACTGGAACTGGGACAGTTGGAGGGGCTGGAGGCAGTGTTGTTTCTACTGGAAATGGATGGGGAGATCCTCGAGATATACGCCCGCTCGCTGGAGGTGGCCCCTTGGACATTCGAAATGTCGATCCGCGGGATGCAATTTCAATGCGTGGAGTAGGTGCACCCACAGGAGATCCGCGTGATTTGCGCATGATTGATCCGCGCGATCCGATACGCGGCGACCCACGTGGAATATCAGGTCGACTTAATGGGCAGTCAGAGATGTGGGGACATCATCCACAAATTGCCCACAATCAGATCCAAAATATTAATAAAATGGTCGGCCCAGTTGTTAGCACATCAGGGACAAATACAGCAAGCTCAAATGTAGGTCCTAGTGGTGTAAGTGTCGTTTCAAGTAATATTGGAGCTCAGTGGGGGTCAGCCCAAGCTGTAGTTGGTGGTTCAAAGGATGTTTCCAAGCAACTTACGGGATGGGAAGAACCGTCACCGCCACCACAACGCCGAAACATACCCAACTATGATGATGGAACATCGCTCTGGGGGCAACAAACACGCTTGCCTGGCGGAGGGGCTCACTGGAAAGACATGACAGACTCAATCAGTCGTAGTCATTTGATGCGCAGCCAAAACCCAACTGGCAACATCGTTGGCAGCAGCATCTCAGGAAATAGCAATGTTCCAGTCGGGGGAAACCCTAATAGTTCAATGTCTGGGGTTGGTCCTCAAGCTCGCCTGGCAAACACTATTGGAGGCCCTAGTGGAGTTGGTGGTCAGCATAGCAAACCCGATGCAGGTGCCATGTGGGTACACCAAAATAATAGCAGTGGCGGCAGGAATGCTCAAGTAAGCTCTTGGGGCGACGACAGTCACAATGTTGGTGTTGTTGTTGGCGCTGCCGCTGTGACGGGAAACAATTGGGCCGATGACAAACCGAACGCCGCGCTTGCTCAAATCGGCGCTAGCTCAAATTCCTGGAATGATTCACCTTCGAGTGGCGGTGGTTGGGGTAATAAGCAAAGTAAGTTGTCGTCAACAAGCGGTGCAACTTCTGGCTGGAGCAACGCAAGCTCGGTTGGGAGCAATGTGGAGGGCAATGATATGTCTTCGGATTGGCCACACAATGTTATTGTTGGCAAAGCACAGCAGCAGCAGAAGCTCGCGTCGATCAATGCTGGTGTCGGCGTCCTCAACTCAGATGTGGTTAAGCAAAGCAAGCAATATCGAATTTTGGTTGAAAATGGATTCAAAAAGGAAGACGTTGAAAGAGCTTTACTAAATACCAACATGAACATTGAGGAGGCGGCTGAGCTGCTTAGAGCAAATGCAAATTCTTCTATGGCGATGGAGGGCTGGCGTCGCCACGATGATAGCCTTGGTTCCTATGTTGATCATTCAAATGCAACAAATAGCGGCGGATTTCCACAACGTTATCCTGTTGGTGGCTCACAACCTTCAATGTCATTCCCTCCGGTAAGGTGGTCTTACTATCTAAACTGATCATATCTGATTATATTTGGTCTATCTTTGTTGTAGAATAATCTTATGACTAATATGAGCGGGTCTGTCGTCACTGGTAGCAATAATCCCAATATTCCCACACTGCAAGTCCAAAAATATTTGACCCAAGGCGGGCCACACAGTGTTACAATGGGAGGACCTCAGTCTGTTAATGCAAACGCACCTGTAGCCTTTTGTCAAAATGCTTCAAATGCACCACAAGCGGTCAATATTGCATCGAATGCCAATAATCAACCATCGGGGCAGCATATTCGAATGCTTGGGCAGCAAATACAATTGGCTATACACAGTGGTTTTATATCCAGTCAAATCTTAACGCAACCTCTGACACAAAATACTTTAAATCTTTTAAATCAACTACTCAGCAGTATAAAGGTGAGCATCAGAGTATACTCTATATTTATATATCTAATATATTTTGAATATAAATAAAAGTATTTCGAGTGAAAAATTAATTATGTTTCTAATATTATAGCATCTTCAGGCAGCGCAGCAATCTCTGTCTAGGGGAGGCAACGCTAACCCAATGGTCGTCAATGTCACCATCGCGAAATACAAACAACAAATTCAGAATTTACAAAACCAAATAAATGCACAACAAGCTGTCTACATAAAGCAACAAAACTTGCAACAAAACTCACAGCAGCAGCAACACCCATCTGGGCATATGAATAACTCTGGAAATGAGTATTTAAGAAATCATGATGCTATAGCTACACTTCAAGGAAATTTTTCTGAGCTCAATCTTAACAAGGTAGGTAACCAAACTATAATCTAGTATATTTTTTCATCGCACAGATATACTGTCATCTATCTGTCCGATACAATTTTATAGTTGTTCAAATGTGTGTAGCATACGAAGAAAGCATCCTCAATATTATAATTCGTTCAGCTTCTATAGCTATAACCGCAACATTATTTTTAAAACGTCACAATAAATTTGAATTATTGAATTGGTCTTAAACTTAATCAATTTTTGGGTTTGACCAATAATTTCAAAAGTCCTTAAGTTCAAATTGGGATAAAAAAATCCCAAACCAGACCTAGCTTTTTATTTATTATACGTTAAATATCATTGTTAGTTTATTTGTTTAATCAAAAATTTATCGGCTTTTTTGCTGTTACTCAAGTGGTGAAGCTAAAAGCAAATATCTTACATTGTCCGCATGGCCATCTGTGACTGCATATTAAAAAAAAAAAAAATTTCAAAATGAAATTTATGTATTTTGTAGCCAAGTGGATATCAGGGTGTGCCCAACCAGCAATCCCGGTTAAATCAATGGAAACTTCCAGTATTAGAAAAGGAAAGCATGGCCACAGACGGAACGGATTTTTCGCGTGCTCCAGGTGCTACAAAGCAAAGTTTAGGAACCAACTCAAACAATATGGGCCCGTTGGGCTTACAAAATGATGGGTCAGTTAAGAAAAAAGAATTGAGTCTAGACATACAAAACTAAAAATATTTTACTTATTTCGATTTGTGTGTAGTACTTGGTCAACAGGTCGTAATATTGGAGATGGTTGGCCGGATCCATCAATTGATAACGAGAACAAAGACTGGTCAGTTGCACCGACAGCAGCTGCTTATTCCGACCTGGTACAGGAGTTTGAGCCAGGCAAGCCGTGGAAGGTAACTGTAGGCTTACGTCTTTTTTCAATAACATACCCAAGCAGAAGTTTATTTTTAAGGGTTCTCAGATCAAAAGCATTGAAGACGATCCAAGCATTACTCCTGGCAGCGTTGCCAGATCTCCTTTGTCTATTAACCCGACGCCAAAAGATGCTGATATTTTCGCAAACACCGGAAAGACTTCTCCGACAGATATGCCACCACTTAGCTTGTCATCATCAACATGGAGTTTTACTCCAAACCAAAATTTTCCCAGGTATTCGTCTTAACTTTTCCTATATTTATATCTATGCGCCTAAAAATTTTCTTACTACAAGTTAAGAAATATATATTCTTCTTATGTAGTTGGTCTGACAACACTCAACAATGTACAACCTCAGAACTCTGGACGAGTCCTTTAAGTAAAAGTTCATCTCGAGGACCTCCGCCTGGATTAAGCACAAGTAAATCTGGCGGTGTCACTGCTACCACCCCATCACCTTCAGTTACGGGAAACTCTAACGGATGGCTGCCTAATCGAAGTGTTCCTAGCACCAACACCACCTGGACCGGATCAAACGTTTCCTGGAACTCCAGTTGGTTGCTTTTGAAAAATCTTAATTCTCAGGTATGTAAATTTAAAATAAAATCTAAGAAAGAAGGGTATCTATATCCGCCAGTTGAATACATGCAAACAAATGCTGCGTGCCGTGCTGTGCTGAGCTCGACCTACGAACAAATTTAGAGTGCTGTTGTGAACCGACAGAAAAATTGCATATACATATTCATCTGAGTATGATTGTATTGGTGTAGCGGCAGAGAATAACTTTAAATTACAAATTTTAGAGACTTACCTTTTTTAGGTAATGCATGCGTTGCTTGCGTCAAAAAAACGAAAATTGTACGAACACGCATATCCATATGCATATATATATATGTATAAACTTATATATATATATATACGTTCGCAACGAGACTGAATCGTAAGGCAACAGAAAAAGAAAGCGAGCAAAAGAGCGGGACTGCCTTCTTAGGTATGCCTTGGACTTGCCTCAATCTGCTTGATACAGTCCAAGTTGGAAGGGTAGTATAAACTTAATATAAACTTTGTGCAATTGAATAGCAAAACTTGAGATTCTTTAATATAATTTCTATTCTACATGTTTGTTTATATTCTAGCATTTTTTATTGTTTATATTCTAGCATAAACAATATATATATATTAAAATCATATGTTAGAGTTTTCATTGACAATTATTGAATATTGGTTTAAGGGGTATTTTTTCTTTATGCACTTTGTGCGTCTCAGCTACGACAAGCCAGCACGTTGTTGTTTTGTTCAATTTCCCTTTGCGTTCAGCGGCCCGTCGATTAAAGGAGAGGCGGCGGGTCAGCGGAGTGCAAGAACGGTAGAAAGTTGTTGGTACATATTGTATGCAAATGCGTTTGAAACATACATATATTTCTTGCTGTGCCTGCTTATCGAGGTTTTTGTTATTTTTGATATTTTTCCTTTTTCTGCGTGAGCGGCAAAGCGCGCTCACATTTACATATGTATACAATGCACTACTGAATACACTTTCGCAATTTGTGAACATCTTTGCATAACTGTATGGCAAGGATTGTTCTCGTGAGTTCTAACACTCATTAGTTTTTTTGTCCTAAAGGATTTAAGGCCTGATTTTAACTTGTCGGATGTTTCTAAGAAATGTTTAAATTAGGACTTATGACGTTAGTTTCAGGTCTAAAGCCTGCATGGGTTTTTATGGTTTACCATAAGCCTGTGTGAGATTATCTTCCGTAAGCTTTAACCTGTTGATAAGGGCAATTTATTGCATATACCTATGGTTTTATCAGTAACTGGTTTTGTTTTTGATCTTACGGTTAACTGCGCTTATATAATAATATATGTAATACAAAGCTGAGGCGTTATTGAGCTTGGATTACATTTTTGGTGTTTCTACCGATTTATAAATTGAGTAGCAGCAGTGCAAGCAAAAGAACATTGACAAACATTGCAAGTAATATTTATAAAAAATATAACTGCATCAAAGTTTTGTAGCCACCCATTCCGACCCCAGCCCCCCAGCAGTTGAAAAACAGAAATGCCTATATCTTCCACAGTTTTTGCCAAGATTGGTGATGAAGAAACCACAAAAAATTTGGATGCCACCTCAACCGTACCGACCCCAGCCCCCCTCTCCGCATATATATCCAACTTTGACTATATCTTTACCAATAGAGTTATCTTCTAAAAGCATTACAGCAACGCTTGATTCAAAAACTACAGAATTTGAGAAAAACTTTGCTGATAGCAACGAACAACAGTTCAATCACATTAACCAACCATCTAATAATCAATGTTGTCCAAATCTATTTTGCATGCGTTTCAAATGCACCTGTTCTGTCGCCGTTATCTATTTAAAGGTAATAATTTTTGTAACTTTTTTGAAACTTCAAGCATTTTCGTGTAAAATCTCTTAAATCGGCAAATTCTAACATTGGAGTGGTACAAACTGGGATCATATATTCAGGTTACACACACAACCTCAATTTATTTTCTACTTTGTGCTTACAGATTGACGGCTCTACCTTACGCACTTTATGTATGCAGCATGGTCCACTTGTTAGCTTTCACCCTTACTTAAACCAAGGAATAGCATTATGTAAATATGCAACGCGTGAGGAGGCGAACAAAGCACAAATGGCTCTGAACAACTGTGTTCTGGGTAATACAACAATATTTGCGGAATCACCAAGCGAGAATGAGGTGCAGAATATTCTACAGCATTTGCCTCAAGCACCATCCTCTACCAACTCTGGAAGCAGTACTGGTAACGGCAGCATAGGCGCTACAAGCGCTAGCAGCACCGGCAGTTCTGGTGCGAACATTTCTGGAAGCAACGGCATTAGCAACAGCAGCAGTGTATCAAGCGCAGGAAGCACCAGCATCACAAGCAGCAATGCAAGTGGTAGTGGCAGTGTCCCTGCGGGTT
The DNA here is from genome assembly GCA_035044585.1 of Scaptomyza polygonia. Taxonomy (NCBI): domain Eukaryota; kingdom Metazoa; phylum Arthropoda; class Insecta; order Diptera; family Drosophilidae; genus Scaptomyza; species Scaptomyza polygonia. The sequence goes on along the minus strand of JAWNNU010001937.1, from coordinate 46,323 downwards.
CGGTTGGTAACAGTACAGGTGGCAACAACACAACCGTCGGTAGCACCAATGTGAACTCTTCTGTAAATAGTGCCTCTTCGAGCGGTAATAGTGGCAATAATGCCAAGAATTCTTCGACCTCCGCCGCTGGCAACAACATAACTATGACAGGTGTCCCGCCCAACGTAACGGCCCCGTCTAGCAATAACTCAACCTGGCGGCAGACCACACAGAATCAAGTTCTACAGGGCCAAAATAGACCACCCGGTAGAGAAGCAGATTACGACTATATATCTCAATTCGTTTGTTCCATAGTCGATGATTAATTTGACAAAGACCATGGGCGGCATTCTGTATATCAAGACACACACACAACACAACTTTTAATTTAATATGATACAGTGAGGAAAGTAAAACCATGTATGAAGTACATAAAGTGGATCGACTGATAAACGAATGGACTTAGAATTTTGTATGCCTGTAGATTTATTTTTCTTTATCGTTTATAAAGTTTAGGGTTGCATATGTAAGAAGAGCGATATAGATACACATTTTTGAAATAATACTTGAACTATTTACTTTTAGCTTACACATACCTACACAACTATTTTTCCATTATAATTTGTCTTATAATTTTCATCAGAATTACCGGTCAGCTCGTAACAAGTATGGTCGTACGCAGTACACGTATGAATCTAAAAACAGGAAAAATTCCTATATTAAATGAATTTTTTTAGCTTTTGTCACTAGAGTCGTCCCATGTATTCGCACAATTCATGAGTTTTAAATTTGATTATTCTTCATTTCCAAAGGTATATGAAAAAAAAAAACAAACAAAAAATGACCTGTGTTATATACATAATAGGAAGTTATAATCAACTACGGTTTTGCTTTCACAAAGCATTCCCACCGAAATAATTCGGTTAAACATACATACATAGTAACTCACAATAAAATACTAATGAAGTTAATTCGAAAATCAGTTGCCTTTGATTATGTATTTGGACAACTATTATGTAAGGCAATTAACGCAATGCCTACGGTCTCGCTTGCATGTGAAGTGGTTTGGTATTGTATTCTCCTCATGGCATGATTATTTCAATGGAGAAAGAATCTATATGTAATTAATTCTGTAGAAAATGACTTAAATATTGTAAAAAAATAAGATTAACTTAACGCAAAACAGCAAACTACATATTGATGTAAACTTGAATATGTACTTGACAGATGATTTCAGTGGTTAATAAATCAGAAAATGATTATTAAAATTTGTTTTTTAGAAATCGTGTACAATCATATAATAACAAGTTTCGTAGAAAATGGCCATCCGAATTGCTAATGCAGTTAAATAAGAATATTTCGCCAATAACTATTAATCAAACATACAAATATACCTATGCAAATAACAGATTGCGTATAAAACTTTCCATAAGTTAGAGTATTGATGGATTCCAGTTGCTGCTGGCTAAGCCCCAGCTAAAATTTATTTAAAACAATCAGTAAATAAAAATAAAAATAATGTTAATAATAATAACAACGCAAGCTTACAAAATCGACTAAACTTTTGGTACTTAGCAGAGGTAATGGTAAAAATTTAGATTATTTTTAAAGCATAGCTCGCAAATAACAGTTGAGCGTTTTGCGTAGTCTTCAAATAAGTCTTTTTACTGAGTATTTGCGAAAAAAAATCGCGAGCAACGGCGTCATCGGCTGTTCGCTTAGCTCGCTCGCGCTCGGCTAACAATCGTTTTTTTCTTTTCTCTTTTGTTACACTTAGAGCGCGAGTATTTGCTTGAGTGAAATGAAGCAAAACGTCTTTACTGCTAAATAGTATGTATCAAGTGTTGCATTTGCGAAATATTTTAATTGCGTTTGTGAATTGAGTGCGTACGGTCAATATTAAATTTTATGCAAAATGGGAAGAGAATTAAATAAAAAAGTGCACAAATTCTTTAAATTCAATCCACAAGACAACAAATCAACATGTGATGTTTGCGGAATGAAATTGGCTGGGATAAATGTTACAAATTTAAAACGACATTTAACAACAAAACATGCGGAAATATTTAATGAGTGGAATGACACAGAGGACTGCGAAGGAATCCAAATTTAAAAAAAAAGAAAAATTTCGTATCACACAAGTGAAGAAGGAATAATTTCTTCTTTAGTTAAAATTGTCACCACAGAAGGAAAACCATTTCTGTTCCTGGATAGTGAAGGGTTTAAAGAAATCATGAACCCAATTTATAGCTCACTTGGCATGAACCCCGTAACGTCCCGAAACATCATGAATTTTGTATCTGTTAAAGAGCAATCTATCAAAGACAACATAAGGGCTTTAGTGAAGGGAAAGCTAGTGTCGCTCAAAATCGATGTGGCCACTAGAATGGATAAGGCCATTCTTGGTGTGAATTTACAAATGATTCATGCAAGCCTATCTAAAACTGAAATCGTTGTAAAGACTTTAGGGATGATTCAGCTAGCGGATGCACACACTGGGATGTATATGAAGGAAAAAATTTTAGAAATTCTACATGATTACGGAATAACACTAGATCAAGTATTTAGGTAAAAATTTAATTAACAATTTTTAATATATTTTTTTAAAGAATATCACATTTATACACACAGCATTACATCTGATAATGGGAAGAACATGATAAAAGCGGTTCAAATTTTAAACGAATCCACGGAGGAGTCCCTTTTTTGCGATGACACGGAAACTGAAAATGTCATGGAAAAACTTGATTCCATTGAAATGGATAATATTCACCTTGTGAGATGCGCAGCTCACACTCTGCAATTATGCGTGTTTGATGTGAACAAGGTGAAGGAGATCAGCGATAAAATTAGTTCCTGTCGCACGTTGTGCAAATCGCTCCGCACAGAAACAAATAGGTAAGTAATAAATTTGTGTTTTTTCTAAAAAAATAAGTCAATATACATTAACATATAGACGTTTCTTAACCGAGAACAAAAAAAACATTCCAACGCTCGATGTTATAACACGATGGAATTCGACCTATCTAATGGTCACCAAATTATTTGACCTTAAGGAGTTCCTGACTACGCAGACTAAAATTTGCGTAGATGCTGACTGGGATTGGATGGAGACGTACATTGAAGCGTTCAAAAACACATATGAGGCGACCTTAAAGCTTCAGGATACAAATTTAGTTTATAGTGAGTTCTACATACTATGGATGGAACTAAAATTAAAATGTGAGAATAGTCTCAATTTTATAAAAAAAAAACTATCCGCCCAGATAAAAGTACGGGAAAAAAAATTGTTAGAAAATGAACTTTTGTTATCTGCGATTTACATGGATCCGCGGGTAAACTGTATGTTGACGCATAGTCAAAAAGTATTGGCAAAACAAAATTTAAAGAAAATAGCATATCGGTTAATCGAGTTGAAACAAGTAAGCTGTATATTGTAGTTCGACTGTAATTGTTGTCCTGTTTCTGTTATGGTTGGTGCTCGTTGTTCTGATAAACTTAAATTTATAATTAAAATTGTGTTCGTCAAAAACTAATACTTGTTTTTAACTAAAATCAAAGAACTATGTTCAATTTATTATTGCTTTATTATTGTAGGCAAATTCAACACAAAATGCTACAGCGCTTGTAACTCATGCGCATGAAGATCTTTTTGACGCCTCATTATCTTCAAATTTATTAAACGTATCCTCAACTGGTGAGAGTTCGCTGTTTTCGGCCTATATGGATGAATTAAGGACAGTGTCAGAAAGCAGAGAATAGCCTGTTTCTGAAAAACTTATTAAAATATATGCCGATATTGAAAATTTCGACATTATGTATGGCCGCTTGCCAATAAACTGTAAGGTACTAGATTTTTTCAATGAGGTTAAACTTAGGCAGCCGCATTTGACTGCGCTCGCACAAGTAGTACTAGCTACACCGGCAACCCAAGTTACCGTTGAACATGCATTTTCAGCCCTCCACTTTGTTTTAAATGAACGTCGAAGTGCATTAAGCGCAGAACATTTAAATTCATTACTAATAATTAAGCTTAATAATAAGTAAACATTTTTTTTTTCTTTTGATGATTTATTAAGTGTAGAACCTGTACAACATAAAAGTACCTTAACAACACATGGAGGTAACTGAAAAATAAAACCAAACCCCAAAGTTGTATGAGGATTACTAGGTATTGGAGTCTTATTGACGTCCAATTGTCTTAGCAAAGCCAAGCCGTTTAAGTCGCCTTAGAGGGCGAGCAGGGAGTAGTTGTCTTGCAAGTAGGCTGCGGTGTCTTAGCAACCTGTCACTGTATCTGCTCGTGTGTCTACAAATCTGCTCTTCCACTGTGTGCAGATTAAGGTCTCTGTGAAGTGTAGAACCGCGTACGTACCAGGGACAGCCTGTTATCTGTCTTAGTACCCGATTTTGCAGCACCTGTATACGTTTATAATTCGATTTGGCTGCGATCGACCAAATCTGTATTCCATAGAACCATATTGGAACAATACAGTGGGCATACACAGCTCTTTTGCACCTAAGCGGCATGGTGCTCCTTCTATTAACTAGCCAATGCAGTTGCTGTATTCGGTGACCACATTTTTTCACTGTGGCCTTAAGATGTGGCCCGAAAGTAAGGCGCTTGTCGAGGGTGATGCCAAGATATTTAGCTTGAGATGGCTGGTCAAGGGTAACTCCCTCGAGCTGGATGGCAGGGGTATTCATCACTAGCCTTTTTAGTGTGAAACAGGTGTTGGTTGTTTTTAGCGGATTGACCTTTAGATTCCATCGTTTGCACCAAGCTGCAAGAGTGTTAACGTAGCCCTGTAGTCCATTAGCAGCTTCTACGCAACAGCTGGAGTTGTATATGACTGCGATGTCATCTGCATAAGTTGCAATAAGAGCCTTAGAGGGAGCTATCATGTGTTGACAGCTGGGCCTGGGTATATCGGCAGTATACAGCGAATAGAGCAGCGGTCCGAGAACACTGCCCTGTGGAACTCCAGCTCTCATGAGGAAGTTTGTCGAATATGTGTCCCTTACTTTGACCTTAAACTCTCGTCCTTCAAGATATGTCCTTAGCAGGCCATAGTACGGTGCAGGTAAGAGGTCTTTAATTTTGCACAATAGGCCAACATGCCAGACTTTGTCAAAGGCCTGCTGCATATCAATAAAGACTGCGTTCGAGTACTCCTGGTCGTCAAACGCCTGCAAGATGTGTTTCACCAATCTGTGAACTTGTTCGACAGTGCCATGTCCCTCTCGGAAGCCAAATTGATGATCTGGCAATATACTGCATTGGCTTATAATCACAGTAATCCTATTGGCAATAAGCCTCTCCCATACTTTAGACAGGGAGGGTAAAAGACTTATTGGGCGATATGACTCAGGTTCAGCTTCTGGCTGAAAAATTAAATAAATATTCATAAAAAAAAAAAATTCACTTTTCTGTCAACAAGTTATTTTAATGTAAAGAGTACTTGCAAGAGTTTTTGCAGTAACTTATTCTGTCATTTACTCACTTACTGAGTCTCTACTCGCGAGCGACAATTTTATTGCTTCCGAGAAGAGAATCGGTAAAAGAGATCACGCAAAAAACTCACCAACAACACACACAAGCGAAAACCGCTGCAAATAGAAAAATAGACTCTTGCTCAGAGTGAGAGTGAATTTTTTGAGCATTTTCGCTTCTTCACTGTTATTGAGCGTAAAGAAAAAAACGCTCAACTGTTATTTGCGAGCTATGTTTTAAAGTGACAACCCTTCAGACACGGGTAGAGTGAACTCATGCAAACTAAGGCTTGTAAGTCAAACAAAGAAGGCGCCCCAGAAAGTAGAACTGCAGTCTTGTTTTGAAAGAGTAGATGATTGTTGTTCAACAATAGTCAGTCACTGCCTGAAAATGACTATGAATGTATTGTTGTAGCGTCAGCGAATAACTGTAAAAGACGATATATTGCTACTCCTAAGCTAACGAATATAACGCAATGTGTATGTTGCTTTGCATTCGAATTGTGATTGCGCTTAGATGGCGACAAATGGTAGACTGACACAAGGTATACTTAAATAGGTAGTCCCGCTCTTTTGCTTGCCCTCTTTTTCTGTTGCCTTACGATTCAGTCTCGTTGCGAACATTGTAAGCGAAGCACGTACGCGGATGATTTTTTTGTGTTCTGCTGTGTTATTTTGTGCGAGACTTTTAAAATGCCGCCATATTGCTTTTTGTGTAAAAAAAAGATGCGAAATTGGAGTGAAATGTGTGCACGTGCCAGGAAATGTGTTAAAAAGAAAATTATGGAACGAGGCTGCTGGAGTGGATTTCACACCACATAGTAGAATTTGTGAGCAACATTTTAATTTGGAGGATTTTTATGAAAATGCGGCTAAGCGTCGAAGTCTGCGGGAAGGTGCACTTCCTAAAAGAATCGAAAACGGAGAGCTAGATTTAAATACTAACCAAAAAGATTGTAGCACCCAAACTGAGTAAGTATAGTTTTGTGTTCGACCCGCATACATCAAATATTATATTATGTTTTAAAACTTTCAGGAAAGAAGTGGTTGAAGCAGGCATAGCTCTTGAAAATTTGCGACTGCAAAAAAAGGTTAGGAGCTTGGAGAAAGAAGTTGGCGATTTAAAAAAACAGCTGGCTGCCGCAAACAATTTAAATGCTTGCGTTAGTAAGCTTTTTACGACATCCCAGCTTCAACATCTTCGTGACGGAGGACAAGCACTATGGACCCAAGACGATATGTCGGAAGCTATTTGCCTACACGCCGCGGGGCCACGCGCTTATAGGCACCTTTATAAAAAAGGTTTCCCGTTGCCCGGTGTGTCCACATTGCATAAATGGTGCCAGCGCATTGAGGTTAAGTCAGGGACTTTAGATTTTGTCATAAAGCTAATGAAAAATGCGCCAGATATGGAGGAAGAAGACAAAGTGTGCTCGCTTATGTTTGACGAAATGAAGGTGGCATCTTCTTTTGAGTGGGATGCGTCGCAATGTGCCGTTCATCCACCAAAGGAATACGTGCAGGTGGCAATGGTGCAAGGTATTTTTAAATCGTGGAAGCAGCCGATTTACTATGACTTTGACCAACCAATGACGGCAACAGTAGTAAAAAGCATTATAGATAAACTTTATTCTGCTGGTTATTATGTCGCTGCCACTGTATCGGACATGGGCCCTGGAAACGGTAAATTGCGCAATGAGCTAGGAATTTCCACAGGTTAGAAGGCGGCTATTTTTTTTATTAATTAAATTCTTTTGATTGTTTAAATGATTTTTTTTTCAGACAAAACATGGTTTGAGCACCCTTCAAACTCAGAGCTGAAGGTGTTCGTGTTTGCAGATGTGCCCCACCTTATTAAACTCATAAGGAATCATTTTATAGATTCTGGCATATTTTGGAACGGCAAACATTTGAAGGTAGATTCAGTTAGACAAGCTATGCAACATTGCGGCAAATCTGATGTCTCCATATTATGGAAAATAACAGATGACCACCTCAATCTCCAAAGTTCAGGGCGACAGAAAGTAAAGTTGGCAACGCAGCTATTGTCAAATACAACATCGAACGCCATTTTACGATGCTATGCTCTCGGATTGAAGGTGGACAATGCCTTGGAGATAGCTGAATTCATAAAGCTAGTCAACGATTGGTTTGACTTATTTAACTCCAAATGCGCAAATATTAATTATAATTGCATGCCCGCAAAACAGCCATATGGCTGTTCGTTAGAAGTGCAGGAGCAGCTTTTAAAAAAAATGAGCACATTTGTTTCTGTGCCCATTGTACCAAATTTAAAGAATTCTCAGTCGCAAGAGGTGCCATTAAAAAATTTGCTCCCTTTTCAAAAGGGAATTCAAATAAGCAACACATCGCTGCAGCAGTTGCATTCTTTTCTATCTGTGAGATACGCAAAAAAATTTACAATTACCTCACGACTGTCGCAGGATATACTTGAACATTTTTTTGGCGCAATGCGATGAAAGGGTGGCCTTCATGACCATCCCTCGCCTATTGATTTTAAGTATAGGTTGCGCAAATATATTCTTGGTAATTTGGAACAATATTTTATTGAAATGTGATCTCGTCAAATGTAGTAGTTAGTAAATGTCCTAATGTTTTAATGCTAATGTCAATGTCTTCGCCAAATGTTGTAGTTAGTATAGCAGTGTGCTATATGTCTCGAAGTAAGTGTCAAAAACCTTTAAAAATTATACATTTTATTATAAAATATGGTTCACCCCAAACTTTAGCTCGTAATACTGAACTATTGGGCACAACAGCTAATGTTGAAGCAGATGACGTGCCATGGGTTAGATTAAACATAGCTTTTAATGAACCCCTATCAGAGATGTCGGAGGTTGATGACATGCCTGACTTGTCGCCATTAACGGGACAACCAGCAGAAATTGATGAGCTGACGGAGGACGCTCTGGAGTATATGGCAGGCTACCTTATTAAAAAGCTAAATCTTCAGGACGAAAATAAGGAGAATATCGGTTTCACTTATGTCAACCAGATATCGGCAGGTTACTTAAAGGAACCATCTAAATTGTTTAAAGAAAAAATTTTAGATTTAGAAAAAATATTCGCGCTAAACAATAGCGATGGCAAAATATCAATTTAAAAAAATATAATTAATAAATTAGTGAGTCAGGCCACCCATATTTCTTTAAATAATAAAACTAAAGAATTATTTTTTAAGAATAGAATATTTTTTAGAATTAAATATTTAAATAAGAAAATTATAGTTCAAAGGCAGAAACAAAAAATTGTAGGCAATCAAAAAATGTTAAAAATTTTATTATAATAAAAATAATTGGATTGTTAAATTCTTTTGTAATCAAATTAGTCCTTGTTGCAGCAAAAAAATGCATATAAATTCATATGCGTTTTCGTACAATTTTCGTTGTATTGACGCAAGCAAAGCACACATACCCCAAAAAAATGCATTACTCTTTCGCTCTCACTCTCGCTCTCATTTGCTCTCATATTTCGTTAGGCAACGAGAGAGCGGAGTGAGACTACCTAGTTAAGTATACCTTGGCCTGGATCATGATGGAATAACATAAGGTGGTCCCGTCGGCAGCCGAAGTTTTACGAAGCATGATACAATTAAGTAGGTAGTGTCATTCGAGAGAGCCAGTACCAACTGATATGAACACGTGAGTGCGAGGGAGACAGTCAAGTTGCTCTCTTTATTTTATTCTCTTGACTCTGTTAAGGGGTTGTTTTGTTAGTGCGACAGAGTTAGGTATAAAAAGTGTTTTGGTTGTATGCAGCCATGCAATTTTGTAGTTTCGTAAACATATTTAACTAAATAAATTTTTGAGTGAAAAGCTTTCGATTATATTAATTAAATAGTTTTTAATAACAAAAATTAAAATTTATATTAACATTTAATTATTATTAAGCAATATTAAACTAAAAAGTGTATTAAAATTAAAAATATAAAAAAGATATCTTATTTAAAGCAAAATTTTTAATAATTTGCGATGCCCCATAAGACTTTGTTTCTGTTTTTAAAAATCTAATCTAAAAAAAAACACATGAACAAACATAACAAACAGAAGAAAATTCGTCCGCACGGACGTCTTACCACAACGACAAGCACTTTGCGACTGTCGATTGGTACCAAAATTATGAGAGCGCTCTCTCGCATGACACTACCATATTATTGTATCATGACACTACCCATGATACAATTAAGCATGATGGAATAACATAAGGTGGTCCATGATACAATTAAGTAGGTAGTGTTATCCGAGAGAGCCAGTACCAACTGATTTGAACACGTGAGTGCGAGGGAGACAGTCAAGTTGCTCTCTTTATTTTACTCTCTTGACTCTGTTAAGGGGTTATTTTGTTAGCTCGACAGAGTTAGGTATAAAAAGTGTTTTGATTGTATGCAGTCTATGCAATTTTGTAGTTTCGTAAAAATATTTAACTAAATAAAATTTTCAGTGAAACGCTTTCAATTATATTAATTAGATAGTTTTTAATAAGAACAATTTAAAGTTATATTAAGATTTAATTATATTAAATCAACATAAACAAAAAAGTATATTAAACTTGAAAATATAAAAAAGATATCTTTATTTATAGTAAAATTTTTAATAATTTGCGATGCCCCATAAGATTTTGTTTCTGTTCTAACCTAAAAAACACATGAACAAACATAACAAACAGAACGAAATTCGTCCGCACGGACGTCTTACCACAACGACAAGCACTTTGCGACTGTCGATTGGTACCAGAAAAAAGAGAGCGTTGCTCGCATGACACTACCATAATAATTGTATCATGAGCCATCCACTTATTGTATGCTTGCAATAAGTTCGAGTGAAATGAACAAAGTATACTGAGTGTCGTATTGAGTGTGAGTTAGGCGGCAATGTGATTGTTGATTAACCCTTAGCATGTCCGTAGGGTTTGAATATGGCATTTATAATAAAAGACGAGAAATTTTTTTAAAGTTTATTTTTAATAGTTTTGAATTACCAATCAAACGCTGTGTACGGACGTTTAACATAAGTTTGGCAAACTCAACATTGCAGTTTGAGTAATTAACTCTCTCTTGTGCTGCTATCGACTTAACGCATCAGCTTAACTTCTTCTCACCGCTGACACCAAGAAGAGTCGAGTTTGGACCGTCACAACCACAAGAAGCCTGTTGCGGATCGCGTTTAATATTTTCATGTAATATAACTGCAACCACCTCACACGTGTTTATGATCTTATTAGTGATTTATACGTTATGAAATAAATTTGTTAATACAAGACTCATCTTCTTGTACTTTGTTCATTGAATGCACACCCCCGAGCAGTATTTGCTCATCACTGACTCTTTACATAGTAAAAGTTCACAACATTTTTGGTGGCCCATGAGGGGAACCGTTCACAAAGTCTTGTAACCAAATTATTTCATAATGTAGGCAATCCAGCTATATATATATAACGTTGTCGAGAGTCGGTCAAAGTCATCCTAAAATACAAACGTAAATATATACTCGCCAAATCAAAGAATAACGGAGCAAAACGGAGAGCAGGAGAAGTTCGAAGACATTGCAGCTGCATAAACGTTTCTTTAAACATTTCTTCACTTCCCCATCGTCGCCGGTATCGAACGTGCTGGCTGTACGTTCATACTTAAACGTCGAACTGCTCTGCATCGATCATCTCGGTCGCTCACTCCCACTCAAGAGAAGCACTTGTTCGCTTGAGTCAAGTTCGTACGACCAAAAGGGTGAGTGTTTGTTGTTGTATGCATAAAGGTTCAAAGTAAAGTACATACAGAATCAGCATGTCGACTGAAAAATTGAGTGAGATAACCTCGTACGAAAATTTGTACGCTCTGCAATTCGATGGACATACACGATTAAAGCAATTATTAATTAATTTCAATAAAGACAGCGCATCGCGGAAAACTAAACAATATATCCAATTACGTTTCAATAAATTAGAAGGGTTATCAGAACAATTTCAGAAAAATCATGACGCAATTATAATAAGTAAGTGTCCAACTTCGCACATTTATTTTGTGGACAATCTACCCAATAAATTCGAAGAGGACTACACCTTGATCTATTGCACAATTATGGAAGCGCATGATAATAAGTTTCCTTCGCCAACAAATACATCACAAGCATCCAACGACTCTCATCATGAAACCGTGCGAGAAGTACTTCCCAAGTCTGCGGTTCAGCTGCCAAAACTGCCAGTGCCTACCTATTCTGGCAAATTTATAGATTGGCCGGATTTCCACGATGTATTTGCGCAACTAATACATGATAATGCGAGTCTCTCCAACATTCAACGTTTTCATTTCCTAAAGCAAGCGCTGCCAGAAGATCGAGATCAGGATGTGCGCCAAATGGATTTAACTGAGTCAAACTATAACCTGGCCTGGAATCTCATCATAAAACGCTACAATAATCCTCGATTGCAGTTCATGCACCACATGAACACAGTGTTTAACTTGCCAACAGTGAAACATGAAAACTCATCAGACATAAAAAATATGTTCAATATCGCCAACGTTTGCATAAATGAATGCAAGCGTCTCAAAATACCAATCAATAATTGCGATCATTGGTTGGTTCATTACCTAGTTACAAAACTTCCAGTTTCTACACTCCAAGCCTGGGAATATTCGCTAGGCAATTCCCTGGACATCCCTACCTTCTCAACTATGGAAGCCTTTCTAAATAATCGTCTGGTCAGCATGGACATTATTGAAAATAGGAAGTCCAACGACTCAACAAATTATCAAGCGGTCGGACAGCCTATCACTCAACGATCGTCAGCTAAACGATCAGGCATCTCTGCATATAAGGGCAACAGCTTCCACGTCTCTGCTGGGGATGGCAGCTCCATTCGCTGCGCACACTGCAGCGACAATCACATTCTACGACGTTGTCCAGATTTCCTCTCCAAGGATTGTTTTGCACGAAAACATATCGTCGATCACACAAAGGCGTGTCTTAACTGCCTCAGCCCCTCGCACCCTCTGTCGCAATGTACAAGCAGCAGAAACTGTTCACAATGTGGTCAACGACATCATACATTATTGCATTTTCCCACTGCTCAAAGCAGTACTAATCATACACTCATTTCGCAGGATTCACCTCAAATGAATATGTCAGCATTTCAATCTACCCAACCCCCATCTGCAGCTAACAGCTCGTTGGTGGGCTCTCATACAGCACAACTTGCTACTGGATTGGAGACTTATGCACAACGCAACATGGTTTTAGCAACAGCTCTTATTCGGTTGCAAAATCACAAAACTGGTCAATACGCCACGGTCCGGGCTCTCATCGATCACGGATCGGAAGCTACTCTCATTACTGAGCATGCAGTTCAAATGCTTGGTTTAACACGACGTCGCATCACAGCCGAGATTACTGGGGTCGGCTCGAATTCAAGCAACAAATGCAACTACAGCACAGAATTCACGCTAGGCTCCCCTGAAAATCCACCCTTTAACATATTCGTCGATACCGCCTTTGTACTACGGTCCGTGACTTCAAATCTACCAAAGACGGATCTAACAGTACAGGATTATCAGCATTTAAAGGGACTACAACTCGCGGATCCTAACTTCGCAAATTCAAATCGCATAGACGTGCTACTTGGCGTCGATGTTATCCCACATATCATCTTGCCGGAACTCAGAAAGGGCAAGCCAGACGAACCCATCGCTCAACGCACTCAGTTAGGATGGATCGTCTTCGGTCCACTATACAAACCGAAACCATCTAGCGTGTCCATCAAGTGTCATCATGCAACTCTGGACACCCTTGTTCAAAACTTCTTTGAACTCGATCAGATTGATACCGAACGCAATCTAACTATTGAAGAACAGTGGTGTGAGGAACATTTCAAACGCACTCACATACGACAGGATAATGGAAAATATATGGTACGTCTTCCATTAAAAACCCATTTTGACCCTACACAAGTCCTAGGTAAGTCACATCAAACGGCTTTAAATCGTTTTCACCTATTAGAACGAAGATTAGCCAGACAGCACGAACTTCAAGATCGATACAACAATGTCATTCAAGAATACTTCGATCTTGGACAAATAACTGCCATCACCGGCAATGAAGAATCTCATTGCACTACAAATACGAACGGAAAGTTAGCAGTGACAGCATGCACCTTACCGCATCATGCAGTAATCAAGAATGTCATCTTGAACTGGCGTCTTCATCGATATGTATTTGCTGCTGATATCCAACGCATGTACCGATGCATAGACATGCATCCCGAGGATGCTCAGTATCAACGAATTATGTGGCGAAACCAACACAATCAAATTCAGGAATACACATTGACCACAGTCACATTTGGCACAGCTTCGGCCCCTTACACAGCTATACGTATCATGCATCAACTCGCCTTCGATGAGCGAAATCGATACCCACTGGCTGAACATGTGCTACGTAACGAAACGTACGTTGACGACGTACAAAGCGGACACGCAACTCTTGCCGTCGCCTTAGAGACTCGCGATCAACTCATCGCTGCATTGCGTTCGGCAGGCATGGAGCTCAGAAAATGGTCTTCAAATAACCCGGCACTATTGGTCAATATTCCGCACACACATTTGTCCAATACCCACATTTTAGAATTCGACAACAAAGATTCTATAAAAACTCTAGGCTTGTATTGGCATCCAAAGAGAGATTTTTATGGTTTTAAAATTAAATTTGAAATCAACCCTACTTTCACTAAAAGATCTCTATTATCCACAGTAGCACGGCTTTACGATCCATTGGGATTTATCACACCCGTAATCACATCAGCAAAAGTCATCTTAAAGGATGTTTGGAGCACTCGAATATGCCGCACTAATTCACTCACAACCGCACTTGAATGGGACGAACCACTCCCCCAGGTACTTCAAGATCGATGGAAGGGCTTCACTTATCATCTACCAACAATTGAAAACATTCAAATTTCGAGATGGCTTGGGTTTGATGACATCAATATTCAATCGCTCCAACTTCACATCTATTGCGACAGTTCTTCACGGGCCTATGCCGCCTGTGCATATATTCGAGTTCAGTGCAAGGACAACACTGTACACACTCATCTGCTCACATCACGAAGCAGAGTCACACCTATTAAACCATTGACTGTTCCTAGAATCGAACTTTCTGGAGCAGTCTTGGCCATTCAACTAGCAAAATGGACTCTAAATCAGCTACGTGTTTCAACCAAAACGACGACCGTCTATTATTGGTCCGATGCAATGATTGTTTTGTTTTGGATCAACGGTGACGCTGCTAGATGGAAAACATTCGTCGCAAACCGCATTGGCAAAATTCTACATCACAGCCGCGCAGCTCAATGGCGACATGTTCCGACCTTGGATAATCCAGCAGACTGTGCAACGCGAGGTTGCTCTCCAGATGAACTAGCAAGCCACAGTCTATGGTGGCACGGACCAGCCTGGTTACAACTCCATGAATCTCAGTGGCCGATTACTGAGCTTATATCTCCAAACACCGAACACACTATAACAGAACAGCGTTCTAAAACAGTTTATACATATGCTTGTGTGACGCAGGACTCTTTCGTATCGTCTTTTTCTTCATATAACAAATTGATCTTTGTTATGGCTTACGTTCTACGTTTTATTCACAATTTGAAACACAAACCAGAAAAACGACAACTCGGTCCCATTCATGCAGTAGAGTTTCAAAATGCCTTAAATTATATCGTGCGACAGGTACAAAAGGAAACGTATGGAGAAGAAATCTTAAAACTTAAATCAAACAAGCAGCTATCAAAGGCTAACAAACTTTCACAGCTCACTCCGTTTTTAGATGAACATCAAGTCTTACGGATGCGCGGTAGGCTCAAAAATGCTATTCATATTTCAGCAGCGCAACGGTCGCCGATCATATTACCAAAGACACACCATTTCACTGAACTTGTGATTCGCAACGCTCATCTTAACACGCTACACGGAGGTACCCAATTAACGCTGGCAACAGCTCGACAGATATTCTGGATCATTCACGGAAAACAAGCAGTGAAGAAACACCTTAGAAAATGTGTACAATGCTTCCGGCATCGACCAAAGCCCTTAACGCAACTTATGGCAGATCTTCCACTGCATCGTGTTAATCCGCCAACTCGAGCTTTCGAAGCTACAGGTGTAGACTACACTGGAGCCTTGGAAATTAAAGCATCACGACTTCGAGGACATCAAACCTACAAAGCGTACATCGCAGTATTTATCTGTCTAGCAACAAAGGCCATTCACCTCGAAGCAGTGACTGGTCTTTCTACTCAACCTTTTCTCTGGGCTCTTCAGCGCTTTATTGGAAGACGCGGATTATGCAAACACATCTATAGCGATTGTGGCACCAATTTTATTAGCGCAGACAAATCCCTTCAAGTTTGGCAACGTGATTTTCTGCATAATGTACAACAATTTGTTGTGCCGGCTCTAGCTGCAAGGAACATTCAATGGCATTTTAATCCGCCACACAGTCCAAATTTTGGTGGAATTTGGGAAGCAAATGTTAAGGCAGTTAAGACACATCTACATCGTTCATTCAAAGGAATCAAAATGACGTATGAACAACTATCAACAGTACTTATCCAAATCGAATCCTGTCTGAACTCTCGGCCTCTGTGCCCATTAACCTCCGATCCTAATGATTTATCGGTGCTAACTCCAGCGCATTTCTTGATCGGCGATTCTATGATGGCTCTACCAGACCCTACATCGAAGGACAAATCGATAAACAGTCATTTTCTGGAAGGACAACTCCTCGTCCGACAATTTTGGAAATTATGGAGTGCCGATTGGCTTTCCCATCTTCAAGCTCGTCCAAAATGGCGACAGGAGCAAGAAAATCTTCAAATCAACGACATCGTTATAATTAAGGATGACCGCATACCCCCAAACGAATGGAAACTCGGGCGGATAACCGAATTGCACCCTGGCACGGATGGTCTTGTACGAGTAGCGACGATCAGAACAGCCGCTGGCATTTACAAACGCTCCGTTTCTAAAATTTGTCCGTTACCCATATCAAACTATACGGAAACTGACTCAGATGATCAATAACACGTCACATGTACTTTGTTCCCTTTGCATACCATAACGAACACTTATCTCCTTTCAGTATGCAGTATTTTAGTGGCTTCTAATACTGGATCCAGTATTAAGGGGGCGGCATGTACGGACGTTTAACATAAGTTTGGCAAACTCAACATTGCAGTTTGAGTAATTAACTCTCTCTTGTGCTGCTATCGACTTAACGCATCAGCTTAACTTCTTCTCACCGCTGACACCAAGAAGAGTCGAGTTTGGACCGTCACAACCACAAGAAGCCTGTTGCGGATCGCGTTTAATATTTTCATGTAATATAACTGCAACCACCTCACACGTGTTTATGATCTTATTAGTGATTTATACGTTATGAAATAAATTTGTTAATACAAGACTCATCTTCTTGTACTTTGTTCATTGAATGCACACCCCCGAGCAGTATTTGCTCATCACTGACTCTTTACATAGTAAAAGTTCACAACACGCTGTTTTTGATTCTTAATGGAAATGTTGTGGTTTAGGTACTTAATTTTAAAATATATACTTTACAGCAAAATTTGCAATATTTCATATCAATAAGTGTGCGCTTAAGGGTTAATGAACAAGAAAAATAATCGTCCGCACACAACCTTTCTCTTCAACAAGCAAACGTGCACTGAAATAAGTGGATACTTCGTAAAACTTCGGCTGCCGACGGGACCACCTTATGTTATTCCATCATGCAATTAAGTAGGTAGTGTCATGATACAATTATTATGGTAGTGTCATGCGAGCAACGCTCTCTTTTTTCTGGTACCAATCGACAGTCGCAAAGTGCTTGTCGTTGTGGTAAGACGTCCGTGCGGACGAATTTTGTTCTATTTGTTATGTTTGTTCATGGGTTTTTTAGGTTATGGGGCATCGCAAATTATTAAAAATTTTACTATTTCATTATTATATTATTGCAGATAATGGCAAATAATTCCAATATTAAAAAATAAGTTTTTTAAAAGATATGCTATTTCCCTGAATACTTTTGATTTGGAATTTCTAAATAAATTTCTTTACAATCAATACATCACTGAAGTGGAATCAGGAGTAAAGCTTAATCCTAAATCGTTTTGGTCATTTGTTAGAGCTAAAAAGGGTTGCTCAGCCATCCCGTCTTCTATGACCTTAGGTTCACATACTGCTAGTTCTGATGCCTCAATTGCTGAACTGTTTGCTCAATTCTTTAGTTCTAACTTTGAGCCGCGTTGTGATTGGCATGATTGGTATATTCTTTCAAAAATACCAACGTTATTTAATATAGGTAACTTGCAACTCTCGAGTAATGACATAGTTGCAGTTTTGTCCGATTTTAATTCTTCAATCATTCCTGATAGTGATGGAATCTCCTCGTTTATCCTTATATCTTGTGGTAGTGAGCTCTGTGAGCCACTTAGAATTTTATTCTCTAAGTCCCTCTTGACTGGCATATTTATTAAGTCATGGCAGTCGGGATTGGTGACACCTGTTCATAAGAACTCGTCAAAATGCCTAATAAGCATTTATAGAGCCATCGCAAAACTAAGCAATGTCTCAAAATTATTTGAGCGTGTAGTTGCAAAGCGTCTAACATTTCTTTTTAAGTCTTACATTTCTTTTAACCAGCATAGTTTTATGAATGGCAGATCTACTGTGACGAATTTATCAGTTTTCAGCAATTTCTGCATTAACTATCTTGAAAATCGATTACAGGTTGACACAATTTATACAGACTTTGCCAAAGCCTTTGACAAGGTATGTCATAATGCGCTTTTGGCAAAGCTATCTCAAGCAGGTTTCCACTCATCCCTTCTGGATTGGTTTCGATCATACTTTGATTCGCGTTCTTACCGTGTGGTAGTAAATGGAAAATATTCAAGGCCCTACATTGCACCTTCTGGTCTTCCACAAGGTAGTGTCCTTGGACCTTTCTTGTTTATAATTTTTATTAATGATATTTCCTCCTGCTTTAGGCACACCTGTCATCTTTTATATGCTGACGATCTTAAATTGTTTAAAACGATTAAATCATCAACTGACTGTGTTGACCTCCAGGAGGACTTACACAGAGTTGGCACATGGTGCCTGCAAAACTATCTTCCACTCAATGTTTCAAAATGCTTTTTTGTACGCTATTCTAGAGCTCAAAATCCAATAATATTTTCCTATTCGTTAGGAGGCTCGCTTCTACCTAGCAGATGTGAATCGCTTGACCTCGGAGACCTTTTTGACTCTAAATTCAGTTTTGTAAAGCATATTGATTATATTTTGCCGAAAGCATATGCAATGTTGGCTTTCGTTAGACGCAATTCGGCTCAATTTACTGATCCATTTACAAGGATATGTTTGTATTCAGCATTTGTGCGCTCTAAACTTGAATATGGCTCCTTAATCTGGAGTCCATACACTTCAATACATATAAAAAGACTTAAACGTGTGCAAAAAAAATTTTTTAAATTTGCTTTGCATCCTCTTGGATTTCGTGAACCGCTGCCTACCTATACTTATAGATGGCTTGTGCGGCTTTCCACTTTAGAGGATAGACGTACAATAGCGGCATTGTCGTTTTTAAATGATATTATTGTTAGAAGATCTGATTGTCCTGTTTTACTTTCCTTAATAATGTTTTTCACCCCATCGGGGTGTCTTAGGGTTGCAAATACATTTTTTATAAGAATCCACCGTACCAGCTATGGTCTAAATGAGCCTATTTCCAGGACTTTAAGTATTTATAATTCGCTGCCAGTTGAGTTGCGCTTCGATTTTATTTCTAATTCTACATCAATTAAGCATCTTCTTAAGCAGTATTTTTTAAGATGATGTTTGTATTTCTTATTGTGTGTTGTTTAGTGTTAAGTAGTTATAAGTTAATATACCAGTACGGAGAACTATGTTGCTCTTTGGTAGGTTGAAATAAATAAATAAATAAAAATGCCCATATCTTCTACAGTTTTTGAGCTAGACCCATCAAATTTGGTGCCAAGATAGGTGTTGACGATCTCCAATCAAATTCATAAAAACTTTGGATGCCACGCCTATCTATACTGCCCTATCCGCCCTCAACCACCCCAACGCTTCGCTAAAAACGGTAGTGCGTGTATCTTCCATAGTGTTTGAGCTAGAGTCACAAAATTTGGTAGGAAGATAGCTGTTAACGATCTCCAAAAAACTGCATCAAAGTTTTGGAGCCACGCCCCCCCCCTTCCGTTTCCCAGCCCCCTGCATTTTGAAATCAAAAACGCCTATATTTTACACATTTTTTGAGCTAGAGACGCCAAATTTGGTGCCAAGATTGGTGATGAAGAAACCCAAAAAATTTGGATGGCGCCAAACACCCATACCGCCCCCAGCCCCCCTCCCACCATATTCTACTAACTTTGAGCTAGAGTCACCAAATTTGGTATGAGGATAGCAATTAACATCATAAATAGATCTGCAGCAAAACTTTGGACGCCACGTTCCCCATACCAGCCCCCAGCCCCCCTTCCAACATATTCTACTAACTTAGAGCTAGAGTCACCAAATTTGGAATGTGGATAGCAATTAACATCATAAATAGATCTGCAGCAAAACTTTGGATGCCACGCCCCCCATACCTGAACCAGCCCCCTTTCCACCATATTCTTCTATCTTTCAGCTAGAGTCACCAAATTTGGTATGAAGATAGCTATTGACATGATACATAAATTTTGATGCCACGCCCTCATACCGCTCCCAGCCCCTACCTTTAACAAACTTTGAGCTTGAGTCACCAAAATGGAAGGAAGATAACTTTTTGGCATCCCCATCTGCACTAAACAGTCTTTGAGGCAGCGCACACCCCTGCAGTACCAACACCCCATTGCAATCAGGTCTCTTTTAATCTGTTTTTATTTATTTATTCCAAACTACCAAAGAGCAACATAGTTCTCCGTTCTGGTATATCAACTTATAACTACTTAACACTAAACAACACACAATAAGAAATACAAACATCATCTTAAAAAATACTGCTTAAGAAGATGCTTAATTGATCTAGAATTAGAAATAAAATCGAAGCGCAACTCGACTGGCAGCGAATTATAAATACTTAAAGTCCTGGAAATAGGCTCGTTTAGACCGTAGTTGGTACGGTGGATGCTTATAAAAAATGTAATTACAACCCTGAGACACCTCGATGGGGTGAAAAACATTATTAAAGAAAGTAAGACAGGACAATCAATCCTTCCAACAATAATATCATTTAAAAACGACAATGCCGCTATTGTACGCCTATCCTCTAAAGTTGAAAGCCGCAGAAGGCGACATCTATCAGTATAGCTAGGCAGCAGTTCACGAAATCGAAGAGGATGCAAAGCAAATTTTAAAAATTTTTTTTGCACACGTTCAAGTCATTTTATAAGTATTGAAGTGTATGGACTCCAGATTAAGGAGCCATATTCAAGTTTAGAGCGCACAAATGCTGAATACAAACATATCCTTGAACACGGATCAGTAAATTGAGCCGAATTGCGTCTAACGAAAGCCAACGTTGCATATTCTTTCACCGCATTTATTTATTTATTTACTTATTTAATGTCAGCTATGAGCAGCTGACAAATCAAAATTAACTAAATTATAATATTAAAATAATATAATATAAAATAAGTAATTATAATATCTGAAATACAGTTCAAAATTAAGATAAAAAATTTAAAAAGTTAACGTTAAAGCTCTGGGAAATTCAAAATAAATATAACTGGTCCAACATTTGTTGCGTGGATTGGGAAAAACCCAGAAAAACCCAATCAGACCAGTGGAAGATTATTGATTAGTGGTTATGATTAGATAAGGCAGAAAGGATAGATCGTTTTAGTACTGGAATTGAGGTCTCCAAAGAGTTACGGGAATAAAGCCGGTTAAAGTCTGAACAAATAACACGAAATGGTTCATGAATTAAATAGTTGCTCGAGCAACGATCAAGGTTAAGGTTCGACTTAGAAGAACTGATGAGTCGATTTCACCATTAAGTAGATTAGTGATAAATACTACACCATGCATAATTCTACGGTTCAACAGGGAAGGAAGATTAATTAAAAGAAGTCTACTTGAATAGGGGGGTGGGTCTATCCCAGGAACCCAGTTAAAACTTCTAAGCGCAAACAGAAGAAATTTTCTCTGCACAGATTCAATTCTATCCTGGTGAATCCCGTATTGCGGGGACCACACACAAGATCCATAATCCAGGATGGGACGTACCAATGATGTATATAGCGTTTTAGTGGTGTAGGGATCATCAAACTCTTTTGACCACCGCTTGATGAAGCCAAGTACATTTATGGCTTTATTGACCATCGACGATATGTGAGGATCAAATTTTAATTTGCTATCAAGAATGATGCCTAAATCTTTAATTTCAAAAACGCGGACAAGTGGTGAAGCATCAAGCACGTAGTGAGCAGTATGAGGGGTACCTCTACAAAAAGTCATGATTTTACATTTTGAACAATTTAAATTAAGTAAGTTATAACGGCACCAAGCCGACAGTGCACCCAAGTCCGACTGTAGTAAGTTACATAGAGAATCATCATTATAGGTGAAAATAGCTTTACATCATCAGCAAACATAAAAACACGAGAGTTGGTAATAACAGCAGGAAGATCGTTAATAAATAGATTAAATAGCAATGGTCCCATGTGACTCCCCTGAGGAACACCAGAGGTAACAAAAATAGATTTGGATACAGAAGATTTAAAAACCACTTTTTGTGTTCGGCCACACAAGTACTCAGAAAGCCACGACAGGAGTTTTCTGGAAATCCAATAATATTTAATTTTTGAAGCAACAAAGAATGACTAACAGAATCAAATGCCTTACTAAAATCTGTGTAAACGACGTCAGTTTGCATTTTGTCCTGAAACCCTTTGATAACTAGTTAGGTAAACTCAAGAAGGTTGGTGGTAGTAGATCTTCGCCTAACAAAACCGTGTTGATATGGGGATAGAATTGCACTACTTAAGTGCTGCAATTGGGAGCAAATAATTTTTTCAAAGACTTTCGGAATGTCAGACAGCTTAGATATTCCCCTATAGTTTTTAACGTTGGACTTAGAAGAATTTTTATGGAGTGGAATAATAAAAGATTCCTTCCATATACAAGGAAACACAGCTGAGTCAACTGACAAGTTAAATAATTTGTGTAAGGGTTTACAAAGTGAGTCCGCACAATATCTAAGTATACAACCTGGCACTCCATCAGGACCAGGCAAGAAGCCGGGTTTGATAGTGTTGAGGTCGCCTAGCAGCGTACACTCAGTTATAACTGGGACATAAATGCAGTTTGACGCTTGAACTTGAAAAGGATAGGAATTATTGCAACTATATGAACTCGATGAGTATACAGATTGAAAATACTCAGCAAAGAGATCGGCCACTGCCTGATTGGAATTTGCTTTTGTATTATCAAGGTAAGCCGAGTGAACACACGAAGTTGTTCTATTGAGTATAATTTTCATACTGAATTTTATTCTTAAAATCCTTGGATTTTTTTATACCTAACAAATTGTCTTAATTTCTATGCGCTTATTATCTCCTGCAAGATAATAAACTCTATTAACATTGCTGATTTTTACTGACCTGCGTGCACGCAGGCTCGGCAGGATCGTTTACAATGCAGGCAACGGATCCGCGATATTATTTGTTTTATTATATTATCAGCAGCTGGTAAATTGCTGCTTCCAATGTAGTGCATTTATTATCTCTTAATT
The DNA here is from genome assembly GCA_035044585.1 of Scaptomyza polygonia. Taxonomy (NCBI): domain Eukaryota; kingdom Metazoa; phylum Arthropoda; class Insecta; order Diptera; family Drosophilidae; genus Scaptomyza; species Scaptomyza polygonia. Next base: position 23,044 of record JAWNNU010001937.1, on the reverse strand, counting down.
ATCTTCGCGCTTGTGCATGTTATCTGCATGTATTTACTTAGGATCATGCTTGACGGACATGCGCTATGGCTATTTTTACGATAATATATATTTCTTCTAGTGGACTGTATGATATTTTGGCCGATAGTCGCGGAAGGCGAGAGTCGGCTCTATGCCAAACGTGTTCATTTATGAACATTCTGCCGGGGGCCACAAAAGCGAGGCTCGGCGTCATGTCCCTTTATTTTTAAAGTGAAATTAACAATTACTTAAACAGAAACCGGAAAGGCTATGGCTCGTAGTTTACGATTAGTAATTATTGACTTAATTATAAATATAATTATAATTATAAAAATTATCAATGCAATTATTAGAGAGGCATGACCTGACACATGATGAAAGTTTAATTTTTTTAATTCTGGGTGGTGATGCTGCAGATAATTTATGTCTCCCTTTAACTTATTAATCTCGACCGTGTGATTTATTGTTGATGAGCTCATTGGTTCCCATATGAGCTCTGGGGTTTCGTCAATGTTCCCTATATACGATGGTGAAAGGGCTGATTGACTATTAGAACGAAAATCGGAATGAGCTATTAAAATCTTGTCATTTGTTCGGACGGTACAACCTGAAGTAATCGACAGAACCCCTTGTGGTGGAAGCATTATAATCTCCTGAGGAAGGTTCCCACATTGGAGCTGTACTTTTGTACTCTGGCGAATCTTATAAAGCCAGTTATTTCTCCTCTCTAGCTCTACCCAATATGTTTGAGATTCGACTAACTTCCTGTATTTACAATTAGAAGGTTGATCTGGTTTAAAAGGAGATACCTCGCAAGTGTTATCATTCGCATTGCTCCATGGCCAGCTGCCCTCGCACACTTGTTTATTGGACTGCCATTTCGTACATTTATTTAGAATTGATTCAGTTATTAAATGGTACGCATCCATTTCAAAATTGAATACTACATATTCAGCGTCAGTGTGTACTTGTAAAAGGTCGCCCCCGACCTCTACCGGTAGTGGGATCACTCGATACAAATGAGACGGGTGCCTATATAAAAGAGGTATATTCGCTTTTATAACCAACTTGTTATCTACGAATATTCCCTTTGCGGACATAAGCGTGTAGACTTCCTTAAGCTCTGTATTGGTATTTTTCCCCGGAAGAACTAGGTTGTCTGGCAGACTCTCTTTTATCTTGGTTATCTCAATCTGGAGCTGAGTGGGTTTTAATATACCCGGGTTCAGTCGCCCATGGTTTATGTCAATTAATAGACTTATGATGCCTGATTGGATCTTATCACATTCGTCTATTAACATATGTAGTTGCTTTGCTACCATAAAGAATTCCATAGATTCCTTAATAAAGTACGCTGTCTTAGCTAAATGATCGAGTCTGGCGTGCATCTTTTGAAACTGCTCATTGACCTCATTTTGAGTAGTCTTCACGATATTTAGAGTTGAATCGACAATTGAAGTTTGTTTATCTGTTAACTCATCTAACTTGTGTTGGTTTTCTAGCAGATGAATACCGATTCACGATCATATTGATTAGGTTCACGTTACAATCGGCAGTAAAAGAACAAGCTCCGATATTTGAATGCTGTAAAACACTTTAAATATGTAAAATATTTCATTGAATTCACGAAAATAAATTAATGCTAGAATATGCTATATCTAATTAGAAAAATGCTAGATTTAAGGCTATAAGCTATTTGCGAATTTTATAAGCTATTCCATTTTCAAATATGCGGTAATAGCAAGGAAAGAATGTAAGAATACTGCTCATCCACAACCGGCTTAGCAATAAACAAATAAGTTAGCTTAATATAAGATGCAGCTCTATTAATAGCAACAAAAGCAGCCAAATCCAGCGCACCAGTCACACATAGCGTAAGCATCGATGAGAACGAAGAGTTATGAGTGTGAGCGCAAGTTAACTCACTCAAAAACTTAACAGCGGGTGCCGATGAAAAAAGTCCACAGCATCCGAAGCATTATGAACGCCGCAAAGGGCAAGCAGTGATAACACCTGGTTTTGTTGTTGTCCAAGCGACGAACGAGAGAGCAGTAGAAGCGAAAATTGATAACTGTACAAAGTCAAGAGCGCACGAGCGGGATTATGCTCTCGCCCAAATCGCGCAACTGGTATTTGTTGTTGTCTAGCACATGCAGATGTGAGTGCGTGAGCAGCAACCTCAAAACAACCAGTAGCGCCGAAACTTAGGGGTTTTTTGATGAAACCAAACTTTGATGTTGAGGAATTGGTGTGGATGTCCGTGGGTGGTCCAAGTTTACCAAATTAACCGGTGTATTGTCTCTATAAGGCCGCGGCTTATTTACAAATCTAGCGACTCGAACACCAAGAGGCCAGAAGGAATTGTTATAAACATTTGATAAATGTTGTTCCGGAACTCCACGCTTAAAGTTGACAAAGTGCAGTATATCAGCGTCACGTCCCTCTTAACAAGCTTAAAACATTTAAGCGTATCAGGTTGCACCTTCAACTTTTCGGAGACATACTTCAACACCGCCTCTGGTTGCGTTCCAGCTGAAAATGTACCAATGTGTTAATTTGTCAAGCTCTGCTTCACCTCCAGCCCTTCAAACGCGGGAGCGATGCCAACAACGCGCTTATTGTTGTTTTTAATACGTCTCTTTCGTCGGCTCTGTACTGTGACAAAATCGTCACCTTGATGCGAGAGCACATCACTCTCACTGACAACCAATTGAGCAGGTTCAATAACCCTGATTGCAGTTACTGGTATCGAGTATACCGCAGTCGGGTGCGTCAGACTGCAACGTTTCTACTTGGTTTATATTGTTGAATGCTGTTGGCTGGAAATATGTATGGCTACGACAAAAATATATTTCCAAACCAAGAACCCTGCAACTGCATATTAACCAACATTTGAAAATGCTGTTCCGTAGTTTTTATACCCTGAACCCATAAAATGGGTAAATCAGGGTACAGTGGTTTTGTGCAAAAGTATGTAACAGGCAGAAGGAAGCATCTCCGACCCCATATATATTCTTGATCAGTATCAATACCCGAGTCGATATGGCCATGTCCGTCTGTCCGTCCGTCTGTCTGTCTGTCCGTCTGTCCGTCTGTATAAACGCGTAGGTCTCAGAGACTACAAGAGCTAGAGACTTCAGATTTTGAATATAAGTTCTCCTATACCATAAGCAGAACAAGTTTGCTTAAAATTATCGATAACTACTCTGGTTTTCGATATACACATGGAATCGATAACAAAAAAATAACGAATTTGGAAAATGTAAAAATTGGGGTTGCTGTAATGGGTAACGATAGAACTTTTCTCAAAATTTCGTCCAAATCGGTTGAGAAACACAGGAGATATTGTGAAGTTAAGTCAGTTTTTAGTTTTGTTTCAATTGATCATTATTTGAAGCATACTTTTAGGGCGCAAGGAGTAAAATATTTATTGCAACTGGGTTCAGGGTATCTTCTAGACGGGCTCTCCCGACTAGAGCCTTCTTACTTGTTTGTTGTGCTCTCGTTATATTTTTTATTTATTTGCTACGGCTCTTGTCTGATGTAGAGAAAACGGTGCTTTACGACCCAGCCATCGTCAGAACGATCACTGAATTGCAGCACTCAGCGGCCTGGCAATTTTACGACAAGCGGCGGGCTAGCTGCAACCAAAAAGGGTAAAAATTTGTTATGAATGTCCGTTACATTTCTTGCTCGGCCTGCTGGCCGACAATTTTGCAGTACGGATGTACCCAATACATTTTTGTTGATTTGTGACTTTCACATAATTTTATGTATTGATACAGCGCTGGAATTATTTCTTCGTCCGAACTCTAGGAAAGTGGGCTGGAGGTGGTATAGGTAGGCGTGGCATCCAAGTTTTGTTTTTAGCTATCTTAGAAAGATTGGTAGTTCGACATTGAAGGATGTGCGAAATAGGTGGATTTATCGATTTTAGATTATTGAATTTCAAGTCTCTAGCTTGAAGGGTGTGGAAAAAAGTTGCGAACATACGGATGGACAGACACCATGACGGACATTGCACAAACCAAACAAGCTCTTTACCTTCGATATCGAGTATAAAAAATGTTTGAATTACATGACCACAATAGCACTAATACTTGATAAGAGTATCCAACATTCATCATTTGTCAGTTTATTCTCTTACTAAAAAAAACTAATGAGTGTTAGAACTCACGAGCGATGTGTTAACAGCTGCTTGTACCTGTTTGGTTTCTTTATATTAGCATAAAAAAGAAAAGAATAGTTTATTGAATTTAGTTTCCCTTTTATTAGTATAATTTTTATTTCATGAGGCTTTTTATGCAGTGATCTGTGTAAATGCAACTCTGGTTTAAATTTATGGTCGATAAACATTAATCGTTGCCATCGATTGTTTTATTTGTTAACAAATGATTATTGATTGAGAGAGAAACAAGTAAATAAAATGGATTTACAAAAGAACTTTTGAGTGCGACAGGTATGGCGGTTGAGGCATTGGATTTTGGGCTCTTTCACCTTCAACGTTTCGCAAATTGAATGCAAACTGCTGGAGCGCTTTACCCTGTCCTTATAAATGTCGCTCCGAACATTATATAAATGTTCGTGCTGCTCATATTAACTTAACAGCAGTTCAATCAAATCTCTTGTCCAAAACATTTTAATTAATAATTTTAAACCACAGTAATGAACAGCGTATTTACTAATTGCGGCAATAGTTGCATGTGCGATATTTCGTATCGATAATTTTAATATTCACATCGAACACTGTGCAACTCTGTGTTTACATGTAATCAGAATAGGGCAAAGCAAAATGAGAAAATTGAATCATTGCTACCAATGTCATGAAGCATTGCTTGCAGCTGTTTCACCACTACCCCCTTTGCCAACAAACGAATGCAGCAGAAGCAAAAAGTTCATCGTGTAAAAGGGGTCTTATTGGAATATACCCGCTGCTTTCTATTATGGAAGGGCGGGATCGACTTACATATATGAACTTTGTGCAATTCTACAGCTTAACGTGAGAGCTTTAATATTATTTCTATTCTACATGTTTATTTATATTCCAGCAATAAGGTTTGGTATTCATATCCAATAAAAGAACTTGCATATAATTATGTAAGTGTTAGAGTGTTCATTGAAAATTATTTGATATTGGTACAAAGGGTATTTTTGCATAGGTCATATATGTTTCAAACGCACTTTAATCGACGGGCCGCTGAACGCAAAGGGAAACTGAACAAAACAACAACGTGCTGGCTTGTTGTAGCTGAGACGCACAAGCTGCACAAAGAGTAAATACCCCTTGAACCAATATTCAATAATTGTCAATAAAAACTCTAATATTTGATTTTAATATATATATTGTTTATGCTAGAATATAAACAATAAACAATGCTAGAATATAAACAAACATGTAAAATTGAAATTATATTAAAGAATCTCAAGTTTTGCTATTCAATTGCACAAAGTTCATATTAAGTTATACTACCCTTCAAACTTGGACACATCGTTAGCATGACTTTGTATTTTACAGTTATTCTCTGCCGCTACACCAATACAATCATACTCAGATGCATATGTATATGAAATTTTGCAGTCGGTCCACGAGTGCACGCTAAATTTGTTCGTAGTTCGAGCCCGTTACAGTTCGGCACGCAGAATTTGCCCTTTTAGCAGAGCTGCACGCTGCTTTGTTTGCATGTATTATCAAATGGAAGAAACGTGTACCCGTGGCTATAGATGTTAACACATCAAAAGTCCGCTATGTAAGTCTGCAAGAGTGTTTGTGGGTGTGTGTGTGTGTGTGTGAATTCACTCTATTATAAACAGCAAAGCTGCGTGCCTCGACCGTGTCAGTCCGAGGTATACTTAACTAATATATGAATACATGTGAGTTTGGTTTGGTTGGGCTACCTGCTTTGTGCTTTGCCTAGATTCTTTATATTTTTCTCTATGCCTTGCATTTGCATGTGTGTGTTAATGTATGTATATCCAACTTGTTTGTATGAGTGGTTATTGCTATGGCATTAACTGACCTGTCCCACTTTTAGGATTTTGGCAATTTATAAACAGGTTGAGGAACATAAAGAAGTGCAATGTTAACAATATGTGTGTATTTATTATATATTTATTACTATTTATTACAGGTTTCTTATAACTATTGAAATAACTTAGAACTTTTAAAACATATACAAACATAGTTACATTTAATCCGCAAATATATTAAAAATACAATGACACATTATAACCGATGTGATGATTGCATATAAATGTTTTAAATTTATAATCTAATCATATCAAAGCAATCCAAGCGAGATAAAGTATTTCTCACAAGCAGCAACAACAATGTCTCGCCAACTAAAAATCTATCAACGCATATGTCTTTGCCCACAAACAGCAAGTTTATATATGTGTGTTCGCCGCGCATCGCTGCCCAAATGCAACAAAAAGTACAACAACCAAAAGTACTTTTTGATATTTTTTGTTACTTTTCGGCAACGCTGTACGCGCGGTCTGTATTCTTGTTATTTTTACAAAATTGTAAATCGGCAGTTCTTGAGTTTTGCTTCAATGTGCTTATAAAAGTCAGTGTTGGCAAGGATTGTTGGAAAGTGTTATAGGGTAAATATTGGGAAGAGTATGAATCAGCAGCAATAGCAAAACTGATATTTGACTGCCTTGGAAGACAAAATCTTATGTTTCTTACTCAAGCTCATTTATGGGGAAAGAAAAATAGTTTTGTGGATAAGTGTTTGCAGAAAAACAGTTTTGGTGGACTTGGGCAGTGAAATGATTTTTGATATTTTATTTCGACTAGCGCTCATAAGATTGTGTGTGTCCCTTTGTGTAAAAATGTGCACATATAATTGTATGCGTAGCATTTGCATTGTTATTCATTGACCAGCTCCGATCGTTATGGATGAGGACAATAATATATGATAGCATGCCTGCCTTACGTATTCTGTGATCTTTTGATACGTGTCCAACCCCATATAGCACTTGCACTAGCAACTGATCTGCACCTGAAGATTTTAAAAATTCACATTTGTCTAGCCTAAGCTCTAATTTGTTATCTACCAATCGTTTAAAAACTTCTTTTAAAATGTTGAAATGCTCATACAAACTCTCGGAAGCAATTAATATGTCATCTAAATATATCACTACTTTTCCTATTCTAACCATATCTGAAAATATCTCATTGATATATCTTTGAAAAGTAGAAGGTGCATTCGTTAATCCGAATGGCATTCTGAGATACTCGAACTGACCCAGAGGAGTAGTGAAGGATGTATACTTTACTGACTCTTCGTCCATAAATACATGGTGAAATCCGTTTTTTAAGTCTAACTTTGAAAAAAGATTTTTATTTACTAACCTTTCCAATAAATCGTCTATTAACGGAATAGGATAGTTGTCTTTTAGGGTTATTTTGTTTAAACGACGATAGTCTACACACATTCTTAATTCACCTGTCTTTTTCTTAACTAGTACTATTGGTGACGTATACTCTGATTTGCTTGGTCGTATGTATCCACAAGCTATGTTTTCATCTAATATTTTCTGCACTTTTAACTTTTCTTCATGTGACAGTCTTCGGGGAGAACATCGAAAAGGTTTTTCGCCCTCTATTAATATTTTCATGCATGTTTTTAAGTTTGGTTCAACCGGTCTTGTGGGCTCTACATAATAATTTTCGAAAAGCTTTTCAAATTTTTCTAAGTTCATTGCATTGATTTCATCTCCTATTTTATAAGTTTCTTTGTCTGTGCATGCTGTGTCAATTGACAATATTTGTGATTCAAAATCATTGTTAAATTCTGTGCTGTCATTGTAATCATATTTAGTTGTTTCTTTAGCTATTTCTCGTACAATTTTTTGTCCTTGTTTTTTATTTTCATCGTTTTTAATTTCATTACTCATTGTTTCATTGACCACTACTTTATTGTTCCTAATTTCATTGATCGCTACTTTTTCTTCATTTTCATTGATCGCTACTTTTTCTTTATTTTCATTGATCGCTACTTTTTCTTTATTTTCATTTGTCACTACTTTTTCTCTATTTTCATTTGTCACTACTTTTTCTTTATTTTCATTGATCGTTACTTTTTCTCTATTTTCATTTGACTCTACATTTCCTCTATTTTCATTTGACTCTACATTTTCTCTATTTTCATTTGACTCTACATTTTCTCTATTTTCATTTGACTCTACATTTCCTCTATTTTCATTTGACTCTACATTTTCTCTATTTTCATTTGACTCTACATTTTCTCTATTTTCATTTGACTCTACATTTTCTCTATTTTCATTTGACTCTACATTGTCTATTTTATTTTCGTATTTTATTTCTTTATATTTTTCATTATTAATATACGCTACTATTCGTTTACTATTTTCGCTTTTGCTCAATGCATATTTAACTTCGATTAATTTATAATTACTTAAGTTTAAAAAATCTCTACCTAACACCATAGAATATCCAATAGATTCATTGTTGACTACAAAAGATTCAATTTTAATATCTTTATTAAAGTTTTTAACAACACAATTTACTTTTCCAATTATTTTTAATTTGCTTCCATTAATGCCAAAATAATTTGTTCTTGAATCTTCATGATTTACTTTAATATGTCTTGGAATAACTGATTCCCTCAGAAATGTAATAGGGCTTCCAGAATCTATTAATTCTAGGGGAACAGAAATATGACAGTTACCTTGTACATTGTTAAATGTAACATAAAAATATCTTACATAGTCATTGGTCATTGGTTCTTCTTGTATAGACTGCATTCCTTAGCTAGGTGTCCGAACTCGCCGCACGCATAGCAGGCTCCATCAGCACGCTTCGGTTTACGGCATGTCTCAGCCAGGTGTCCCATACTATGGCAATTATAGCATTTTTGGCTGTGCTTTTCTGTAGTCAGTGCATTTGCTGGTTTGCGATCTGAACCTTTCTGAATAGGACGACTAGGCATGTCGACGTTCTGGAATGTGTCTAACATTTGAGTCGGCGATGTGAAGCGTTGTAACTTGGCTTGGTTTTTCAACTGTACGTTTCCAATCCCGTCGATTATATACTGCACCACTTCGGCATCGTCCATCTTTAATGCATTAGCCAAAGCTAATTTGTCGAAATAATAGTTGGCAAACTTCTCGTCCTGTTGCCATTTGCGTTTTTCGAACTTGCGTCGGGTGTTCAAAATGTTTTCTTCTGTGCCGAACCTTATTTTCAGCTGCTCGAGAATGTTGTCGATCGAGCTACAGTGACTAAGATAACAGCCAAACAATTGCATCTCCCTTAAGACGGCTGCAAATAAGTGGGCGCATGACATCGTCGTTTAAATTGAACGCGGCTCGAACATTTTGGACCAACAATAACCATTCGTTTATGTCTTTATTCCCTTTGAATTCTGGTAAAAGTTCCTTAACAGTGTTTAAATTGGTTGTAGACACTTTATTGCGCAACTCCACATTTTCGCACTGCAAACTCCACATCATTCGTTCGATTTCGTCGATTTTGGCGCTGTTGTTTGTATTGTTTACGTTTTGATTTGCAGTGCTGGTAACTGCATGCATTTGGTTTACGATAGCACAAAGATCGTTTGAAGCGCTGTCACTTTTATCGATATTTACAATATCACTTGGCCGTCAGCCAGTTGGAGAAACAAGAGGAATAACACGCGCTGTGGGGGAACGCATTCATATCGCCATTATGAGTGCGCGCCTGTGAGGTGCGTGCCGTTCTTGGAACTCACAACTGGTAGTGCGACTACACTCTCCACGCGAGGGCGGCTGGAAGCAGGCCCTTGGTAAGATCATGTCTCTGCCAAGGGTGCTGACGAATAGTAGTCGGGCGAGAGAAGAAAACTTTAAAAATACCCCAGTCCAAGGTGGAACAGCATCGTGCCGAGGGACTCGTGGCTGAGGGGGAGCTCAGTCGTTACTTTGCGAACTCTGGATACCTGCCGACCTCCAGTTTAACAAGGCTTCCCGCGATACACGGGCTATGCCGCGGGTGACTGTCCACACCCGTCTACTCGTGGGACCAAATTATGAATAGTAAAAACAACAAATCCCTCTATAGGTGCTTGCACCGCGACATCTGGTACGCCAGCAGGTGCTCGTAACGCCGCAAGCGGCATTGGTGCAGGACGGACAAGCCATTCGTCCTCACACCCCGGACGCCGACCTGGAACGGCTCCTGGAGCTCGGAGGCTGCAACACAAGTTTGCAACACCAGCGTCCAGGTCCGCGACGCAGGCGATCGCCCCGGGGTCCGCCTCAACGGCAGCAAATAAACCGCCAATACAAGACCGGAGGCGGGCTGCAGAGATTCTACAACTAAACCTGAGCGGCCAGCAGTCGTCTCCCGACGGACTCAAGCTCTTTGAAAGGGCCAAGACAATACTGCCGGATTTTAAGCCAGCAATCCCGGCCGCTTCTGCAAAAGCCAAGCAGAAGCGCCAACGCTCCGTGGAGGAGCAGGCTCCGCAAGCCAAGCGGATAAAGCAGCCACCGCGTCCACAGCCACTCACTCGGTCCTTCGCTGAAGCCGCAAAGGGGAAGGTTCTAATTGGGGTCCTCGACAGGGGCCACAAGGAGGGCCATATCCCGCGGAACCAGTGGGGGGCCATTGAGAATGAGCTCCAGGACAAGGTGGTTGACCTAATGGAGCGGTCTGGTGGACCGCCGCCTCGTTGCTCTGATGCTGGGTGGCATCAGGGCAACATAAAAGCGATAGCCTGCGAGGATGAGTCATCGGCAGAGCTTTACAAAAAAGCGGTGGCCTTGCTGGGGGAAGTCTACCCCGGGGCGAAGCTCGAGGCGGTCGACTGGAAGGACGTGCCAAGTCGGCCCAGAGCGAGAGCTTGGGTTTCTGTCAAGCCAGAGGAGCCCGAGCGAATCCTCAAGCTCCTTCAGATGAGCAACCCCGACTTGGTTACTCAGGATTGGAGGATTGCCAAAGTCGAGGCGCCTGAAGGCAACAGCCGACAAATTATCATCGTGATAAATGATGAGTCGGCTGAGACTCTGGTCGCAACAAATGGGGCGGCTCACTATGGCTTCAAGCCTATCACGATAAAAGTCTACCGCTCGGATACAGCCAGCAAGCCGTCAGGGTTGGAGGACGCACCGGAGGTGGCACAAGACACTGCCGCCCTCCCGGAGCAGCCACTGCCGGTTGCTGTCGCTGATGATACCACCGCCAATGGTAAAATCATAAGCGAAGCGCCGGCAGCCAAGACGCGTGACGGCCAGACGGAGGAGGTATCCGAACTCGCCGACGCGGCCCAAATGATCAGCCTCGAAGAGGATACGGATGACGAGGCTGATCTCACAGTGGTGGAGTTGAGAACGGAAGATGTCTTTGACACTCCTCCAAATCAACCTCCACCACTGTAAAGCGGCTGCAGCCGCCCTTCTGCTCCGCATAAGCCAATGCGGAGCAGACATTGTCCTCATCCAGGAACCTTGGGTGTGTGTTGGCAAGGTTTCTGGACTGGGGACTCAGGACTACAAGCTGCTTGTAGCCCACAACGAAGGTAAAGTCCGCACCTGCATTCTAGTATGAAAACATCTAGACATTTTTCTGCTTCCTGATTTCAGCGATGGTGACAACACGGCTGTATGCCTTGAGCTAAAGTCTGGACAGGTCAGATTTAGCTCCACCTACATGGCCCACGACCACCAGGGGCCCCTACCACAGCAACGACTACGGGCGTTAATTGCTGACTGCGAATTGAGGCATACCGAGCTGATAATATGATGCGACGCCAACGCTCACCACCATCAGTGGGGCAGCTCGGATATAAATGAACGGGGTGAGTTACTCTTCAATTATATCTTAACAACAAACTTAAACATTTGTAATATAGGTAACGACCCGACCTTTATTATAAAGAATAGGGAAGAGGTCTTAGACATGACGCTAGCCACAACCTCCCTCTATCAACAACTGACAAAATGGAGGGTACTCGTAGAGCACTCTTTCTCCGACCATAGGTATATCGACATAAAGTTCTGTCTTGACATACCCAGACCCAAATGGTGCAGAAACGTTAAACGTACAAACTGGACCAGATTCAAAGAATGCCTCGAAAGGCTAATCCCAGAGCATCCCCCAGTGGGATCCCCCTCTACCGAGTACACAGAGTTACTCACAAGCAAGCTCACGGAGGCATGCAAGTCCGCCCTAAACATGACATGCCCCCAGAGCAAACCAAGAGGCAAAACAAAACCACCATGGTGGTCCTCGCAATTAGGCGAGCTTCGTAAAACTTCGCGAAAGCTCTCTAACAGAGCTAAGTCGAAGGGAGACGACCAATCATGGAGTCTCTACAAAGCCAGCCTATCCACTTTCAAAAAGAATCTTAGACAAGCTAAACGCTCCTCATGGCAAAACTTTTGCTCCAAATTAGAGAGCACTGCAGAAGCAGCAAGGCTCAGGAAGGTTCAAGCAACCATAGGCTACCTCAAAAAACCTGATGACTCATGGACAACGACCAGTCTAGAGTCACTAGAACTTTTGTAGAAGTAGAAGTACCACTACCCCTTATCCAAAGAGAATTTCAGGAACACGTTTCCACCGACTTATTCTTCAGAGATATCATCTCGTGGGCTATTCGTAGCTTCTCACCCTTCAAGTCCCCTGGGCCGGACGAAATTATCCCAGCCCAACTGCAGTATGCAGGGGACATCGCCATAAACTGGCTTCAGAAAATTTTCTCAGACACCCTGACAACAGGAACGATCCCCAAGCCATGGCTCGAATCCAAAGTTGTCTTCATTCCCAAGGCGGAAAAAGCCTCACACACGACCCCCAAGGATTTCCGACCCATAAGCCTAACATCCTTCCTACTCAAGACACTAGAAAGGGTGCTGGGCTTATATATTAGAAATACGATCAAGACCGACAACTTCTCCCAAGCACAACATGCCTACCAAAAAGGTAAATCTACCGAGACAGCACTTCATGCTGTTGTCTCCACAATAGAAGCAGCACTCCACCACAAGGAGTATTGCCTTATAGCCTTTCTAGACATTGAGGGCGCTTTCAATAACGTCGTACTGGAGCATTGTCAGGGCTGGGGGTGGGGGACCGCATTGTGGGACTGATTGATCAACTGCTCAAGAGCAGGACAGTCAGGGCCACTCTGGGGTCCTCAACCATATCCAGATCTGTTAATAGAGGCACACCGCAAGGAGGTGTCCTCTCTCCTCTCCTTTGGAACGTGGCGGTAAACAACCTGCTGCGCTCCATGGAGGGAGGGGGCTGTCGGGTGATCGCTTACGCAGATGACGTTGCCATAGCCTTCTCGGGCAAGTATCCCCAATTCTTGTGCGAATGCATGACCACTGCACTTAAAACATTGTCCTCATGGGCCACATCAAATGGACTAGGGCTGAACCCAGCCAAAACTGACTTAGTCCTCTTCACTAGGAGGTATAAGATTCCCCCCCTCAGGCCGCCGTCGTTGAATGGGGTGGAACTTTCCTTCAGTAAATCAGCCAAATACCTAGGGCTCACTCTTGATAGCAAACTAGACTGGAACCTCAACTCGGAGGAACGAGTGAAGAAGGCTTCAGTCGCACTATATACATGCAGGAAATCCATTGGATTAAAATGGGAAATGGCACCTCACATCACCCTCTGGCTGTACACAGCCATCGTAAGGCCTATCCTACTGTACGGAGTGTCGGTATGGTGGCCAGCTCTATCAAAGAAGAAATTAGTCCACAAGCTTGGCAAGGTACAGCGTGCCGCTGGACTGACCACAAGTACCCTCAGTACGACCCCAACTGAAGCTCTTGACAACATACTTAATCTTCTACCAATAGACCAAATGGGGAAGCTACTAGCAACTCTCTCTGCCCTACGCATGAGAGAAACAAAGCAGTGGTCCGAACAGACTTACGGACACTCCAAGGTTCTTGTGGGAAACCCACTTATTCCCAAAAACACGGACTATTGCCGTCCTCAGGAATTCCCCAAAACTCCATACCATACACTTATCCCCTCCAGGGACGATTGGTGCTCAGGCACGCCAGGGCCGACAAACTCAATAAAAATTTACACTGATGGCTCTAAGCTAGACGACCGGGTAGGGGGCGGCGTCTTTTGCGATGAGCTATCCATTAACAAATCTTTCAGCCTCCCTGACCATTGAAGTGTGTTTCAAGCTGAAATCGCTGCAATTCACGAAGCACTCTCCTGCATATCCGAAACAAATTGCTCTGCAGCCAGTATCTGCATATTTTCTGATAGCCAGGCTGCTATCAAATCTCTCAAGGCGATATCATCTAACTCGATATCTGTCACAAACTGCCGCAGATCTCTGAAGAAGATGGCCGAGCAGTTCGAAATACACCTCATATGGGTGCCCGGACATAAAGGCATCGAGGGCAACGACAAAGCAGACGAGCTGGCAAGGCATGGTACTACCGTGCCTCTCCTCACAGGCAAGGAGAGCATGGGTATCCCCATGGCCAGCTGCAAGCTAAGAGTCCGATCGCACTTCGAACTTGAAGCAAACAAGAGATGGCAACTCACCACCGCCACGGGTAGGATTGCCAGGCAAACCTGGCCAACGCGCTGTAAAAAGCGGTCCTTAGGCCTTGTTCACTTAAACAGATTAGGTTGTGCTGCCGTAATCAGGGCCATTACGGGGCACTGGCTAGTGGGGACTCACGCAGCGAGACTTCTAGCCCCTTTCAATGACTTCTGCAGAAGCTGCCGAGACGAGGAGGAAGAGGAAACAGTCTCCCACCTCTTCTGCGACTGTCCAGCTCTCTGCAAGAACAGAAAGCGATACCTTGGTTCTTTCTTCTTATCGGGACCTCTCTCAACTGGCGGACACTAAACCGAAAAATATCCTGTCCTTTATTCGAGCCTCGGGCTGGGACCACGCCCTCGTAAACGGTGTAACACACTCTACGTCGTTTTTAAACGATTCTAATTTAGTAAGTATTTCACTTATATTTAAAAGTTATACAAAAAAACACTATGATTGAACATACTTTTCAGATAAAGAAAAAAGATCGAAGATCGGTTGCTTAGGTTGGTGGTAGGGTTAGGTTAGGTTAGAGCGGCAGTGAGCAGTTTGAGACAAAACCTCCCACTCACGTAGGCCATGTATTGGCCCATTGTGATGCCGCGTCTTGGACATAGTCCACAGATACCGTCTACACTAAATTTTGATACTTTTTGAACTTTGGTGGAATAGAACAAAAAAGTATCTCTCAGAGTTAACGCGGGACCACTTGCATTTGATAGCTATAATATATACCTTTCATATGTATATAGCCTAAATCTGCGAAAATCTGAATTTTGGAAACGCAAGCCAAAAAACTAGGGATACCTCGCGTTAAAAACACGCGCCAGGTATAAGGAAGAAGAAGAGCGGGTGCAAATTTGGCTGTTGTGTGTGTTGTTTATTGATAACATTGCTAAATGTTGTATCATAAGTACTACCTGTCTAGATATATCCCTTTAAGAAGTGTTGAATTTCTAAGTACCTGCATTGAAATGGTCTGAGGAGACAGGTAAATACAATTGTAGTTGATGGAAAGTTGCGGAACTATAGGTTATTTTTTTAAATTTTGACCGTTGACCCTTTTTTAATGTAAATCTCTTCCTTATGTTTATTTTGTTTTTTTACCTAACTAATTGGAAAAGGGTTATACCAACTTTGCTTGCTAACCTAGCTAACCAAAAAATTTGGTATATAGTGCAGATTATTTCCCTTGATGGCGACAGTTATTTCATAACTTCATAACAGGAAACACCATAAGACATTTTCCGATTGAATAGTATTTTTCAATATAATTCACGAAATTTTTATATAAAAGCTCAATAATGGATTTAAAGAATTCAAAGATTTTTGAAGTTTTTCGTGCTTCTGAAAATAAAAATGATTTTGAAGTGGCATTGCTTAAAGAGATTGGCGTACTCGAAAAGGCTACTTGGGAGCTTAGCACACAAATTAATTTCATTCACTCTAACTTGAAGAGAAAATAGAACTTAGTCCATAGAACTAAGTCAGCTTTCATATAAAAGCATGAAAATTGGTTGGAGGAATATACAACATTCGGATATTCAGAAAAGGAAGAAGTTTACCCATCGACTAGCCGAGGAAGAGGAAGGCCGCAAAAAACTATGGAAGAGTGTTCAGCTGTTACAAGGAAACGTAAGCTTGAGGATGCTACGGATAGCTTAACAACAGAACATCTCTGCTCCCCGAGTGGTGGGCGGGAGTAGAATACCCCCTCAGTGTGCTAGCTGCTTGTCGTACGAGGCGACTAAATGCTGGCGGAGAGGAGGAGTATGCTGGTAGCCATTATGATCGTCATAATGGAGATATGACGTGAAATAATGGTCTACAAAACGTTGTCAACGGTGATCAAGGGAAGAAGAGTAGTAATGATCGTCTGATAAGCGAGATTAAGCGAAATGTAGTACCTGGTGTCCCAAGGTGTTCCCGTGTGGTCAGTGGGAAAGAATTCTACCACAGTAAGCTACAACTTGTCGTACGAGGCGACTAAAAGTGCACCGATGCGAATGAGAGCGAAAGGAGTGTGAAGGCTGGTGATCAAGGGAAGGAAAGTAGCAAATGATCGTTCTGCCACGCGAGATTAAGCGAAATGCAGTACCTGGTGTCCCAAGGTTGTTGAAAGAAGTGTGAAAGGAGAGCGAAAGAGGATTGAAAGGAGAGAGAAGGCTTTGAGGATGGGGAAAGAATGCCAAAGGATGTATGAAAGAACGAAGGTTTCAGCCCGTGTGATTGACGGGTCAAAGAATATCAATCACAGTATACTACCGCTTGTCATAAGAGCCGACTACAGGAGTAAATGGTCCACCAAACCATAAACTTTTTTGGAGTTTAAATTGGAAGTATCTTAAAGTCGATAAGGTACGAGACCTGACCGGAGGTTAAAAAATTCGGTACCACGGGTAATCAGGAGCCGGCGGAACTTGTTCCGTCCTGGTTAATGGTTGCGGCCCCTCGGGGAGTATCGTGGTGGTTGTGGTTAAACCCAAAGCGGGTAGAGTTTATGCTCGGCGTGGTGTTGCGTATGTTCCAACCGGGTGCCGATGCCCAAATATCGGAAGTCGCTTTAGATAAAACGGCGCTCCTCACCAAGGTGGAAGCTTGCTTACCAAAAATAAGTAACTTTAAATTGGTACCTGAAATAGAAATATCGAAGGGGCGTTAGTTTGGCGCTTAATCCAGACTCACTGTGCTATATCCTCGGATATGCGGGCACCGTGGTTTTAAACCTATACTGGAACATGCCACGTTAAATAAACTATATAGAGATATATCCCACTTGTCCAGCTCTCTGCAAAAACAGAAAGCGATACCTTGGTTCTTTCTTCTTATCGGACCTCTCTCAAACTGGCGGACACTAAACCGAAAAATATCCTGTCCTTTATTCGAGCCTCGGGCTGGGACCACGCCCTCGTAAACGGTGTAACACACTCTACGTCTGGGTAGACGGTTTCTGTGGACTATGTCCAAGACGCGGCATCACAATGGGCCAATACATGGCCTACGTGAGTGGGGGGTTTTGTCTCAAACTGCTCACTACCGCTCTAACCTAACCTAACCTAACAATATCACTTGTAGCGCCACCTAGATCGACAGCGCTACCATCGTTTAAAGCGTTGCCACTACGTTAGTTGGACGCGTCGTTGTTGTGTATTGAGTTGATGCTAGAAGCGCCGTTATCTTTGTCGCCGGCTAGCTCGTCGCTAGCGCCGTTATTGAAGTTGTTGTTTTTGTTTTGTATTGAACACACATTTTTGGTACTAGTTGACGGCAATGCATAGCACACCTGAGCAACTAATGACTCATTTGTACCTTGCGTTGGTAGTCCAAGTTTTTCACACCACATTTTAATGTCTGGTAGGCTTAAATTATGTATGTCTTTTGGCGATTCCATTTTCTTTTGTAAACTTGTATGCGAACCAAGAACAATATTAAATGTATGTTTGGTTTTTTGTGGCCGGATAATTACAATCAAGATTTTGTTCTGAATTATTCTTTTTAGCGATTATTTTCTGTATGCGTTTGTTGGTTACCACTTCTGAATTGTAGAACTGAAACAACTCGACCGTTCTTGTTCGCTGTCGCACTAAGACTATTCTCCGATGCGTTTCTCTTTATTCAATGATTTGCACGTCTTGCACATATTGCGTACTTGACGAAACCTTCGATGAGTTACAGTTATATTATTATATACAATTGAATGCTTATATCTATTTGGTACAGTGGGGTCTTACATGCTAGTTATTACTAGAGCTTAGGTATGTAAGTATTTGATTATTATTATTATTATTATTGGATGAGTATCATGCACTGCGACCTCTAGGATCTATTGTGCCTTCTTACTTTATCTGAGTTACAGCTCCTCAAATAGCCCAATCGATCGCAGGAATGCGACGCTGTGGCATGGTCTGAGAGCCCTCATCTCCTCGGTAGCCAGTGAGAGGCTCCCCAAAAGAGAGAGCCTCAGTCGACTGATGGCGGGACACTCCTCAAACCTACCAGACACATTCTACAAAAACTGTCTTCCCCTAACTTGAGAATGTGCAGATGCTTGCGCATTCTGCAACGCCCGGTCAAGAAACCCGTGACTATCTTCTCTTGTTACCGTGCGGTCGCTTGCTCTGTCTTGCCCCCTGCGAAGACCGCCAGGCAGCCTCACAAGCATTAAGCAGATCGATGCGACTGCTCTGACTGATAATCCCTGGTCCTAGCCCACAGAAAGGTTAAGGGCCGTGGAGAGGAGTGCTAGCTCCTCTCCTGGCCATGATATCGGCAACCTCATTGCCGGGAATGCCCGCATGTCCTGGTACCCAATAGATGGTGACTGTGTTAGAACTGCCCAGCCTGTTGAGTCTATACATTGCCACACCAGCTTGAAGACGATCTTATGAGCACTGAGTGCTTTGATCGCTCTGTGGTAATTGTGACTTGCTGTGGGCTCTCTGGTGGTAACTGTCGCTTGTAACTTGCTGTAGGCAGTTGGTAGCACTTGGTGCGCAATCCTGCGCACTGAAAGCATCATCGCCAATGCGTACCTGAAATCTAAGAATAAGTTAATAGTTAATTGCTTATGTTTATTAGTCCAATGACATTTGCTTAGGGCGGGCAACACTAAAAGTTGGCATTGTTAAAATGGCAAAAGATCAAGAAATGCAAATCCAATTTTAATTTGAAAGTTAAGTTAACTAGCCAAAATCGAAGTTTTTTTTAATTAGTTCGATAAGTTTTTTTTTTATTGCTGCGATTAGTCCTAATAAACAAATTTAAGCTGAATGTCATTAAACTGTTTCAGACGTTTTGAGGTTTTTAAGTGCTTGCACGAGCAGTGCAAAATATGCAATTATAGAACTATCTTGTTCTCTGTCAGAGAAAATGGCTGTTTCTATGAACGTAACCCCTCTCGATGTTTATGGAGGCACATCTTTCAATCGCATGCACTTTCGCTTGGAATATGCTGGCGAATTTGCCAAGGGGTTCATGATATTTGAGCCGGGGTCCGCAGATCCCAGCTCCAGCACCCTCATCTGTTAGTGATCCGTCGGTATACCATCTAATAGCATGTGGTTTCACATTATAGGTGGTCGACAGACTAGTCCACTCAGCTTTATTACTGAGCTCCGTTTTAAAAAGCTTCACGAAACTATCGATAAACTCGATAACGCAAAATCGATAGATGCAGCTATTTCGGAAGCCCTTACAGCTATAACTACCAAATTTGGGGAGAAAATAGCTACTACCAACCCCCAAAAAACTGCATCAAAAATTTGGAGCCACGCCCACCCATACCGCCCCCAGCCCCCCCGCAGTTTAACCCCAAGAATGCCCATATCTTCTACAGTTTTTGAGCTAGAGCCATCAAATTTGAATCCAAGATAGGTGTTGACGATCCCCAATCAAATTCATAAAAACTTTGGATGCCACGCCCAGCTATACTGCCCTATCCGCCCTCAACCATCCCTATTTTGACACATTTTTTTGACACCTACATATGTACTTATCATACTTTGTTTTTTTATTTATAATTATACTGGGTTTTAAAGAGAATGGAATGACATTCCTGGACCACATTAAAATTATCAACAGTATCTGTGAGATGCAGTGTTAGCAGAAGCAGTTTTATCATTTAAGTCCCCTGTAAGCAAGGCACAAAATGCATTGGTTTTATCAAAAGCAAGAAAATGCATTATTTTTATCAAGAGCATCAACAAAATCAAGCATAAGCTACGTGAAGCGTTATCTGTGTATGGATTGGAATTTTCTTTAGCAGCAGCATATTAGAAAAAGTTAGGGGGGGAAAGTGTTAGAGGGGGAGCAAGTGTTAGAGGGGAAAAGTTTTAGAGGATTACGGTGTTAGAGGTGGCAAGTGGTAGAGGGGCAAAGTGTTAGAGAGATAAAGTGTTGGAGGGAGAAAGTATTAAAGGGGGAAGGTGTTAAAGGGGGAAAGTGTTAGAGAGATAAAGTGTTGGAGGGAGAAAGTATTAAAGGGGGAAGGTGTTAAAGGGGGAAAGTGTTAGAAGCGAGTGAGCGCATACTTCTTAGCTACCAAATAGTCGATAAGAGTCAAGTGATACTAGTAAATTAAGATAAGAAAGTGTTATAGCTGGAAAGTGATCCTCCTTATTATAATATAATTAAACACGCACCCTTATGCGTTTCTATAGGATTATTTTGTTAGTATTATATATTTTTTATAGTTTATTGCATAAGGTTTAGTTTAAGATTTTTATTTAGCTTGTTCTGTAGAAGTATAACGCAAACACAAAAACCAAACATTTAGATTAAAGCCGCATACTTATAACCAGTAGAGCATACAGGTCACACTTGATGGTTTCGTTAAGGCTTTATTAATAGCTTTATCAAATCAATCTTATAAGCTTTAATTCAAATACTCTATATAGGAATATCTAAGAAAGCTTTTATGTATTTCACAATTTAAAAAGGTTGACGTTCGTTTAACTGGTATTAAATAAAGTAATTTAGGTATTTATATTCATACTTCATCGTATGTTGAGATTATTTTTTTGTTAATACATATATATTTGCTTCTATTCTATCCCATTAATAATTTATTTTGATTATTCTTTAAACTTGTAAGGTACTCTTTTATGCTGAAGTAATAATCTTTTATTTAACTATTTCATTGCAGTATTAGACAATACTTGACTAGATTATACTTGACACATAATGTTCATCCGTACACTATAAGATTTCCTCCAATGTTCATGTGGTTTAATGACACTGTTTATACTTTAAGATATTCGTTAAACTATCTGTTATATTTGGCTATATTTGTTTTGTCAAACTCATTTATTAAATCAACTTCTCAATAATGAAAAATGAATACACAAAGCTGACTTAAAGTATTTCAATGTTTTAAGCTGCTGGATTATTGTTTTACTATTCTGTTTTGTGTGTTATTTACGATAAAAAGGTATTAAGTATGTGTTTTAAACTCATTAAGTGAATTCAAAAATTCTTATTTAAAGCATGTTTTTGATGTTGTCTGATACCTCATCTAAACTTGTGTTATGTTTAATTGTTTTCTTCAAATAAGTATTCTTTTGTTATGTTTAATTGTTTTCTTCAAATAAGTATTCTTTCGACTTTTAAATCTTTCATGTTAGCTAACTTGATTAGGTTTTACGCTTAAAACGAGATGGAAATTTTAATTGTCAACCTATATACCTTTTCCACAGAAGGTTCAGTGATTTATTAATGTTTCATGCAACAACTTTTATGTAAAATATTACACTTTTTAATGATAAGGCTCGATTTCGGTATTTTCCATCTCAGTACTACAACTAAGAATATTTCGTAATTAAATTTCATTATTTGTTTTCACACTCATTCTCGTATTTAATAACGAAGTGTATTAAATTGGCTTCAGTTTTTATACTCGATACCGAAGGTAAAGAGTATATTGGGTTTGTGCAATGTCCGTCCGTCCGTCTGTCCGTCCGCTAGTCGTCTGTCTTATGAGCGCTAGTCGAAATAAAAAATCAAAAATCATTTCACTGCCCAAGTCCACCAAAACTATTTTTCTGCAAACACTTGTCCACAAAATTATTTGTCTTCCCCCAAAAATGAGCTTAAGTAAAAATCATAAGATTTTGTCTTTCAAGGCAGTCAAATATCAGTTTTGCTATTGCTGCTCATTCATACTCTTCCCAATATTTACCCTATGACACTTTCCAACAATCCTTGCCATACAGTTACGCAAAGTTGCGAACAAATTTCGAAAGTGCATTCAGTAGTGCATTGGTACATATGTAAAAGGAAAAATATCAAAAATAACAAAAACCTCGGCAAGCAGGCCCACCAAGAAATATATGTATCAATCGCACTTGCATACAATATGTACCAACAACTTTTTACCGTTCTTGCTGTCCGCTGACCCGCCGCCTCTCCTTTAATCGACGGGCCGCTGAACGCAAAGGGAAACTGAACAAAACAACAACGCGCTGGCTTGTCGTTGCTGAGACGCACAAGCTGCACAAAGAAACAAGTAGAAACGTTGCAGTCGGACGCACCCGACTGCGGTATACTCGATACCAGTAATAAAACAGATTAAAAGAGAGCTGGTTGCAATGGTGTGTGGATACGGCAGGGGTGTAGGCTGCCTCAAAGATTGTCTGGTGCAGATGGGGATGACAAAAAGCTATCTTCCTTCCAAATTTGGTGACTCTAGCTCAAAGTTTGTTTAAGGTAGGGGCTTGGGGCGGTATGGGTGCGTGGCATCAAAATTTTTGCTGCAGATCTATGTATCATGTCAATAGCTATCCTCATACCAAATTTGGTGACTCTAGCTCAAAGTAAGTAGAATATGGTGGAAGGGGGCTGGGGGCTGGTATGGGGGGCGTGAGTAGTAGGGAACTGCCGGTTCTAAACCAAAGGGAAATGCCGCCTTTTCTTATCACCCCTCTTACATTAAAATTTATCACCTTTTTTCCATTAGCGTGACCCTTTTTAATTAGGTAGCAAGATAAGAGCCCAGGATGTCTAGGATCACCACC